>OZ012663.1:95551781-96151781 GCA_963942545.1 Oxycera nigricornis
CTCCAAAAATGTGAGGAATAGTTTTATCGTTAAAAGTTTTCACTTCTCAGAAAATCAAAATACTCACAATTTGAAGTCCTTTCCCTTGAAAAATTCTCTTAAAATTAAGGATAAATAGAAGCCACTCAGCTTTGTTATTTTCATGAAAAATCTTAAGAAAAGAAATGGCAGATATTTTTTTGGGGATCTTCCTGAAATCGATTACAAGCTTGAGCAGAATATGTTTCGGTCAACTTGAACGTTTATGTCCTTTTCAGTTCAACCTGATATATTATAAATCAGAGAATAAGTTCAAATTAGTATTATGACACTAAATGACTACGTATTCTGCTTTAATAATCCTCAATCCGAGAATATCTGATTTGTGTAGATACATACATCTTTTCATCATGCCGTAAACTCGTCGGAACGTTTCATATCGTCAAGGATGAATCCGTGTCGACGCTATATTTGCACGTCATCTTTTTATGTGCAACTCAAAAATTAATGATGGATTTAACTTTGCTCAGTTTCAGAAAACATGCAAAAGTACATATCTAAATGAAAACTGTAGAATACAGTCACGTTTCGATGAATGAAAGTCTAAGATTTGAACTGACGTCATTAATTATCCTTCGTCAATACGTGGCATATCTGTAGACTTTTGGGAGCGAGTCGCTAGACTGCTTGGATGAATACTCTAGAAGGACGACGTAAATCATTTCAAGGAATTTACTTACACGTGAAATATGGTGCCTGCGTTAAATTCGTCAATAGTTTGAGTAAGTAGTAAAGTGAAGTCCACTTGATCCAGTTCAGAAGTGCTTTGAGTAGATGCTTGGATCGACCACTCAAGGAAAAACAACATCCACTTTACACACAAAACTCATCAAATGACGTGGAAAATTTAGTTCAACTTCCACTACACTATTCCATAAGGAAGTTGAAGTAGCAAGGATTCTCAGGGATTGCATCGAACAAGGAGAGTAGTAGTGAACTATATATATATATATATATATATATATATATATATATATATATATATATATATTATATATATATATACGCAAACAGGACACTAAATGGATAAAAGCAAAGTAGAAGTTGAACAATGTGAAATGAAGCAGTGAATAGACTCTACAATCAGGATGTAGTCAAAAGTATCATATGTGCAGTGCACACATATGCCCATATACGACGATTCTAGGAGGGATGAGCATATTTTAACGAGATCCCGAAGTGATGCACTCTTTGTGCTGGAAAACAACATTCCAGTTATTTTTAAGTTGAATGTATGTTATGACCATGTGACTGTCTTATAAATAGATATTGCATCTAGAGCATGCAGCCTTTGTAGGATGTGATGAGTGCAGGTGAATTTTATATGTGAAGAGCAACGCATCCATGCTACAATATTGTTCAGATGAGTTGAATCTGCATTGTTGGTTAGACACTAGAAATTCACAAGAACAAGTGGATAAGACAGCATGTTTTGCTCTTCAACATTTTAATTGGATTGTCGCCACCGCATTTTATCCAAAAAAAAAAACTGCTGGAGTGGTTGTTTCAAAATTGTTCAGAAGAACATAGAGAGAATAGTGAAAAAAAACTTATTTAAAATTAAAATGTCGGATCCCCGTTTGGCCTTTTTAAAATATGTCAAGAAAAAGATTGTTTTTAGATTTTCTTTTTTTATTTCTGCCATTTCTCCTTTCATTTTTTCTGCTTTTTTCGTCTCTTTCTTTTCACTTCTTCTTCCATTTGTCATCTCTTTAATTTTACTTCTTTTCGTCTCTTTTTTCTACCTTTCTTCTGCTCTTTAGTCGTCTCTTCCTTCGCAATCTTTCTTCATATCTTTCTTCTTATTATTTTTCGTCTCTATTTTTCTTTCTTTCTTCAGCTTTTTCTGCTTCCCATCTTCTTTTTTTCTGCTTCTCTTTTTTTATTCCTTTTTTCTTCCCTTTGTCTATTTTTCATCCTTTTTTCTTGTTTTCCACCTCGTTCTTATCTTTGTTTGTATTTTAATTTTCTTTTTATTCGTCGCTTTCTTCTTCCTTTTCTCTTTTCTTTTTCGTCCGTTCTTCTTCACTTTTTTGTCTTTTTCTTTTTCATTTTCATCTTCATTTTCTCATCCCTTTCTTAATGTTTTTCTTAGTAACTTTCTTCATCCTTTTTTCCTTTTTTATCTTTTTTTTCTTCCCATTCTTCTTTATTTCTTTTTGCTTTCTTCCTTTTTCGACATTCCTTTTTCCTTTCTTTGTCTTTTTTTTCTTTTTCTTTGATCGTCTTCTTTTTCCTTTTTTTATTGTCATCTCTTTGTTCTTCCTTTTTTCTTCCTTTCTTCGTCTGTTTTTCGTTCTTTTCTTCTGGCTTACTTCATCTATTTCTTCTTCTTTTCTTTTTCTATTTATTCGTCTTTTTCATCTTCTGTATATTCGTTTCTTTCGTCTTTCTTTTTTTGTGTCTTTCGTCTTCCTTTTTTTCCTTTCTTTTTTCCCGTTCTTCTTCCCTTTCTTTGCCTTTTTCTTATTCTTTTTTGTTTTCTTTTCTTCTTCCCTTTCTTAGTCTTTTCCTTAGTATCGTTCATTACATCTTTTTTCGTCCTTTTCTTCTTCATTTGCTTTGGTTCTTTCTTCATTCCTTTCTTCGTCATTTTCTCCTTCCCTTTCGTAATATTTATTTACAGAAACCAATCGAAAGCTGATTTGTGCCGAATTAAAATGAGTGCAACGTTCTCTCGAATGCAAATTAATCGTCCTTTTGAATTTCCATAATAGCAGTCTCCTTCCGCCACACGCCCCCCCCCCTCCCAAATCCTTAAACTCACACAAATCTTGAAAAACAAACGCAATTTCGTGTGTAACAAAATGATAAATGACTCCCGAGAGACATTTTCTAATCCGCTTTTCGTTCGTTTTCCTTTCGAAAGCAATCCCATCCAACTTGAAGCGTGCTAATGAATCCTTTGGCTTCCGTACCTAATGATGAATTTCATTAACTATTCATTAATTCCATTATTACACACATGGCAATGAACTCTAATCCGAATGAAACGGCCAATGCCATTTTAATTACTCTCAACACCAGGAAAAAAATCGACGAAGAAACTACACAAAACCTTGACAACGGTGGTCAACTACAATCGATTCAGTCACTATCATTAATACAAACCGAATGGAAGGATACAGCAACAAAGAGTTCTAGCTTTCGTTGCGCTCTTGTCACTATGCTATCATAGAAAAAAATCCATTCTTTTCACTTGCATCCACTTTATTTCTCATGATAAAGTTGTCCTTTGAATCCTGCCGTCGTTACCCGATAGAATCAAGCTGTTTCGTTGTTAAATACCTATCCGAGTGACACTACGTCCACATCACTATATAGATACCAGCAATAATAAAGTGATAGACAACACCAACTACTTTGCCATTCCATTAATAAATAATTCAACACCTACACGGACAACATGAACACCACCCACACGACCTTGTCTACAAAATGTCCTTAAACGTACACACGAAATGTCTCGTGTCCTTCAAGATAATAACGATTTATGGGACACCTTTAGATACTATTGTAGCCACACATTATTATATTTTTTTTGGGATAGAAAGTACACTATTTGTTGTGTGTCCTTTATTAAGGTTGCGTCGATTGGTTACATATGTGGAGCCACGCTAGTGTTTACATCATTCTTTGCAACCATTTGGTTTGGAAAACAACTCTCGTATGTTGAAAGGACATGAAGTTTTGCAGACGTTCTGCAGTTGTTGTCATGAATCCGGAAAAAGAAGATAGCAGATGTTTTGGGCCGACAAATTGATTCACTTACCAAGATGACTTCGTGTAGGACGCGAATAAAAGTGGACTTTAAAAATGAAATGGAGCCCGTGTAAATTTAAAAGGACATGCAATTACTTTTGGGGACTTGGAATGGTATGACTCAAGTGTCTTTCGTGGATATTATAGCAGGAAATATGAATCTTATTGGAAAGTTTATGTTTATGTAACTTGAAAAAAAATGGGAGATCACGTTTTCAAGAATAATTTTGCGTAGGAAAAATGTTTATCGTGGAAAAGTCCAAGAATTTTGCTGGTTTTATTGGCGAAAGGCAATTTCAATTACTCGGAATGACATGAAAACTTTATAGATGCTGAAGGTCAAGAAATGGATGCTTCGATCTTCTTCAAATGAGTTTTGTTGGTGGTTCTTGATTAGCCTAATCAATATCCTGAAAACTTCTGCTTCAGAATTTTTACCATCATAAAAACACGCAATAAAGTTCGATGTTTCATTTTTCAGTGACTAGAATGTTGAATAAAAATACTGCGGGAATCCTTGCCAGGAGCAAGAGGGGCCTAAATCAAGTGCACGACCTCTCGTCATGCTCCACCAACTTCACCAGGAACTCTTCCAGCCTCTTTAGGGACACGCCCGCCTAAATCACAGATCCCAAGTATTGTTCCGCTGTTACGGAAACAAATGGACAGTTGTGGGGAATGGACCAAATCGCTGGCGACCAGATAAGGGACTTCGTCGGTCCAAGAAACAGGAAGGCACCCAGACAATATCAGAGCTGCATAGAAGGACGCAGTTTGAGACGACGACTAGTTCAATTTTGAATCCCAGACGGAGGACCTCTCAGGCCAAGAACTAATTATATAATCGCTAGAAAATACGTTTTTTTCTGGCGGAATTGATGTACGTGCTGCACACAAAACTTTCTCTTCCTAAAAAAACAATGGTTTTACGGCTCGAAATTGACTGCACTGTCAATCTGTCGACGTCTCAATCGAGGTTCAATTCTGTCTAGAATGCTTTCAAGTTCAAGGCTAGTTAGCGCTAACGTACAGGGTTGACGCTTGCACATTAGCGAAAGAAAAAAAAAACACTATATAAAAATAAAGTAAAAGTAGATTTTAAAATGATCTTTTATCCTAAAAATAGACGGGAATCGCTGAACGGAACTGAGAAAAATGACAAAGGAAATTCTGCTAGACCGACCATAAAGGATGTGTTTTTGTTGAAATAAGTTTCTAGAGAATGCATGATTGGGTTTCACTTTTTTGGAATAATAGCCTTGTCAGCAACAAGTGGTAGTGTCGATGTTTTGGGGATGATGATACTTAGCAACGGTGCACCATCTGCAACTCGTTGCAGCAGCGGTACGTGCTGAAGATATACTCGTAGAGAAACTGGACAGTTGTGAGTTGAAAGGCGAGAAAAAATTCAGGATTGATTGCGTGACCGTCAGAAACAGTTGCCGACAAGAAAAAAAAATACTTTTGAAGACAGTTCTCGTGAAAGTATCTGGGACAAATACATTGGTGTGTAAATGAGTGCAAATTTTTGGCACCTTTATTGTCTATATCGTGGCGTGAATAGTGTATGTTTTATTAAGGGAAGCAAACAGGTGAGGTAAGCGGAAATATTTCAAGCAGAAAAGAATAATCATCAAAAAGGTCGGCCGCTCGTGTTTAACAAGCGATCAAACTCAACAAAAACTCTATAAAAATCATGCTTGAAAGAAAGAAGCAAAAACATCAAATAGTATCTTTTCAATTAGATTTTGTACCATTACCAGCAACTGTATTGCTGGCAGCACGCCCGTACGTGGCTAAGAGTGAATTTTCAGCTGCCGATAGCTTCTTGGGACGTACCTTAGCGTGGTTGATGGATTTACTAGAAAACAACCGACCTTACTTATCTCGAAGGATAGGAAGAAGAGACCAATGAAGGCAGAACTACAGATTCTTGGAATGTGTTTGAAAAGCAAGAATTAAATGGCAAATGAGAAACATTTGATGGAACAGGGTCAAATCATCCTTGCCTTCATGGCTATCATTTAAATGAATTTCAGGGATAGTAATAAAGAAAGGATTAAGAATTCTAGTCAGACCACATAGAATCATGATTTTCGTTGCCTAAAAAACTCCTCTCATATCTACTGTTGGGTACCAACGTCACCTTCCAGACAGTCTATCATGATTTTAATCATTTACTGATCCTCAACTAATACCACCCTATTTTCAAATAGTTAAGTAAAGATTGAGCTGAGCAAAAAAATAATAATTTTACTCTAGTTTTAAAAAGGCTAGAGTCAAGTTATTAAAAGCCTTAAAAGTATCCTCTTGCTATATCCCATGAAGTATCATGCTTACATGTAAACACAATCTTCAAAACGAGTTCACGTTCATGCTGAGGCTCATGGATGCTTAAGTGTATGAGAGAGAAAACTCTTCTGAAGAACCATTTTAAACATGCAATCTCGAAAGGATATTAAAAACTTACAAGGAAATATGCACTCCAATAATATTCGTGTCACTCAAAGTGCTTTCAAGTTTCCAAGTGAACTTCAAGCAAATGGTGCTTGTAATTTCTCTTGCAGATTCTCATATCCTTTTTTTGGATTGAAAACAAACAACGCGCAACTTTATCATTTTATTGCATGGCTCACAGCGAACAGTGGGGAGACTATAGTCTTTTCTATTAAGATGCCATCCTTGAACATCCAACTGCACTATGAAGACGAGTCCCGGCAGACGGAATGGAATGAGACATACAACCCAAATGAATATTAGACCAGGGCATCATCATCAACTGTAACGGATTAAGGAGAGTTCATTTGAAGTGAAAGAAGGTTCATTTGTTTTTTGATTGATGAAAGTTCAGGTAATGGTCGGGTGCCACTATGAAAGATGATGGTAATTATCCTTTGTTTTTAAAATATTGCCATCAGGAAGCACTAATGAACATTTAAAACAATTGTTAGGATTTTTTTTATCAACATGAAAAATGTTTGTTGGAAGATGAATTGCTAAAAAGGAGACAATGATTAAATTTTTTTAAATGTGTATGCAAATCTGTGACTGAAGTTTGAGTGCTAATCCTTTGAAGAATGAATCAGCAAGTGCTGAGATTAGAGTGATTTATATGGTTAATGTTGATAAAATATGGATACCGGTTAGAGATAATTGAAGCAAGAATCAGCAAGAATCTTTCGAGTTGATTTTAACACTCTTTTCGAGCCCAAACATCCTTTGAATGGATGTTTGAATTTTCCAAAAAAAATGTACTTGAAAACTTTTCTGGATCGATATCATGCAATAACGCGCTCAAACCCGAGTCATCTTCAATATAAAACAACAACACCTCGAGGGAAAGATATGTTCTTGTTATTAGGTTATTGTCATTCTCTCCCATCAGTTTTTTTTTCATTTTCACATGAAAATCTCAGTACATTTTCTTGGAAAATTTTCATTCGTTTCCATTCACATGAACAATCGGAATTGAGTGAAAGCACTGCACTTTCACTTGTTGATAAACAAGTACACTTTTTCAAAATGTACAATAGATATCTAAAATTGTATTGTAAGAATTCTCTTGGAGATTTGTTTCTTATTTCTGACGAAAGAATCTTTTAAAATATTGTTTTTGTCATCATATCATTGAAGTTTTTCCTCTTTTCATGTACTTTCAATCTTGCGTTCTTCGCCTAAAACATGATTGAAAGAAGTTAAGATTTCAAAATGAAATACGAGGTGGTCAGATAGACATAATTGGAGGTAATATGGCGATGAGAGAATTACCTTGTTGTTTTACGTGTGGGCCCACCCAAATGGGGTTTTACTCCACAGTCCACGGGTGGACACCAGACAGCAATGATGCGGTTGCCATTGGCCTCCCATCATCACTTGGGAGTACCAGTTTGCATACTGAGTTCAGGATCAGTGACCTTACTGATGAAAGCGAGGACCTGGGTTCTCTCCCCATATTCCATTGTTCGCAAAATATTAATTTTTATATTTCGAAAATTCGCGGAAAATTTATCTTAAAATTTATCTTAAAAAACTGCGCATTTGAAATATATACTTTAAACGAAATAAATAAACAAAATTAAATACAGTTGAATCGATTCGATTCAATTAATTCGATATTTAAATATTTTTTAAATAGTGTAGCAAACTTACCAAGGCAAAACTTAGTGTGAATATTCTGAAAATAAAATAAAAAATATAGATTAAAAATTGGTAATTTGTTCCCAGATGCTTATTTTGTCCAAGAATTTACGAGGCGCAATTTGCTTTTTTATTTCGGCGGTGCTGCGGCGATCCATTCACCACCACAGTCACCATTTTGTTTTCTGATAATTTTTTCCAACGAAAATGTAAATTTTTAACCTCAATGAAGATGTATAGAAAATTTCAGATCGATATCTTGAATAGTTTTTTTGGTAGCTGTTTAAAAAAATTCATTTTGAGCAGTTTAACAGTGGACTAACCCCTTAAGTCCAAGAAAAGTCGGTTCATGTTTGTATTATGGCTTGAATTGCTACACTAGTTGAATCTTAAGGGATTGAACTCAAGATCGTTCTTCAAAATGTTCCATGTAGTGAACGGACAAAGGCCAAGTTGTTGAGTATGGCATTGAATCGATGAATTTGGATGCTCAGTCACTCTACCCTTACAGCAGTGATAGCTGCCTTGCGATACGCACTGTACGAGCTTGTGTTGGATGAACACTGTCCAATAAAGAATACGTGGATATTGATCTTTCCATTGCATTGCCTATGAGATGCTCAGATGGACCATTCTGAGCACCATAAAATGGACGAAGTGGTTTATAAGTTTGTCGTACAGAAAGCGAGTTTCAGAAACAAATTTCCACTATTTCGAAACTTTGTTCGGGTATTAAGTCTTTGCATCAAAATAATAACAAAATTTTATAGGTAAAATGACAGATATCTCAATCGAAAGTTCTATATCTCTAAAAAAAATACGTTCTATGTACATTAAATTTTTGACTTGACTTTTTTACTAGAATTTTTAAAACAGAAAACGTCTACAATATCTTTTGATTAATTTCCCAAAATAAAATATCGCCATGCAGTTGAAACCGACATAATCCTAATGATTCTTTAATTTCCAAGGCTTTAAAAATGCTATCTACACAATTTATGAACAGCTATTCTGTCGCCATTAAATCCAAATAAAAAATATACCATAAATCTATAAAACTGCCTCGCATATTTCTGTACTACTAATCAAATTACTATGCAATGCAATCCAGCCAGGACGTCACAATTTCAGACGAAGCAAGGACTATTAATCAGTTTTGTATCACATTTTCTCGCTGCAGACAATGTATAAAAGCAAAACATAATTGCATTAAATTTTCTATACCATTGCAAGCTTCGCATATTCCATGCACTCATACCGAACTTTGTCAACATTTATCATAGACTATCGGAATCAAAATATTAAAAAGAAAAAGCAAGCATTATTCCGTGTCATGTCCTGGATTCTGTATTCTGAATCGCCTTCAGCATTGCGACAGCAAACAAAATGAAATTTCAACAGTCAAGAGGACGTTTTTGTTGTTGCATTGCGTTGCGGTACATTATAGTAAGAAGGAGCACAAGAGAAGAAAGGACGACGCTTTTGGATTGCATAGATTGAGCTTCTAGGATACATGGGAAAATCTGTACTGGTCGAGGAAAATCACTGCATGTAGCTCGAATAGGAACTATGTAGTCATATGTTATACATAATAAGGACGTTAGTAGATTGGAACAGTTTTTTGTTTCATAAATTGTATGTGACTATGAAACGGATAATAATTTCTTTTCAAGTCAATTTGCCTGGAAAAAAATTAAACGGATTTGCAACCGTGCGTTAAAAACATTTCTACCAAAGATTTTCGCAAACAATTTTAACCGACAAATATCTTTTGATGTCTAAAAAACAGAAAACTTTCTTCAACTTCTTGGGGTTTTCACATGTTTTCCTTCTGGAAAATTCTTTTCATCCCATCAACTCGGAAGCCGTGAGCTTCATCACAATTATGTCTTATGACTCTTTTGAAGAGTCACATCGTCTCTTTTACAGACAGTTCAAAAAAAGCAAACAATATTTCATGTTGTTTTCACGAATATGGTTAATTAATATTAAAAAAATTCTGAGCTCTTCTTGTTAATCAGCATTTTCAGGTATGGATTTCGTTTAACCGCAGAAAAAAGGTGAAAAAGTAAAAGTCTGCAGGGTGAATTCGGTTCCTCGAAAATATGTTTTGAATTTCATTTATTTGAACTTCGGTGAACAACAATATAAGAGAATAAAAATATGGGAAGGAAAATGGGTTTTATTCAAATGTCCATTGATTAGTATTTATGGGATTATTATTATTTGTTTGGACTCTAAAAAGATTCAATACATACATACTGTGGTTATCTCAGACCACAAATCATTAGAAGTTCACATTTCTGTACTGTTTACCATTAAAACCGAGTCAAACTCTTTAAATAATTCAGCTAATTTAATAAAAGTTACATTCTCTCAATTTTTCGACCAGGTTTCGTTGACTTTACTAAATTACATTTGCTGAATCGGATTCATCGGTAGCTGATTTATAAACATGACTTGGAACTTTTGAGTTTGCACGTTACGTTCCGCCAGGTTATACCATTTTCCGATCGTCATCGGCTGACAGTCAAACCTACTGTCTTCTCTATTCAACTGAAAGTTTTTTGGTTGATATTTGTCAATAATTTTCATTTTGTCATTCTTGTTTTTACCTACTCTGTTACCACCGATTTCAAGCAAAGTTTGGCAGTCCAAATAAGCGACAACTTCCAGCTTAGAGAGAAAATGTTAAGCTTGATTAAATTTTCATTTGAATTCGAAAAATAATAACATAAACAGAGTGTTCGCAATAATTTTCAATGATTCAAGTCATTTTTGGATGCAACAAGACATGGATTTCTGTCCCGATTTCGGGGGAGTTCAATAGATTGTGGAATTTATAATAATGTAGCTAAGAACATATTTGAGTTACTTTTCTTGTTATGAATCTGAACAATTTGTTGAAACCTGCTATCATCGCTCGCACAAGAAATTAAAATGTAGCTACGCTGTGAACCGTCCTGGAGAACAGTTTCAAGTGAAGTCTAGATTCGTGGCAGCAATATGGTTGCCGATAGCGGTACTGATGCATCTTTCATTGCCATTGGTGAGCGAAAGATTAGAGTTTTCAATTTAATTTTCTTATTGAGCTTACAAGTGGGTTAGCAAGCTGCAGGGTTTGCTTACAGCAGGGTTAGCAGGCAGCTGGATTAACAGACAGATGGGTTAGCAGACAGCAGGCAGCTGGGTTAGCAGACAGCTAGGCTAGAAGACAGCTAGGTTAGCAGACAGCTACGCTAGCAGACAGCTGGGTTAGTAGACAGAAGGGTTGGCAGACAGCAAGGTTAACAGACGGCAGGGTTAGCAGACAGCTAGGCTAGAAGATAGATGGGCTAGTAGCCAAAAGGGTTGGCAGACAGCAGGGTTAGCAGACGGCGGGGTTAGCACACAACTGGGTACACGTAACTGTCTAGTAAAAATCTAAATCTAGAATCTCATTACTACAAATTTATAGTAAAAACGATAACAACACAATAATCCTTTCATTCTGTTTTCAGGAGATTAAATTGCCGTTTATTGAAATCAATCTATAGAAATAAGATCGCTTGGGATGAAACAGCTAAGCGAGAACTATAAAAATGCAGGTAATTAGTCAAGTTTTCTTTCATTTGTAGATAATCAACTCCAAAGATTTTATCTTCATCAACACAAAAGAATGTAGTTTTACTAACACAAAAACCATGACAAATGACACTAAACTTATATCCAGTTAATTCTTCTACAAACACTATAAAATCTATCGATTCCAAGTCACGTAATTCACCTATTACACAAAGGTGAATGAATGGACACAAGTGCCATCAACCACTTAACCGAACAATTTGGTAAAAGCTCAAATGTCTGATAAGTGGACGCAACATGAAAAGAAAAGTTGAGTTTTTTTTGATACTACAATTCAGTAGTGAAAGTTTCTTCTGACTTTCTTTATATTGTCCTGTGAACAACAGGACATCACGTTTCATTCCAATTGAATATGAAACGTGATCGTATTCAGGATGTCAACAAGTACTTTTTTAAAAGTTTGACGAAGAAATCGATGTAAGGACGATGTATGGATAGTGTGGAGTTGTTCAGAAAATGAACTATCTATTGTATAATTTATATGTTTGCCATATGTGACCATCATTGCCTTAATGATGATGCTGCCCTTTATTCATAGAAAGCTTAAGGACAACTTTGGCAAACTAACTTAAGGAAATCAACGACTGGAAGGGAAGCAGTTAGATAAAATGATAAATCCTTGTTGCAAATTGTGTTACTAAGCTATAATCAGTTCAATTAGTTAGACGTTACTTTAAGCGAGGTCAATTTGCTTAGGTTACTTCTTATCGTAGAAATAAATCAAGCTATGCAGAACGCTTTTTAAACAATGAAGTCCTGAATGACTCTCTCTTGAGGCAAAAGTCAAGGAATGACTTTCTTTGATATCTTCAAACCACTTCACTGAGGCTCATAGAGTAGAGACATGATTGAAATGTTAATATGGAATTTTTTATTGAATTTCGCCTGGATTGATTATTGAGAGAAAATAAGATGAGCTATATAAAAAATTATGTTGTTAGGAGGTAAATTAGTCGGAAGTCAGACATTGAATGAAAGTGCCAAGCCAACAGCAAAGGAGCATGCAAGTAAATAAAGGCAATCGTATTTGAAGAGATGAAATCTGCGTAAATTGCTCATAGTATCGGGACTGTTCGTGAAGCGATAACAGATATAAATGCCACCGGCAAATCAAAGACTGTGCATTTTTCCGCATCAATGTCAAACGACGAATTATCGTACGAACCGTATCGAGTCATCGACTAACCCATTTTCAAAATTCTTCCAAGTGTTCACAAGATGTTCCCTACACGTGCAACATTTAATTCCGATTGGAAGAACTAATCACGGGTCGCGATAAACAAACGACCTAGGAGACAAAATTCGAATGCGTCAATTGACACGAACACAAAGCGCAGACCAGCGTCACATTGAAACATCAGCTGATTACGATTCAGCAATTTAAGGGTGCGTTCGGAAGAGTCCTCCGGCTTGGGTGATGACACGTCCGGAAAACGCTGCCGGGAGTGAACCTATAAATGCAAGTGAAGACAAGCCGTTTTTGGGATTTATCAAAAACATAAGGAACAGGTGAGCGATGGTGGAACAGGTGTAGCGTCAACCTCGAAACTAGTTCGGTCCTTATTTTTCCTTTTCGGTGCTGTCTTGGGATTTGAGTGAGAACACAAAGAACAAGAACAGATTCTTTGAAAATCGGGTACACGAGATACAGTCTCTCCTTAGAAAATTGAGAAAAATGCGATACAGCATTTGTAAAGAAAACGACAAAACAGATGACGAGCGGAATTCGGCTGAAAACCAGGATCAGCTTGGGAATTTTCAATTGGATTTGAGACAAAACGATGAACAAAAAGACCGTACCAACATCTGGAGAATTGATGGATGGGGACGACAAGAAGAGCAAAATTGAAAGTGGGTTAAGTTTTCCTTTTATAGTATATTGTACAGTCACTGTTGAGTATGCGTACCCTTCAACTTTGTGGAATTTTTTCACTCACACCCTCCAAGGAATGAAAAGTCCTTGGAGGGTGTGGGTGACGAGAGCAAACTCATGTTAGGCAGGAAGAAAATTGTTTTCAGGATATAAAGAAGACTCTAAAACCTTTCCCAATAACCCCCAGATTACCTTTGATGCACGAATTAAATGCCGCTCAAGCTTCACATACCCAGCCCCTCTCATTGCGACCTAGTGCCGGGCAAGTTCATCGTTCCCATAACCATTTCAGGCTTTGGGGCCAAAAAATGCTCGTAACAGTATCCAAACTTGCACTTTTACTGTCCTATCAAAAGAGAACAGACATGACTTTGCCTGATCAATTTTGGGTTAAAAGAGTTCATGAAAACTTTCAGGACTCCACCTGTTTTTGCAACAAATTTTATTTTAGTAAATACCCTACCCTAACCCTACAATGAAAGATTCACAACCCTTGTATGAAAATTTCTCATCTAAGAGGAGGACAAGTATGGCAAATATATCGCTAGAAATCTTTGGAGGTAAATACTTCTTGTATGTGAAATTCTTATCAATATCCCTCGAATTAGCGCACATCAAACCGATTGAGATCTTATCATATCTAGCTTAACCTCTTATTAAGTCAATGATATGTTTATCTTCGATCTAAATACTGTAACGAACCTAGTGAGAGCATAAATTTGTCGTCACCGCTTTCACAAGAAATTAAACAGCACCTCAGCTCAATAGTGTCTACTGTTAGCAGTCCAGAAGACTAGTTTCCAATGAAGTCCATATGCATGGCAGCGACGCGGTTGCCGATAGCGGTACTGGTGGGTGCATCGTCCACGGTCATCATACGTGAAACTGTTTCTTATGGAAGAAATTAAAAGGGAACAAAAAATTGGGCAGTAATATAAATCGCAATAATACCGCATGCGGAGTGGGTGCTTACTGAATAGATATGTTCATGTAGAAAAATAAACACTCCTTTTTATGACTCTGAAACGTATTATGAAGATGTCCTACTAGAAAAGTGTTTTTTTTTCTGTAACTAATAGTGATATCATCTATTGAAAGATAAACTTTTGCTTACTTTAAGAAAACTAAACTAATTATTCTCCGTTCTAGGATGATCGAAAATATCAAATGGCTTTCAAGCATTTTTTTTTTCCTGTCTGAAAGTCAATACTAAACATTCTGCTTGATAAACGATAAATCTACTCTAGCCCTTCAAATATATGCTAAGAAACAATTCTTCCAGCTGCGAAAAACATTTAGATACCATCATCTAAAGTGGATATTATCATTAATCATAGAAAAGACATCCACCATTTATTCGTTGGTCATTAGAAATGCTTCGCATCAAACTTAACGCGACGGGAAAGAGTAAATGATCATTATAATTTTGAATATAATGAGCTTCTTTTCAAGGCTACATTAACTTCAAGAGATTCAATAAATTCATAAAACAAATGTCCTTTTAATGAATCATACAATATTATAATTTTTATGATTCTGCTGTGCAATATCATCAAAGGCTGCAGGTGATATATTATTGATAATCATTAACATTTATCTTGTAACCAAATTTGATAGAACCAAAGATACATATTCCTAGAATATCTAAATATCCCACGATAGAACTAGTTCAAATCATTTCAATACGATTTCTCGAATGAGTGTCCTTCGCTTAATCAATCAAATTAGGAAAATTAAAGCGGAGGAAAGTAAATCCAATAGATAACAACATTTATGGCCCGAATGTCAAGGATTATGGATGATGATGGGTGAGTAAAAAGGATATTAACGATGAAAGCCAATGATTTGTTCGTTAGCCATTTCGACGGGCAATAATTGGATTCGATACGCGTGGTCTATTCGTGTTTCGATGGAGTTTGTGGACAACTCAAAGATTTATTATTGAGTTTTATCGTGCAATTGCAAAAAAATAGGAGTCGTAATTTCAGGATTTATTTATTTAGTAGTGATGAATGTAGGAATTAACATAATTATTCAATTACTTGTGTCGATAGAGCGAGATTATTTCAGGTTTTTTTTTTTGAAAGGGTACAATAATAAGGAATCGGGTCAAAATTGGAGTAGGTCACACTGTCTCTTTATTTTAACAATGAGAGATCAAACAAACACCTGGATTTAGAGTGGATGGAAAACAAGGAGGATCTTTCGTTGGTAAATATTTAAAAGGTTCCAGAGCTCTACTTGAAGAAATTGTATCAAACTTCGATAGAACGATTTACTTGATGGCGCTAACCGACGATTATGAAACCGAAATACGATTGTCATAAGCCGAAAAGGAAGGAGGAAAAACGTACTATAATTGCTCCATAAAAAAAGTATGAATGATGTACCGGCGGCCATCAGCGACCGTAACGCATGCTGTGCGCATCATGACGAACAGTTGCCGGTAGCGTGAAATGCTGGTGCAGGAAACCAGTGTATGCCAATTGAATCAAGTGAAGAATATTTGACCGCTACAAATCTATTATACTGTTCGCTACTAGATATTTTCTCGTGACGATCCTTACGATTTTTTAACTTTGCAAACATTTGCCAGCCTATTTTCCTCAGCAGTTTGAGACATAAATCCATTTGAACTCATAAAAGTCTGTGTGCAATTATGGAATCTATTAAGAATCCAAATAACATAGCATAAACACCCTGACTTTAGACTTTCTCTTGGTTTTGAACAGAAAACTGTTTGTAAAGGATATTTTTCAAGCCTCATTCTCATCACACACATTCAATCCAAACTCTTCTACTTCCTCTAAAACAAACCGTAATAAATCTGAAAATTCCAGGTGTATTTAATAAAACCAAATAAGCTTAACACCATTTTGTTTGCACAGTGTGTAACCACAAAATATTACTCACTAGCATTTTGATAGTCATTAAATTATCCTTTACATGGCCATGCATTTTAATGGGATAAAGTTCAAATTTTATTCAAATTGTGCTAAAAGATCCTTTTACACGTGTTACAGCCATTGAAACAGCAGCAAGCATGATTGACCTTTTCGAATTTATCGTTGTGGAGAATTTAATTAATTTTCAGTGAACTACTACCAATGATTGGTATCACAGATTACAGGAAGTATGATGAAAATGGTTTTTCGGTTGATTTTCGTTCAAAGCAACCTCAAAACGCTTCAGGGCATTTAACATTTGTTTGGTTTTGGCTTAGACAATCTGAAAGGATTTCATGGAGCTCTGAACGTGCGTTAATTTCCGTTTTTCAGGTTTGACATAAATAATTAGCGATTGAAACTGATGGTTAGCACTTCCATATTTCCTTTATGGTTGAAATGCTGTTACTGATTTCAAGGACAAAACATTATTGAACCAAATTGGAGCCTTACATTATTAATTTAAATCTACGAAACTATTCTGTTACTTTATGCTTTAATGCCAGTGAGACTGGTGCTAGTGATTGACTTGCTTGAAATTTCATATTCCCGGAAACATTAATTATACATTCATACATACAATTCTTCTCTATTGAATTTTGTGAAGTGCGATGAGCCTAACTTATTTTCATTCCAACACGTTTACCTACACGATATACTGATGGTGGTAGAGTCTTCACGGGAGGATAGTTCGAAATGTCGCCGCTTTGTGACCAGCCGAAATGAGTGACGACTTTAACCAAAATGTAACAGTTGTACTGGGGCTTTGAGAAACAGCTTCTCTCTAAATTGAATGAGAGGATTCTGTTGCACAGTAAAAAAAAATAGGCGGAGTAGTACATTATCTCTGTCACAGATAGAGTCCCATTTACTCCCATCTCAAATAACTCAAAAAATATCCCAAAAAAATTCCTATGAAAGTTTTTTTTTAAATGAACGATGAACGATAGAAATAGTTAACCTATCAACATGCATATCTTCCTTTCGTTACAGAAACAAGAAAAAAGACGCGAATTGCGTCTGAAAAGGTTTTGGCGTTCGCCAAAAACAACTTCATCCGAAGAATCAACAGGATACGAGAGTCCTACACATATGAAAACCAACCATGATCCACTTGGATCAGTTCAAACGAATAGTAAACCTACATGCTCGTTACCATTGCTACAAGTGTGGCCAAGTCAGGTAAGATTTCTGGATTTTATTGAACCAACTTCCAAAATAATTAATTTATATTGTCATAAGATCTTCACCACCTTGAAAAATGTTAGACGCTACCAGTCAATGATAATATCACCTTGATCGGACAGCTCTTGGAATGTACGAAAGCTTTCTAGACTGATCTAGTTGACACAAGAACTTTATATCGATAGAGCTTTCGAAGTATTCATCCAAACGATATATAAAGAGAAGTTTTCACCAAGAAGAAGTTCAGTGATAATTGAGTCTCTCCTGAAAAAAACGGTTCAAATATTAAGCGGGTAATAGACGGATAGATTTCACGATATTAACTAAGTACGAAACTAGTGATAGTGTAAAGCGTACCTTGTGTATTTAGTAGCAATTAAAAATAAAATGTGAAAAGTTCGCAGCTTAGACTGGTAGTTGAATTTTAAACATTCTTGCCGAGCCCATAGCAGCTCGTCAATTTACAACAATATTAGGTGCTTCACTGTAGTCAATGCCGGCATAACACGCACTTCAAAAAGAAACAAACACCCTATGTAAAACGACAAATCTTTCCATGGTCATTAATAATATTTCCACTCTATGTTCTTTTCTGCAACTTCTTGGACGTATTGTGCATGACAATCTAACCTTCGGACAGGCTATTTTTTAAAAAAAACAAGAATGGGTTCAACAAGAATCTGGCGATCAAAACTGGTTGGAATGAGAATCAAGGAAACTGTGATGAAGCTATCAGACAAAAAAAATCATTGTAAATAATGATTTCGATCCGTTTCTTCAGTATGAAGTCCAAAACCTAAACTTTTTTTTTTAAGTTTACCCCAATAATTCACCTTTTGCACTCTGAACGTACCTTACATGACAACTAAAAACACATGTTCGGTCTGAACTTCCGATGGCAATCTCTCTCGCATTACGTAGACATTTCCGGCGGTCACACTTGTGATGAAATACTTGAAAGTGGTGAAAAAATTAAATTGCGAAAAAAAGGCAACAAATTTCAGGAGATGTAGATATTGTCGCAGAATGAAAAAAAAGTTGGTGGTTGGATACTCGGATAGGGCGGACATGTTTCAAATGCGTGCGCGGGAATCGTAAACTTATCAAAACAAGAACACAAAATGTTACTGAATAACATAAATCCGCAAACTTCATCAATTTCTTCTCGGAAATCGTTTCACGATGTCAAATATAGTTGTTGCGAAAGCAATTGTTCGGCCTGAAGAAAAATGGTAAATTGATATGAGCTCACGCCGATCTGATTCTGAATCTAACGAGCTATTGTGGATAGGTCAGAGTTTTTTGCATTGAAAATTCAATTCCATCACATGTTTAATAAAGTATTATTATAATCTGATTTCAGTGATTCATCTGATACTCCTGATGCCACTTATTATATGTTTCTTACAGGACTCACCACGCGGCGAGGCTGACGGTCAGAGTTTCATCTTTCCAGCGCTTGGTGACGATATTAGTCCTGGTGCGCACAGTAGCAACCATATTAGCAGTGATCGACGCAACTCTCTTTTCTGTGATACTTTACATGCTGGTGATTCTGGAATCGATTCGATCCAAGCTTCACCGTCACCAAATGCCCTTCCTTGTCCGCCCGGCCTTGTCTCTACTCAAATTTCACCGATCACATCACCAACGAACGGATCACCAAATCTATCGATTGGAAGAGTTCGTCGGAAATCAAGTGCACTTCTACATCCTGATCATGCCCGATTATTTGCTTTGAGGACTCATTTTTTTCATCAGTCGAACACTTCCCCGGATCAAACATCGTTGGAGGACGTTACCGAGTTCAATGACGCAAGTGAAGCGGTTGGAACCAATCTGTGTACAGCCAGCACGAGTACAACGTCATCGTTGACATCGGTAGCAGCAGCAAGTATAGGACCGAGCCAAAGGATCTCTGATCCTTGGCTACATCCAAATTCGTATCAGGATCGTGGCGATCACGATCATAGTCGAAGACGATCATCAACGATGACTGCACGGTATTCACTGTTCGATGCCTTGGACTTAGAATATGCCTTGTTGCGTGCTGCGGCACGTGGATCGGTTGGTCCATATTCCTTAAGCGAATCGATCCACAAACTAACATTCACACAATCACTGGCTTTTCCCGCTTTGGCACGAGGCTTGGCTACAAAGCGTCGAAGGTCAGCCACACAGAGCTCATCGCGACCCCTAAATCCTAACGAATCCGGATTGAATACATTCGCAAAGATTGTCACGGCCATTGTCCTAGTGATGGTTAGCTTTCTTGTATTTCTGGTCGTTTATAAGTTTGTACGAACGTGAGGGTTGCTCCTGACCCCGACAGATTTTTCACCCACATCAACATATCCTACAACAAATCGAACCGTTTTGTCGGGGTTCAGGAAAGTATTATTAACGCAATCAAAAAACTCGTCGTGAAAATAGAACAAGTGATAGAATCTATACGGATTATAGCTTTTGCAATATGAACTAAATGAATATTTTTTGTACTGGCTTCCCACGGCGCGTGATTGCAAATACCATGGAAACAGGTCGTGGGGTTGATGCGATTTGAAGTATCACGGACTGATGTGCCCTAATCACTTCGAGTCAATAGCCGGGACAGATTCAGCACGGCGCTACTCAGTCCATGAAATTACGCGCCGTGGGAAGCCAGCATTAGAAAGGGCAGGTTAAGAAAATCAAATTTGAACCATGAACCAAGCGACTTGGAAAGCAAATAAAATCAATTAAAATATTTCAATTGTCAGCCAGTATCTGCATTCTAGATCCAATCTCTAAAAAATATCTAAATGAAAACATTTTTCAATCGCTGCTTTATAGAAGTGAACCTTCAATGATATAATGATCTAAAACTGTGTATAATTATTCAACAGTAAAGTTAAGAAAACCCAGTAAGCGTCACCAAATGATTCGTTTTTAAAATTTTACTTTAATTGAAATACGTTTTAACACCTTGACAACCACAACAAATGGACATTCAAACATATTCAAGGGGAAGTGATTATTATATACTTCAATAAGAAGAAAATTTAAAATATTTTCAACACCTTTAGAACCCATTATTTTTTATGTATACCTAAAAAAATTAAAGAAATTGTATGTCACAATAATGTAACAAAATTATTGTCATACTTCTTCAAACGCTGAATATAAAATTATTTTTTTAAAAAAAGAATTGAAACCAATCTCTATGAAAATGTGCAGAATTTATCAACGGCCCTAAACTATTTAGCTAGAATTAACGAAAAATAAACAACAATTAATCAAAAAAAAATCAGTTGTATTTATGGAACAATAATCAACAAAAATACTTTAAAAAATAAAAAATTTCTTACGCTCTAGTCAATATCTAGAATTGAAAATCACATGATAAACAATTTATAAATATAAAACAAAATAAAATTTGAAACATACACATTATTTTTTAATTGTTCGCTCATTCAATTAAATGGTGAGTGTATTTGTTTTATTGTAAAATATAAATATTTATTATATGTATATTTATATTTGTTGTGTATAAGTTTGATGTCTTCAATATATATATATATATTTATATAGTATGCAAAAAAGATAAATCTTTTGATATTTTTTCAATTGCATAATGATAAAAGCATCTGTACGTAATGTATGTTTAAAATGAAAGTAAAATGTTGAACTAACAGTTAAAATGAATATGTGTTTCTTTTAAACAAAGCTTACCATGAATAAGGAGGATTTCCAATTGGATTATATCATCAAAAAAGTTTTTTTTAAGCATCACAATAAATTTAAAAATATTTTCTATGTAAATTTCACGTTCTTGTGCCTAGAAACTATGCGTCAAAATCTGTATTAACTGAAAAATAGCTAAAAAACAATTATAAAGTGTACAGACACTTGATAAGTTTCTTGAAAAATTCGCTTAATGTTTACAGTTAAACAGTTGCAGCAAAAATCGAATTCTTTGTGAAAAATCATTCGAAAAATACTGAAAACAGAACTCCCCCGGCAACAAGTCAAAGCGATTTTTTTCTGGACAACTAGCGATGAGATCCTTCCAACAAGGATCTGAAAGAAAGGATACAATGTTCGCTAAATGTTTACAGTTAAATCAGTTGCAGCAAAAATCGAATTTTTTTGCGAAAAATCATTCGAAAAATAGTGAAAACAGAACTTCCCCGGGAAAAAGTGCATTTTTCCTGGACAACTAACGATGAAATCCTTCCAAAAAGGATCTCAAAACGAAGGATACAATGTTCGCTAAATGTTTACAAGTTACACAAATGCAGCAAAAATCGTATTCTTTGCAAAAAATCATTTGAGAAATACTGAAAACAGAACTCCCCCAGCCGCAAGTCAAGAGTCCCCGGGAAAAAATAAATTTTTTCTAGACAACTAGCGATAAGATCCTTCCAAAAAGGATCTGAAAAGAAAGGATACAATGTTCGCTAAATGTTTACAGTTAACGTAGTTGCAGCAAAAATTGAATTCTTTGCGAAAAATCATTCGAAAAATACTGAAAACAGAACTCCCCCGCAAGTCAAGAGTCCCCCGGGAAAAAAGTGAATTTTTTCTGGACGACTTGCGATGAGATCCTTTCAAAAACGACAAAAAAAGAAACGTTCCTCAACGCACATACTCCACAAGATAATTCACAAAATAAAGAAGGCAATCTTATACAAAATTAATTCTTCAAAACGCATAACTAGTCCTGAAATACACTTAAAATTACTCACAAATGTAGCCTTTACCACTAAAGCTGACAGAAATCTCCTCTAAATAGCTAATGTCGAGGACACTAGCCGCAATAACAATAACGGTTTGCCACCTCAAATAAAGACTTACAATATTCAAAAAAGCTTCAATCCACGCATATTTTCGGTGAAATTCTAAAAGCAACCAGTTTTCAATAGCTTAAATTAAATTCAACAGGGCTAATTATTATTTATGAATTTCCCGAGCTTCATTGCGACAACGTAAGTGAATCACCCACAGCTCCAAATTTGAAGTTCATTTCGCACGTTTCGTTCCACTGAGTTACAAAGATTTCCGACCACCAGTTGACAATTTGTCATAGCGGGGCAACTAGATATGCTAATAAGAAAGTAGTTTTTTTTTTTTTTCGTCGTTGGGAGATGGAAATCTTCAAAAGATACCGAGTTGCTCCTGCTTCTCGGCATGTCGGATTTCTACCGACTAAAACCACCTCCGTTTCCTCCAAAAAATCTTTACTCCATAGTTCATTGCTTGCACTGTCCGTGTGCAATTATTTCTGAAAGCTTGTTCATTTAAATAGTACTTCCCAGACGATGTATATCGGTATAAGGGATAGTACCAGTATCTCAAAAGTTTTATTCAGAGTTCAATATATCTAATTTTGTTTCACATTTGTAGCAGGAAAAAAATATTAGCGTTCTTAAAAAAAAGATATATATATATATATATATATATATATATAAAGGAAAAAGGAAAAAATAGAAAAAAGAAAAAAAAAATTAAATTCAATTAAAATTAAAAAAAAAAAAAAAAAATTAAAACTTAAAAAAAAAAAATTGATAATAAAAAAAAACATTACCGTTCTTAATTATTCAAATTGAATTTTCAGTAAATGTTTACGTAGCATGATTTTAAATGTCATTATGTTACGCGCTTCTTTTATTGTTTGAGGTAGCTTATTGTAAAAATTTGATGCGGTGTTAATCGGATCCATCCTCAGGCGCTCTGTCCTAGCAAATTTTATTAAAATTTCATTTGCGTTTCTCATATTGTAGTCGTTTTTTCTCCCATTTATGTCTAGTTTCGTTGTTTTCATTTGTTCAATGTGTAAATTTTTAAAAATGAATTTTCCTTTTTCCATGTGAATCAGTCCGTCTACATTAAGTTCTTGTGCTGTTTTATATACTTCAGATGTAGCGGTCATCCTTTGCAAGTTATATATGGTTTTGTATGCTTTAGTTAGTAGTCGTGACATGCTCATGAGGTTATTTTTGGTAGTTTGGCTCCAAATTATAATCCCGTATGTAATTCAACGTGACACCAAAGTTTATACGGCATTCGTAGAACCCAGTCTCAGTTATACAGTCACATTTAAACCATGGCACGTTACACATTTTGAAATCCCATAAATGTATTTCTCAGTTCAATCCTTGGTAATTTGATTGATATCAGTTCTGAAAAAATCCTTGAAGGGACTATCATCACTGTACTAAATGTATAAGGAGTATACGCGCCCATTTAAAAGACATATTCCATAAGTTTTCAGCGTAATTAGAAAAAAATTATCGAAATTTGTGCGTAGATCTTGACATCTTGGTACAAACATAACATTTTTAAAAAATATGTCTACGAGACTTTCAATTTAAAACGAATTTTCTGTTGAATATTTCACGCTATTATTTACCGCAAAAAATTAAATCCATCAATATTAAAATGTGATATTCATTAAATTTTCATACAACGAGCTTAAACACTAATCATTTCAATTTAAAATCAATCGATAAAATTCTCTCAACTTTATTTTGCAGGTGTATCCATCGTTGATAGAACATAGAATATTCCAGCGTCGACATAATGAATTTATCCCAGAAAATCTTGTTGGTAATTGAACCTGTCCGCGTTTCAAGGGAACACGGATACAAATTTCGAATTACCGCCGACACATCAGGGACAATTTTTGTACGTTGAATATTTTGGGCTATTTATAGATTTTTCTCTCGAAAAAAGGATACATATGATATACAATATTATTTATATTTTTTTAAATATTTAAAAAAATGAATATTCGATTGGAGAGAGATGATCGTTAAGGGTTATTATTTTTTTGATAGTATCAATTATTGAATCATGCAGATTATAGAGAGTAGTGAACCAAATTGATATAGTTATTGAATTAAGGCTTAAAATAATCGACAATTGTCCATGCAAAATATTCGATAAAACTATGTCTGTTGCTGATTTAATTTATTTTCAAAAAAACTTATATTTTATTCAGACAAAACCCAATAAAACTATTTTCTTTCAAGTCCAATCCATCAACAACAAAACTGTCTGTATCTTTTGCGTCTCAGAATTTTCTTAAGGACATCATTTCAAAGAAGATGCATACAACTGCGACTAAATGTCTAGCCCTTCATATCATATTCCATTTAGATATATATGTATATCGCCTAATCCACGACTCGTGGTCTTGAAAGCGATTCAACTTAAAGATGCAAATTGAATGGATAGCAAACAGTACTCAAGGTCAATCCATGTAACCATAAAAAGCTCAAAGCATCTTTAGATTTGTGAAATTGTCTTAAGTAAAGTGCTAGAAAATCTATAAAGCTTGGGCCAGAATGCCCTATGCGATGTACATATGAATAAAATGTTTCGTCACAAGTTGACATTACAAATATTTAGTTGAAGGACAACAGCAAGGATTTGATTTGTCATGGGGATTAAACATTATTTTTGGATTGGCTAATAATGAATATTTTGGGGCAATAGGCGACACATTAGGCGACACAGATTGCAGTTAAGCAATATGGAATAATTAATTTGATTATGATTAAAATTTTCTATTTCATGCAGGACCTAAGGATAAGACTATGATTTTCTCTAGAATGTTTCGAATTAATGAAGATTGAAATCACACTCAAATGTGCCTCATTCAATTCAAAAAATTAACGATACACTTTTTCGGGCTGTTTTCGCAAAGAATTCAATTTTTGCTGCAATTGTTTAGTTGTAAACATTTAGCGAACATTATATCCTTTCTTTTGAGATCCTTTTTGAAAGGATCTCATCGTTATTTGTCCAGAAAAAAATCACTTTTTCTCGGGAGAGTCTTGACTTGCTGCCGAGGGAGTTTTGTTTTTAGTATTTTTCGAATGATTTTTCGCAAAGAATTCGATTTTTGCTGCAATTGATTTAGCTGTAAACATTTAGCGAACATTGTTTCCTTACTTTTGAGATCCTTTTTGGAAGGATCTCATCGCTAGTTGTTCAGAAAAAAATCACCTTTTTCCCGGGGGACTTGCTGCCGGGTGAGTTCTGTTTTCAGTATTTTTCGAATGATTTTTCGCAAAGAATTCGATTTTGGCTGCAGCTGTTTAGCAATAAATATTTAGCGAACATTGTATCCTTTCTTTTGAGATCCTTTTTGAAGGGTTTTCATTGCTAACTGTCCAGAAAAAAATCACTTTTTTCTCGGGGGAGTTTTAATTTGTTGCCTTGTTGTATTTTTCGAATGATTTTTCGGAAAGAATTCGTCTTTGATTTTCTCTAGAATATTTGGAATTAATCAATCAATCTTCATTCAGTTCAAAAAATTAAGGATACACATTTTTCGGGCTGAAAGTTATTCACTTTTTGGTTCAAATTATGCAATTAACTCTCTAAATGCCAGGATAAAATACAAATTGGAGATATTGTTTCTCCATATTGATATCTACAATTAATGCACTCAAATACAAAAAAATTTAAGGTAAGTATTCGGGACACCTAACGCGCTCAACACATGCTATTACACTCCGGTGCGGTTTGCCGTGTCTTGGCAGTAGTAGTACAATCGCCCGATATGTATTTTGTTCTCGTTGAATTTTTTTTTTGGTAACGCTTATTAATTTCGGGAGATAGTCATTGTTGCAAGTGAAAGGTTTAAGTGATTTGATAAAAGGTTTAAGTGATTTGAAAAAAGTTTAAATGACCTGGAAGGAAATTTAAGTGACATGGTTTTAAAGGTTTAATTGGGCTGGGAAATGTTCTATTGAATCCACAATATACAAATATTCGATTTCATAATGAGTGGTTGGTTACATCATCCAACTCCAAGAGAAATTTAGCTGGCACGTCGTCCGATTGCATAAAAACAGAGAGGAGAAGAAGAAGAACTTACAAACACATCTCAGGTGCGCAAAAACACGTATTCTTAAAATTCCACGAAAAAGGGCTTTCAATTAAAGATGCAGATATCAAAGTCAAAGTCAAAACAACTGTGAGGTCCTATAAAGATAACCACTACAAATTGCCTGAGAGCTGCCGTCGAAGTAGACGCGACGAATTCCATGAATAGCATTGGGAATCGGATGCAATTAACTGTAGAATTCAACAGATGGGTCCCTAAAAATTAAGAAAAGATTATCTTCATCTATGAATCAGACTTCAATCTTCAGATTTGCCGCAGTCAAGCAAATGGCGAACATGGATGACGCACTGTTGCAACAGTTTGAACAGCTTATGGAAGGAACTTATCGCTTCCTATTCATATCTGTAGTGATTTGAATGCTTACGGAAAATGTTTAAATAAATTGGGAAAATGTTTAAATAAATTGGGAAAATGTTTAAACAATATAAGAAAACGTTTATTTGATTTGAGAAACGGTTTAAGAAATTTGGAAAAAGTCCGAGCAGCTTGGGGAAAATTTTGAGTGATTTAGGAAACGTTTAAAGTGGCCGGAAATAGTTTCAGTTTGAAAAATGTCACATATGTATATATATATAAAAAATGTAGTAACAATCTGCAGTAAATAGTCTTATTTTTTCAATTTTATAAGAATATAGAAGGTGAATTGGTTGCGTTCACTTCAGCAGGTTCGGACAATTGCGTTAATAAAGATTTTAAAATATATTTCGACGAAAACGAAACCATTTTCAAATCCGACTAGAATATCAGAAAATGAATCCTACTTAGTCTTCACAAATCCACAAAATAATTAGTGTAATTTCAAGAGGAACAGTTACAAGTTCTGCAACTTTTTCAGAAAATTGATCGAAAAAAATCGATAATTTTTCTTAGATTTGAGTTACACATGCAATAAATTAGTTATAGGAAACATTTTCTTTTTAATTCGTCCATAATTTGTCAACCACTATATTCGATTCTTAATTTTTATCTGTAGTGACTTGAATGATTCGGGAAAATGTTTAAATTAATTGGGAAAAAATTGAAACGATTTCGAAAAACGTTTAAATGATTTGAGAAAATGTTTAAGAAATTCAGGAGTAGTTTAAGCGACTTGAGAAAAGGTTTGCGTGATTTGGGAAAAGGTTTACGCAATTTGGGAAATAGTTTAAATGACCTAGAAAATGCTGTATATGTATATGTGCGTGTGTACATGTATAACTATATATTTTCCAACGAAGCAACACCTTCAATATTCATTTCCAATTCCAATTATCAGAATATCAGAAAACGAATCCAACTGTATCTTCACAATTCTTCAAAACCATTTGCTTAATCCCTTCATTGAATATAAACAATTAAATCACTTGTAAATAAACTCCTTTTCCACACCAATTATTATCCTTTTTCACACTGATGAGAAACAATTAAACAGAATAGACACAAATCAATGTTAAACAATGCCCATTTTTTTCGTATCCTTTTATTTTTCATTCGAACCCTTTTCATTGTGATTTGAAGCAGGGAGCTTCAGGCATGATGTTTACAGTTTTCTGTAGGAATTGTAAGGGTAGAAATTTAGTCTCTGAAAATTACACTTAACAATGAATGGGAACGATTATTATTAGGATTACATCAGAAAGGGTGTTGTGTATAGAAAAAGACATGGTTGGGTTTATCGTGGAAATAAAACTACTCAATTGATTTGAAATCAGGAGTTTTTGTGAATTGAGATGCAGATTAGTTTTTGGACAATTAAAAGGACATCTCTCTATTGTATTATGATTTCACATAATAAGTTAAATAGTGACCCTTTATGGGAAAGAAAATTAAGTTTTTCTAACGCTATCGCAAATTAATTTCGTTCAAAAAAAATCCGTTCGGGATGCAAAAATTCAAATAAACCCCTACAAATTGATTTATAATTCATCATTTCTAATGAAATTTAATTCGAATTTGGCTATAATCTAATTTTCCATTCAAAAGATACTACAATCCAGACCATTTGAGGTATTCACCCAAATCAACATGTTGTCTATTTTACGAATAATAGCCTAAACCCCTGAAGAAATGTTAATGCCCCCGCAAAAACACATCTCCTAAATATTTTACAATTCTAATAAAGGTTTACCACAAATCCCAACTGTGAATCCTGAATTCCTACAGTCAAACAAAAACCAAACAAATAAACGCTTTGAAATGTTCACCATCATCATGGAGTTCCATCATCGCCTTCTTGAGGATATTTGCTTACCGACGGCGTGGGAATAAGCTTCATGCTCCCATCAACACCACCACAATAGGATGTCCCGGAGCAAAGCATCAGCTTCTGGAAATTACTTGAAGAATGGATACTCTCAAAGGACTTATTTTAAATTAGCATATAATTCTTTTGACGCCTCCGCCATATAATACAAAAGAGAATACATCGTATTGAATGTTATCTTCGTGATTGGCGTGGATAAACGTGAACAACCAGACAAAAATTGATGAAATGGGATCAGGACACGCACAGAAAACTTATTTTTAGGATATTAGTTGATAGACATTCAAGTGGAGTTACTAGATCCTTGCACGATTATTACGATGTCACGCAGAAAATACAATGAAATTTTACGGTGTTTATGACCTAACAATGATATTGCTTCGAAATCCTGGATTTTCTTTTTTCGTGAGCACAATAATCTTTAGCTCCATAGCCGATAGGGAAAATTTACAGCACTTTACGGATGTAACTATTGCAATCACTTGCCGCAGGAGCCATTACGTTCACAACCACCACCACCAAAAACCGAACCCCATTTATCGTGAGTATGTTTACCATTCGAAAGGCAGACACTGCATGCCCATAAATTTCCATTGAATCGATATTTGCTAGGACGAACATTTAAATCATTCCGTTTGATAGGATGTTTGCATTTCACGTTTCGTACACAAATTAAGGACAATTAGACAAATCGAATGGAACTGATTGGCCTTTGGAAGGCATCAGATCGTAAAATAGATGCAATTTCAACAACATCAATTTCAATTTCTGTATGTTTGTGGCTTTGCTATCCAACAATTCATTATCAACCGTGGGAAAGTCTAAATTGGATGTTTTGTCATGAGCCCAACAGAAGCGCTAATTGCTTCACCACTTTTATTGAGACGCCGGCAAGACAATGCCGATAGCGGTACGCGCTGGTAAGGAGACTGCGACTGGCGAATTTAAGCGCAGCAGTCAGATAGGTAGACCAAGCACAAAGTGAACGAGCAAAGTCTAGATTTAACCCCCACCGATGACGAGCATCGAAAACTTGAGATTCCCAGGTGGAAGATGGTTAAACGTGCGGAATGGAATGCGAAATTGAAGCTTGCAGCCAGTTGTGTTTTTGTTGAAATCCTTTGGAGATATTCAGATCTATCATTGGTTTGCTTCTGGAGTATAAATATTGCTGCACAATTAGCAAATGATTCACCAATACTATTTCAATATCTGAATAGCTATATTTATTTATATTTGCGATTCCAGCTTTATTGTGTTGAAGAGCGCTCTACATGGAATAGGATGATTCCTATCCCTGTTATTTTTAGGAGTTCAAAAATTCAGATTGCCACGAAAATGTTGCCGAAAAACACAAGAACTATGAAAAGAAATGTGAGATTTAAAAAGTTTGCTAGCGTCGTGTCTTGCAATGAATAATCAAAAAATATATATATCCATTGAAAACGCTTCTGAAATTTGAAGAATTTACCACAGAACTCTGAAAATTGAGGCATGCTTAAACTCAAGACCAATGTGCCAAGGATCAGTAAATTCTCAAGAAAAGGAGCCTACATAAACCACTGGGCCACCTTTTAATAGGAAGGCCACTTCTTAATAGGAAGACTACTTGTAGTTCCATCACAGTTTATCAAAGATAGAAATTGAACAAAAAGCTGCACCAAGAGGTCTGCAAACGATGATCACAAGAATATCTGTTGCTGCTTCAGGGAAGACAAAGCAAAAAATTCCACTAGTAGAACAGCTTATCCTGATGAATCACATCTAAGAAATTCCACTGTATTTCGGAGACCCGAAACTAGTATAAAACTTTTCAATTCTCTTGTACGTAACTTGGTCGAATACTGCTCCCCGATCTGGTCTCCACACAGCAAATGTGATACTAATTTGATCGAATCTATTCAACGTAAGTTTACCCGCACTCTATTCTACAAATTCAATATTCCCTATGCTCCTTACGATGATCGTCGCAAACATTTCAACCTTGCCACTTTACAACAACGTAGAATATATTTAGACGAATCTCTCCTTTGCAAGCTTTTTTTGAATATCCTCGACACTCCTCTCTGCAATGAACTTCACTTCCGTCACTCTTCTCACCCTTGTAGAAACCTTACTATTTTCGCCCCTCCCTTCACCACATCTAACCTATATTATAATTCTCCCCTGATTCGTTTACAACGAAACCATGACCTTATGCAGTTTGGTTCTTTCGGTTACTCTTTAAATACTTACAAGATCAAACTAAGAAATCTTATATTCTCCTCTTAATTTTAGTTCTCAAATTTTATAACTCATTCGCCACTGTTCTTTATTCTTACTTCCTATACTTATTTCATTAATTAATTCATTTATTCTTTAGATTTATCTTAGTCTTAGTTTTTAGCTCATCGCTACTATGTAATTGGAACTCTTCTGTTTAGTAGCTTTGTCAACAATAAACAATAAACAATCTACCCCAAAAATGAATAAAATAATGCATCATAAAACTTCATCCGGAAACTGATGGGATAGTGTGCGTAATTACGATTTAATATCAGAACAAGGAAAAACAAATGCTATTGAACCAAATTTTCCAGCTTCCAATAAACATTCAAGAACTGAATACCAATAGCAACGCTTGTGGACATTTCAGGAGGCCAGTAAATAATTATAAGCCTTCGTAATTGAAACGATTAGCGCTGACCACCCCTTCACTAAATCGGTATCTGAAAGTACAAACCCGAAAAAGTTCAGAAGAGCCCCGTTTATTTGAGCAGAAGTACTCTTTCATACAACTATTGCACGCTTACAAATCAGTTTGATTTGTATCATCTAATTTTTCTCAATTGAGGAATATTTAATCGATTTATAATTACAAATGAATCAATAATAAAGAAGGCATAGCCACGCATATTACGCGGTATTGCAGGCAGTAAGCCGTGGAAGGGTGGGCCCGGGCAACATTACCTTTGCCTGACGAGGTGCATACACCTATGGGATTAGTTTGTCCACGCGTTCTTTTCTTGTGAGATATTGGGGTTACCAAAAATGTACTAAATTTATTTAAGTTAATAAATAATTTTTTTGACCTTCTTTCATTTCAAATCAAGTGAATAAGGCTTTGAAATAAAATTATCAAGCAATATGACTCCCGATTTCTGTTTTCAAATTAATAGAGCAATGTTCAGTGAGCACATCCATTTAGGAGGATTAGCTTCACATCAGTGAATTAATCTAAATCATAAAGTTCTTCCGGAAAGTGTACACATTTCGTTAAAAGCACCTCCTTTTTCGACAACCGACTCTTTCGAAAAGGATAGACGGCGATAAGTAACAAATCGCACAAAACAACCACCGTCATGAACAAACAATCACGTGTCTAAAATGTATAAAATTATTATCTGCAAAATAACTTCCGCAAACCACAAAGCAATCAATTTTGCATGGAATATAGATGCAAGGACTCTCTCTCCCTTCTTCTGATACGGTTGTTGGAAATCATTAAACTATCATTTATCTTCCATAATATTATTTCGCAAGCGAGTTTCAAAATTTCTAGAGTGGAAATATATCCATTAAAATGCTACGTGAGAATTAGAAATGTTTTAAAGATGTTTGAAAATATTTAATTGATTAATTACGATCTTAAAATTAATGGCGATGATGATAAGTTAGTTTCTTTTCGACAATAAAATAAATACAGAATTAAATATTATTTTTCCTAACGTTCTTTTGTGGATATTTCTACAGAAAATTTTCGCAGAGCTCTGCTAAGTCAGGATATAAAAGATTGATAAAAAACTGTTTATACAAAAATAATATTAAACTTTAATCTTACGAAAAAAAATAAGTTTATTAAAGCATTTTTCGCTCCTGCTTCTTTAAGATGTATTCAAATATAATAAAAAATTATTTATTCAAATTAATTTTAATCGATCCTTTCTTGCAAGCCAATCTGCATATACAATAACATGAGCCTTTCAAATCATTCTTTTCATAGAATTACCAACTGGAAAAACAAAATTCTATTAGCCCCAAAACTCTTTATTGCCCTCGAAATAAAACTATGAAATATTCAACAGCAATCAAATGTCCGTTCTCATTACCCACTTTATATTCAACTAAATTTGCAATTATATTGTTCGTCCTTGGAAAAGTGAATGAAAAACTATACCAACTCGCCGCCCATTAAGTCACATAATAAATGGAGGAAAGAAAGAAAACACAAAACCAGCTATAATGATGTAACCGAATGGAAAAACATTCGAGAATGACTCTCGTAAGGACACTTTAGCATTTCATATTTCATAGATTAGTAGTCGTCATATTCGATTTCGCACTAACTGTGCACATGAGAAGGATCAGGAATTCGATCCGTAGTATAGTAATAGTGCGAGCATATTTAAAAGGTGCTTTGCTTGTCGTTCAATAAGGATGTCGAATGTGAAAATTTGGCCATTTTCCAAGTCTAATGTGAGTTGTGTGTACAGTAAAAATATGTTTGGGTGAAAGCATGCGAAATGAAATGATAATGGTTATGTGTTCTTAGGAGCAAATCATTACAGGGATAATGGGCTATATTCTTGCGTTATTATAAATATTTTGGCACTTGACATGATTATTTACTTATGGAAAAAGAAAAGAAAAAATTTGTTGACGATGCTTCCTATTGAAATCAATTTGAAATCGTTTCGTTCCACTACCGGTTTATGGCAATTCCCGACCGGCTTACGCTGGTGGTCTAATCTGATGTTTTCTAAGTCCAAAACGTTTTGTTGGCAGTTTTTTTGGATCGTGTTCTCTAATGCATTCATTTTTTCGGAACTTCTGTGTAGAGTCATTTCAAGATAAATAGTGGCTAACAAAGATTATGTCTCGGTTCTTAGTCCAATTAAAACCCATTATTCGACCTCTGACGATTACTTCTGACTCTATTGGCATCTGCGACTCAGATTGTCGCAAAATCTGAAGCATTCATTTACTAAGTTTCGGTGTTTCTTCCCCGATATGGTTTGCTGAACATCACGAGAAGAGTTATGGTTTTATGAACCAATAGCGCTTTTTGTGACCTCTGCATATTCTTTTGCGGCATTCTCATGGACGTATGTATTTCTTCTCTGCAAGTTTCCATGACGTGGCTTGAAATTGTCCTGCAATTATAGCTGAAAATCGATTAAAACCGCATTCGTCATCGAATTAATTCAATCGACTATTCTCAAGAGACACCAGTCGTCGCTTTTGTGTTTCGGAAGTTTTAAAAAAAATGAAACTACCGTTTTCAATATGTTTTTTCATAATAGTTTCTTTCATAATGCAATTTTTAAAGGATCTTTATAGTGTTAAAATAAGACATACTTCAAAATTCTAACAATGATGATGATGATTGGATAGGCATATTGTGCAGGGTGCACATCGGTGGGCTCAGGCAACATCAATGCGTGGCGGGCCCACCTGAGGCCGGCGATTCAGCGGTTTCGTTGCGGGTTTTTTTTGACTACAGCTATTTCTTTTTCGGGATCATGTCCCGATTTTATAAAAGCTACTTGAAAAGTCAGGTGTACGAAACGCGTATTTTTTTTTGTTCAAGATGGCAACAATTAAGTTTTCTAAAAATCTTCTTAGAGTACTGATTGTGTACTCAGGCAGTTCATGTATAAAATAATATAATTTGAATACAAAAAAAACATTTCTTGTTTATAGTATTATACCACAAAATTTATTTTGATTGAGATCGCAAGGAACCATCACGGCATTGGCTTTGAATTTAAAATATCACTTTCACATCGAATACAATCCAATCAATCAATGGCTTGGAATGGTGCGTGATTTCACACGACGTGGGAAGCTGGCTGAAGATATTCCAATTTTCATAATTTATTCATAAAATAAGACAAAAACTATGTTGATTATACTCCAAAAAAAGATGTCTCCTCACTAATTAGTTCGATTCGGACAATTATAATCCCAAAACAATGCAAATTGAATAAAGCTTTGATACATTATCTCGATTCTACTACAGTACAAACAGAATAGCATAATACCAGGAAGGATATCATTATTTTCATCCTACTGAAGAAGAGCAGCTTAAAACAAAAGACAACAAGCCCTAAGCGAAATATTCCATTTTAACAAATCAGAGCAGCTTTTCTCTAGACACACACCTACACACAAGGATTCAGGACGAGAGTGAAATCTAAAGACGATTTCCACGTAAATTTAGATAGAATGGATTCACAAACAATTCATCCTGAATTGTTGTTTGCAGAAAACTGTTGCTGTGGTATGATGTATACTACAAAAGATAAATTATATATGAATAGATTCCATGAAGCGATTTGAAGCCTTCCTGTATAGGAAATAAGGTCATAAAGCTGACCGTTTTTCTTGAAACTATTTATGAGATAAAGGACTCTAATTGTACCAGGGTAGTTACGATTTAAATTTGTGAAAAATATACTTGTATTTCTCGGCAATACTATACTAGTTTGCGCAGCAAGTACTGAGCTTTAATTTCCATCTGTCTAGATCTGTCTTACCACCTCTCCTTTTATTTCAATCCCATTCACTTTCAATCCAAAATAAATCGAATTTTTTTTTTCAGATTCTATTTAATAAACACATATTCTATTTCAACCAGAACATATCGCTTGACAGAACCGAATAAAAAACATCCTATCCCTAACAGCATTTTCACATTTCGACACAGTATACCATCATCCTGACGTAGCTATCAAAATTACAACAGGTTCCTTCTCTTCGCTATCCTGAAATTGATTTATTATGTTTGTCTATTTTACCGGAAAAAATTGCAATTTCTAAGGGGGAGAAAAGCACATTTCACGTGTCTCTAGAAGGATTTTCATACTGATTCTCATTTAGGACCTGTTCATTCACTGGATTTGAATATGAGTTACGGTTTTCATCAGATGCCAGGACGATGATAACAATATCGTGACATGTTGAATGTTTCGCGCTTGGTTTCGTAAGCGTTACGTCGTCTATTGAATGGGATTTATTATTATTTCGAGATAGATGTGTAGACGTTATTCAGGAAATTTAGTGGTCCGGATCATTAATTTTTTCCTCATTATGAGGTGCTGATTGTGTCATGCATTTTTCTAGTAGGTTTAACACGAATAATACCAGGTAAGAATGTTTTATAAATGACTTTTTTCATCAACAAGTCATCAAAGATGTTTGAGAATGGTGGCAAAATCAAATTGAATATATACATTAAAATTGACTGAATTATGGCTTCACAGTTAAAGCAGGTTAAATTAAATTTAAGATAATACAATTTTTTACGAATAAAATTACGTAAAACCTATTGAAATGTGTTAATTCCCTATTTTTCCTCAACATCTTGTCGTCTATCGATATTGGTGACATGACAGAATATGTGGCGGCGGCTTAGGATCACGACACACAATTCCCGACAATCGCGGCAACAAAATACCAACTGTTGATGTCAGATGTGCACCAACCGCCGAAGAAATGATCAAAACCAATCTGACCGATGGTAAAAGTCAGAAGTGTTGACATTCTCAGCGGCTAGGTCATCACGCACAAAATAAGAGGTGCTCTCGAGTAATGGATCACAAAAAGAGAATACCAAACAGATAAGGTTGGGAAGATCCTATGAGCTCTGAGATTATAAGATGAATCCTTTTAAAAAGCTGCCTTTGAATTGTTAAGTTTTTGGAGAGCTAATTTTTGGATCACAATTGATATTCTAGCCTAGTCTTATCCTCATAATTATCATCAATATTTTTCAATCAGGATATTGTTTTACATCCAATCCGACATTCACATATGAGTGGCTTAACAAAAAAAATAGCATGATATTCTATTCCCGCTCGAAGCGAAACACTTTTTGATTATCAAAAAATGTAAATCAAAAAATTGCTATCTTCAGTATTTTACATCTTGCATCATTTTCGTGGCGTTATCCTTGAACCATGGATTTCACTTCAATACCCTTGAACTTACTACATTCTCATGGCAATATTGCTGTTTACAATTTCATCGACAATATGTCTTTTTCGATGGGCAGGACGAAACAGATTGCAGATGCTATGGGACAGAACGAAAAGCTCTACATTACAATTTTCTTCCTGCAGGAACCATTCAAGAGTCAAAGTTACTTATCGAATTGTGCTTTCATGCATTTGATTTGCATTGCGGCAGTAAGCAATATCCTGAAAGTGAATATCTTTCGAGCGATTGGAAATATTTAGGAATTCTTATGATTCTGTTGGTATTTTTACAATGCTTTCATTAACCTAGGAATATTGTTTATGATTGTTTGTTGTTTGCAGATTTGATTTTCATAGTTTGGAGTAGATTAAGTTGAGTAATTTACACGAAAATAGTTCCATTCAAACGGAATTGATAAGCGGAGAATATTTTGTAGCATGCAAAAATGCTCCGCTTGTCCTTTATATAATATTACATAATTATTTTTCTGAAGTTTTTACCCACATTTTTTCAGTCCTTTATCATTACAACCATAAGGAGCTATCCATATATGACGTAACCCTCCAAGGGGGAGGGGGCATTTGAAAATGTTACGAAGTGTTACTTGGGGGAGGAAGGTGTGCATATACTTTTAAAAATTGCGTTACATAACATATGGATGACCCCTAACTAGTAGTCACACGACACATTCCAGATAGTCGGGAAATAACATAAGCCGGCAGAACGAAACGAGCTCGTGAGCTTCATATTGAGGTCATAGATCACCGACCAACCTGGTTCAAGCAATCTTTTGCCTCAAGAAAGAATAAATACCATCCTGGGTAACATCGTATTGAAGGGCGGAAATTGGATGGGATACAAGTGCGATTATACGATCCATAGCAGCGAAGCTAGGGCATTTATTGCAACAATAAGTCACCACTTGGGAGCTATCGCTAAGATCTAAAAAAAAAAACACAGATAGATACTTCACGAACTAACCCCAGCGATTATGTTTGTACGACTTTAGACGGCTATTTCGCTCATCAACAAAAATATAATCGATTCATTTTTGGACAGGATAGTATCCTGTAATGAAAAATGGATCCTTTATGATAACCGTCATAGTTATGGATAGGAGCAAGATGCTGATGAACGATCGGGGCAAACTCATAATCTGTCGCTTCATGTGAGAGAGATTATGGTCACCGTGTGATGGACTAGTGAGGATGTAGCGTACTACAACTTCTAAAAGTATGTTGGAATAAATACAGCCGTGTCGATTTGTCCTGAAATGAAGATAGTGTCCCACAAATTGATACAAATGCTATCTAGATTGGTGAACTGGTGTGGTGCTCTTGACACTCGGACATCCGATGTGCAGATGCAGAACAACGAGGTGCCGTGACTCAAAGCTCAGCAATGAGTTCGGGAGGGCTATATTTCTAGCAATAGTTATGAAGGATTATAAAACTCCTACCTCACTGCATGTGGAAGGAATCTTCATCCGTATTTAAAGTGCGTTGGAAGTCATGTCTTTAGAAAGGCTGAAAAGTTAAAACCTTCAGGCAAACCTACACGTGAACGCATCTGTCCTTGAAACGAATAGCTAATTTCCTTTTCTATGTAAATATTTTCATTTCCCGTGTACAGATTCAAAAACAAATATTGACCAATAATTCAATAAAATTATATGGAAGCCACACGACGACGATCAATGTTTAGCATAATTTTATCCTTGAGTCCATAAAAACAAAACAAAACGTAAATGGAGAGGAATCAATAAATGCTATTCCTCTTCTTTGTCCATAAAGTCGAAAGATTTTCCTCAACACAAATGTAGGCCTATTCATCACATCATTTTACAATCTGAACGTGACAGCCTACTTTCTCTTACATTAAAATGGTAAGTGCAGAATATCTTCCAAGCAAAAGAAAAACAAATCATTTGGGATGGGTCGCTTCATTTCTTTCCTTCGATTTTCAGATTCGCAAGTGAAGTGAGCACACAATTTCGTCGAAAATTGGCAATTCAAAAATAAATAAAAAAGGCTCATTTATCTGAGCCAGGCAAAGATTGAAAATTATTATTTCATTTGAATATCTCTAATGGCCCGAACGGAAGCTTCCATTCTAAGCAACAAGTGGTGTCTGTTCAAGGTCAAATAAACATGTTAATTGCCTGGAATATGCTTGCTCCTGTTTACGGCAATCCTGTATTGAGTTCTAGAGGAAATAAATCACCGGGTCGTTAATATAACTGCCTGGTTTAAACACGCACTAAATAAATATAAAAGTGCTGGCAACCTTTTATCACACCTGGTTTCCTGCAAGATACTGAATTATTTATGAGAGCCAAGCGCAGGAGATGTTTTTGGCCAAAAGACCACACTTAAAATATGCCCACTTTAATGTACGAAGATGGAATGTACTTACCACTTAAAGCTCCACCAAGTTTTCAATTCTTTAAGTTGCTAGAAGGACTTGAATTTAAGATATGTTACCGTTTCTTTATCAACAGGACTTGAGTTTAAGATATATAGTCGTTTTTTCAGCTGGCTACTGGTTGAATTTTTCTTGTTGACCTTTTTCATAAAATCTCTTATGGATATTTTTTTTCCAGTTTTGTAAATATCCTTGAGAGATTTCGAGAAACGAGATGTGTATTACGTGGAAGCACTTTGAAATGGATTCGGCAACGAATCAATGAAATGCAAGAAGAAAGACGAATGCAAAACAGGACTTACATGTTTGGTTTGCGCCGGGAATATTATATACAAAGAGCAACTTTGCCATTTAGTATTTGAATTGGAAAAGGATCTGATGAAAATATTTATGAAAAAATAATTCAAATAAAGTGTACGTACAGGTAAACGTAGAGCGATGAATAATTCAATACGGGCACTCGGCGATGTATTTGGGATCTTGGAAAGAGTTTTTCTTTAAGTGGGAAAAGGACTTTGTAAATGTATCTCAGAAGAGATTGGAAGTACTATGAATTTTAGTTTAGAACTTTTTTTTTGGTTTTGAATAAATTAAATTGAATCAAATTCAACCAAACAAGACTTTGGAACTAATACGTCCTATTCTAAAGGCGTGGAGTATCTGTTAACACAAAATCCTGACAAACCCAATTATTTTTTTTCGATTTCTTCGGCGATTTTGTCTTCATCAGTCGTCCAGCTCTTCCCAGGAGCGATGTGTTTTGCTAATAATTTTTGAGACATCAAGTTTTCCATCACGTCTGTCAGCACAAGGATATGCAATACTCGTTTAAAAAATGGATCAAAACTATTCTTAAGATTCGCAGAACTACAGCAAGACTAGAAATTTGCACTACAATAGCTGCAATGAACAGGAGATGCCTTCAAGAAGCAGTATTCTGTCTCGTCTTATGGTCCTTAGTTATCAACGAGCTTCTGAACGTCTTCACAAGCATAGCTTCAAAATTGTTTTATTTTAATTCTAAAGAGCAGGGATAGAATTTTACAAAAACCGTTGCCGACAACTGCAGCTGTTGGCTGATGGATGGTCGTACTCGAGCGCATTCGCTGAGTTCATTACAGTGGTATTACATCTAAAACTCCAAGAAATTTTACAGAAACATTTTTAACGACAGCAGCAACAATCTTCTTTTTTGAAATATTTTTATGATACATTTTCAAAAAATGTTCTCATAGTTGGGGTCAGCACAGTCAGAGCCTAAATCAAACCATAGTTACCTGAAGACAATGTTTCCAGCTGTTTCACTAAAGTTCAACCATTTTTTCTACAAAGATATCCGCGCTACCGCCACAAACCGCAGTTATCGGCAACGGTGCAGAGCCGTGTTAGGACGAAATCAAGAATCACTCTGATGTTACTTCGGCGATTGGATTAAAAAAAATTAAAATCCAAGTTCCTGATCCTTACTGAAAATCTAGGGTCAGAAGAAGTCTTAAACCATACTACGATAGATATATGTCTTTAAAAGTAATACTATTGTTTTCAACACAATGAAATCACTAAAGTTCGACCATTTTTTCTACAAAGATGTCCGCTCTACCGCCAGAAACCGCAGTTGTCGGCAACGGTACAGAGTCGTGTTAAGGCGCAATCAAGAATCATTCTGATGTTACTTCAGCGATTAGATTAAAAAACTATAAACGTTACTGTGAGCTCTTAGACGATCCAAGTTCTTGATCCTTACTGAAAATCTTAGGTCAGAGAAAGTCTTAAAACATACTACGATGGATACATGCCTTGTAATGGGTCTTTTAACTGATCTTATTAGGTGTCTTTTACGGCTCATCTAATGCGTCAATTAACGGGCTTCCTAACGGACTTTCTAACGGGTCTTCTCACCAATCATTTCCCATTTATGCATCATGTAAAAACGATGAAAGACACTCTGCCAAAACAAAGTGGAAACAGCAGAACATATACTATGTGATTGCGATGCAACATTTCATAGAAGATGAAAATACCTGAGCAAAGGCTTTTAAATATTAGATTCATTCCGTTTGTTTTTCTGCTCCTTCCACGTCAATCGTTAGAAAGTGGGCAACTGAATTTAAACGTGGTCGCACATCCCCCAAAGATGACCCATGTGAAGGACGGTCAAAAATTTCAAACACTTCGGTAACCATCGAAGAAGTACATGATAACTTGTAAGACGATGGGCGAGTGAAGATGAGCGAGATAGCTGAGGCGATCGGGATATAGGAAAAAAGGATGTGAAACATCTTTCACAAAGAATTAGGGATGCGGAAGATCTGAGTAAGATGGGTGCCGCATTTTCTGAATGCTAATCAAAAGCAAATGCGCAAACGATTTTTGCAGCAATCTTTGGACCGATTCAATAGGGGTCCGACCAATTTTGTGCGGCGATTTGTCACCATAGATGAGACATGGGCCCACCACTACACGCCAGAAACGAAACAGCAGTCCAAATAGTGAAGCGAAGTCGATCGCATCTGCCGGAAAGATTATGGTCAGCATGTTTTGGGATGCGAAAGGGATCTAATAATTGATTACTTTGCAAAAGGCAGAAAAATTACAGGCAAATATTACTCTAATCTTCTTGATCAGCTGCATGCCAATATTCACGAGAAGAGGCCTGGCTTGAAGAAGATAACAATCATCTTTCACCAGGACAACGCACCTGCATACAGGAGTGCGTTGGCAACAGGAAAAATGCGGGATTTGGGGTACGATTTACTCGGTCCATTGTTCTCCTGATTTAGCACCTTCAGAGATCCCTCAGTTCCCAAATTTGAAAAAAAACATCTGGAAAGCGCTTCACATCCAATGAAGAAGTAGATGAATTTTTTTTACAACCCTCCAGACTCTCACTTCCGTGAAGAAATATTGAAATATTGATTTTGGAGAAACGCCGGAGAGGAGATTATGTAGAAAAATAAGAGGTCGAGAACTTTTCACCTTACCCTCGTAGATTGTTAAAACCGAAGAGGAGAGTGTGTATTTTTCTTTCAGTGATGGGTGTTGCGGCTTTTCTTTTGTCTCTTGTTGGCGAGCGTACTTCAGTTCCTCAGGAACGTCGTTTTTCAGGAAATAGATACGGCCAGAAAAACCTTTTCTGATTCGGGTTCGGTGCCACCGACAACCATGAGGCGCACGGATTTTCTGGCGTCCAAACTTTTACTTACCAAGCCTCTTTTGACGGGAAAGCGCCAAGCAAAGATATCATTTCCGTAGCCATCTGAGGATTCAGAGCCAGAAGTACACGTAATATGACCCCATTTTATATAATCTCCGATATTTCTAATGCAATTCAAAGTATTAAACATAATCTAATCACAAGTATCCTCTTACAGAAATTGTCAAAAAATCCCGAAAAAAATACCAGAAACTACCAGAAATTCATTTAACAGCCCATAATAAAATGTAATATCCATATGCTAGAAGCAAGTATCCTTGCCAGACGGTAAAAAAAACACATAATCAACACAAAATCAAATCAGTATACAGTGTCTGGATTTTTTTCTATATACACCTACTATTGATGCCCTTGCCCATGCTAGCAACATTAATAGTCTGCAAGACCACTTTATCAACTTAAGTCTCTTGTGACATTAATTAAAGCTGACCGAAAGCCACAACTCAAAGGACATGAAGGTTTCACTCCATCAAATGCACGTGTTTTTATTTTCCCTCTACATTTTCAGGGCAGTGCGTAAAACTTCCTATTTTATCGTTCTCTGTTTTTCTATTTGCCAGACATTGACGAAGTTTTTTTTTCGTCATTTCACTTTTATATTTTCAATGAAAGCTAATTTCCCATGGTATATATTTTATTTTAACCCGCCAAGAGGCAATGAGTTTCGGAAGATGTTGTTGAACATTTAACAAATAACCATGTTTACAATAGAACCATACTTAAAAGAGGATTTGTCTCCTATTAATTGAAGTCAATTAAATAAAAAACTTGACGCTCAATATTCGCTAAATATCGATAAAACAATCAATATAATATCCAGGGTTAAAATAGATGACTAGAAACAATACGAATAAAACGAAGGACACTTCCATTTGTTCCCGTCTCTAGCTTAAGTTGATATTGCTGCAAAAGGCTTTAATTCCCTCGATAATGTGAAAAAGGACTATAAAAGTTTGCTGGGACGTTTTTGTCGCATGTGCAAATATGTATATACTTTTATAGAAAGGAGGTAGTTGTAAATGGTTCTTCCGTTTTCAGGATTTTTATGACATCTTGTGTGGCAATAAATTGAAATTTTTATGTCTTCAGATGAAACATCAATAAAGTGGTGAATTTACATGTTGAGATTTCAACGAATTGTCACAATTTTTTTTTTATATATTTTAGGAGATTAAGGAAGAATTTTTTTACAGAAAATTTCATGCGTTTGAACAAATGAATTTAAACAGAGAAATGGAATCAACAAAATGATCAAGTCTATTTACTGAAAAAAATATGAGCTTTAAAAACACGCGACAGAAATATTACATTTCAACATTTGATTTCAGTTTCAAGAGAAGATTTGTTAAAGAGGTAGGAAAACTAAGGAATGGCGATAAGTTTTTGCTGAGGAGGTTAACTCTTAGCATACATAATAAGGATGCCGTCATGAGAAGCAATTAACTAGGATGCAGCTCGTCAGCAAATGATATGTTGTCTGAGAATAAAATTAAGGAGCCTAAATGCCCTCCAGACAGAAAAACATGTAGTCAACCCAATGGAAGCACTACATGTTCCATCGCTTCCATCGGGACGCCAAGACGACCACGTACCGACAACCAAACAGTGGTCGCAGCGGTACGGGCTGGCGAGATGCCTGCATGCCACTACGAACAGTAGCCGCTAACGATGAATGTGATTTGGAACATGGTAATTGTCGCGTGTCGTTTGTTGAAGAAGGACATAGGTAGGCAGGCAGCTAGGTTAAAGATATTCATGAAGCTTGTGTCGAAAAAAAGACATGGTGTCGACCAAAACAAGTAGTCATAAAACAATTCATGGTCTAAGAAGTGTTGCGATGAGTTTAATAAAGAAAATCAAACGCTGCTCGCAATAAAAAAATTGTGACTCCGTTTTTTACCGCCTAAATTTTGGACCTAATCAATTAATGTGAGAGAAACGACGTATGAGTTGAAACTGCCAAAAACTATAGACTATGTGGTTTCCGGAAAGTTGGACAACCCATAAAGAGATGGCAAACGCTAGGCTATAGAAGGGTGGGCCCAGGCAGTGCCCGGCAAGCTCCACTTAGGTTCGTCGCCCCGTCAGGAGTAGCACAGCCGCCCGAGAGATAATTTCGGCAATTAGTCCGTTTTTTCACGTTTTGGTAGTTGGTAGTTTTTGGTTTTGTCGGGTAAGCTTTGATTGAGATTTTTTCTCGATATGGACGCTAGAGTTTTAAGTAAAGTAGAGTAGGAAGTATAGCCTCAAAAGTTAGATGATTTGGTCGGAATTTCGTAAACGGACCTAAAGATAAGATGATTAAATCTTGGGAAAAGAAATTCGGCTCCAAACTTAGAGAAACGTACGCACGATATTACGCGCCGAACTGAGCTGACCTGCCAGCAGCCACCGCACCTCAAATCAGTATGCGCGATCGACGTAGTTTGCTGCCTCGTTTTCGAGACTGAAAGTCGAGCACCCTCAACAAATGCCAAAAGAAATTGTAGCGTGAGGAACTATTAAATTAGTTTTCCAATCTATGGAAAAACAATCTATCAATCGAAAATCAAAACACACACTCCAGAAAGAAATTTATTCATAAACTTTTGTCTTCATGCGGAAATTGAACGACGAATTCATAAATAAGTGGATTTAATATCATACTATCTCAAAAATGCATAAAACATGATACCATATTCATGTCCTTTGTCCTTTTTGCTAACCTTCTGGATAATCTATCTTTACAATCAATTTTCCCACTTAGCATGGCTTCCATATAAAGAATTATACACTTACACATAATTTCAACCCCACATTCAATGTCGAGGTACGGTTCCAACTACAATTACCACGTGTACATAGGTGAAGATAAGATTTTGACATGGTCAGATTGCATGATGTCAACCCACCAACTTACCATGGCAAAGAAACATCAAGTACAATTCAGCAACCTTGACAGTGGTTGTATAAGGTCCGACAAGACCCATTTAACTGAATGAATTTCCTTTCGTTAACGTTTCATGCTAGGGAGCAATTATAATTTTTATTATTTCAAAGAAGCTTTTTCGCTTCTTAGGCACAAATCGGGATGGGTGGATGGAAAGGATGTCTTGAGAGTATGTATACTGAAAATATTCAAAGTGCCTGTTGCCAAGCTGGATATTGACCATGGACACGAAAGGATTTGATTGCTTTCAGCAATTTACAGGTCGTGTAAGCCAATGAAAGCTCGATTTTTTTTCTTATTTTACATTAAATATTTATGAAAATCATTGATTATTTACTCGTACTTACTTAGGGAAAGTGGTTTGCGCGCTACTTGGCAGTTGTGATTCATTCATTTTCCAAATGCTGAAACGTAGAATATTATTGAGAAATTCTTTATGGTATTTTTGCTATTAGAAGTGCTAAAAATTTATGGTTTTTTTGTCAGGAAGAAAAGACAATTGGTAGATTAGATTCTATTGCATTATTAAATGAATCTCTTTGTACCCCAATGGAATTCTTTTTTGAGTTATGTATGAAGTATGCAATACAAATTCTTCAATGGAAACTTCCAGCTCCTTTTCCTGGAATCTCAAATTAAAAATTCAATAGCTAAAACATTTCATTTGAATTCAGGCGGTAGTATATCGTCTTACAATCCACCACGGATATCAAATTATTCGAAAATAGCAACCAGAATCTCCTTAAAAAGGATTACTATTTCACTTGAAAATATTGTATAAGCAGGAAGAATGAAACTTTATTGAATTATGCTCAAACTCTGTCTGAGATTTTTCAAAAAATCCCAGCTTAATTAGATCCTTAAAAAAATATTCAAATGTCGTTTGATTTGGAATATTTTAAAAATTATATAATTTTAAATAATCAATGATTTCCTAATGTACAATAGAGCTTTGTAACATCAGAAGTATTTATAAGTTATTCTGCGTGTCTGTGGCAAAATTTTGCCTAGGTTTTGCTTCTGATTCCTCTACTACAGTTGAAGCTTCATTTACAAACAATAAAACTTGCCTACATAGAAAAATTCTTTAAAAAAGTTCTAAGCAAAATTTCGTCACAAAGTTATAGGATTTTTACTGTTCGTAAAATACATATGGACACCGCATGCCATCCCAACGCGACGAGACTTAAACGTGCCAATGGGTTACCGATATACCACCTTGATCAAAAAGTTCCCGGAATCACCACCGTGTGGCGCTTCCAGACATTCGATTTGTATAATTTTTTTTTGTTGGTACATCTGTTATTGATATTCTGTCAGCTTGATAGCTTGACATTTGTAAAAGTTACACTGTATTGAGTACATCTGCTTTTGTGCGTGTTGACGAATTTTTTCAACATTAAAAATGGAATTGATTTTGCAACAACGAGTTTGTATTAAATTTTGTGTTAAAAACAGTTTCAATGGTGCTAAGACATTGGAAATATTAGAAAAGTGTTTTGGCAACGATTCTCTAAAGAGAACAGTTGTTTATCAGTGGCACGAATGTTTCAGAAGTGGCCGTGAGTTGGTCAACGATGATGAACGCAGTGGCAGGCCATCGACATCCGACGAAAACTGTTGTAAACGACCCCTTAAGTCAAAATGACATCTGTCATAACCTCTGTGAGAGGCCTGTCATCTTTTCTATCTTCCTTCTCGAATAAACTGTCGCCATGTAAAGACGTGTTTTACTTTATCCGGTATCGACATCCACAGTTGCCATCAACAACAAAAACATCAACAAAATCAAAGAACGGATGACCGTAAACCGAAAATTGACGATTAGAGAGATGTCAGAGGAGTTGAAGATTGCTTATGGATCCGTTCAAGATATTTTGGGTAATGATTTGGGCATCAAACGTGTCGCTGCAAAGCTAGTGCCAAAATAACTGAATTTCATGTAAAAAAAAGGATCACGTTGACGTCTCAAAAGACATGATTGCAATTGCCGAATCAGACTCGACATTCATCAAACGCATCATTACTGGTGACGAGACGTGGATTTATGAGTATGACACGCAATCCAGACATCAATCGAGTGAATGGCGTTCGAAGAATGAGCCGCGACCGAAAAAACCACGTCGTTTTCAGTCGAAAAAGAAGGCGATGCTCACGGTTTTTATGGGTTACAGAGGTTTTGTGTATCATGAAATCCTTCCTGAAGGCCAGACTGTCGACAAATAGTATTATTTGGGCGTTATGAGACGTTTGTGTGAAGCAATTCGCAAAAAAGACTGGATTTGTGGGCAAATAACTCGTGGATCTTGCACCACGAAAACGCGACGTCGCACAATGCCATCATTATCCGAGAACATTTGGCTAAAAACGCAACGAATACCATCCATCAACCACCGAATTCACCTGATTTGGCCCCCTGTGACTTTTTCCTGTTCGGACGACTCAAGAAACCACTACGCGGAACGCGCTACAGCACCCGAGATGAGGTCGTGAAAAAATCGCGGATGGCTCTGTTTGCCAAGTATCTACGAAGTATCTGGTAAGGCACATTCAGACAACAAATACATTAACAATTCGGATAAGCTGGGAAGATTGTAATGGAACGACACATTTGAGAAACGCAAGGTATAACAAAGGATAGAGATTAGGATTTTGAACCCTAGCCAATTCGAGCAGATGATGGAGGGTCGTAACTATCTACAGAACGAGAAAAGCGAAAATGTGCTGTCTTTCATTCAAGAGGATTGGGCGCAGCATTTAAGAAAGACTATAGCCAAATTTTTATTGTTTGTGTAGAAGCGGATGGAGCCAAAATTTGGACCCTGCTCATCCTGGCCCAAAACTGATTCTTTCGGTGTTGATAAAATGTTGTGTCCTAAAATGTACGCTTAAAAAAATCTGATATTCAAAACTTTGCCTATCAAGGGCTTTCAAGTTTTCCAGCTGCAAACATATCAGTTTGCTTGAAGAAGCCAGATTTCTTCATATATTTACATATCTTCCAGAATAGGGATCTATAGACCCGGGACTCTTCAACATACATCCGTCTTGACAAGAATATAAATTCTTAATGGTCTTTTAATTTGGTTTACCTTCTTCGTATGCAAGACTGATTTTAAATTATACTAAATTAAATATTTAAATCCTCAAAAATAATGGAAAATCATCGATGGAATCATTTCATTCCCAACTATCATCCATCTCTACCCAATTGAATCTACCAATCTCAAAACATATACAACTCCGATATAGGCTTAACCAATCTTATCTGAAATATTGATTTGCGAGACTGTGACTATTCTATTTCGATGATCCTTTAACATCCTTTAGCTTTTTGCCACCGAATTGACGGTGACATGTGATTCCATTCAAGATTTCGTATTGCAATTTTTCATCTCTTTACACAATTGTCGGATCGTTCCGTCCAACAACAACAAAAAGAAGGATATCAAAAGAGAATGAATTGGATTTTTATTTTCGGGAAAGTAACATTCCTTACATGTTTTTTTAAGAACGTTTCGAATAAAAGGCGTAAATGATTTGAATAATTTATTGTGTACATGCGATGAAAGGAAATAAATACGATACGAGATATCGTTCAGCTTTATTTTGTATCATATCAGATTTATTTTTGACTTTGCTTTCAGCGATATTTGTAAAGTAAATGCACATGTATGTAAGGACATGATAGAATGTAATGTCACGTGCTACATGTTTCAGTCTTGAATATCATCAATCCCTTTTATGTCGAAGGACATTATGCATAATCCCATTCTTGGGTAGTTATTACAGAGTCATAAAGATAATGACACTCATTTGAACAAGGACACTATGAAACTATGGTGAAAATATGCTCACGTTTTTCATGTGCATATATGTATCCATATACAAGAAAACAACACCCTAGCAACAAGTTAATTTATGAATAAGTGATGAAGGAAATCTGCCTTTAGGGAGGCAAGACAACATGTTACGGTTCATAAGTGTTTTAAAATTGCCAAGGAAGCATTGTATCTAACATTGAGTTGTGTTTGAGGTTGGGAAGTTAATGGAACGTTGAATACGTATTTAATAGATTTGAAACATGTCCTTTTTTATGGTCCCATTAAACAAGCATACGTACACCATTGGGAGGAACATGAGTTGATACTGTATGAAGGATTCGGCTTGTTGTTAATAAAGTATTGCTGGGATACATGTTTTCAATATTTTCCTTTCATAGGGTCAACACTCATTCTTGTGAAAGATAAAATGATGTTTTTATTCATAATCGCTGGAAATTTGCAATGTAAGTCCATGTATTTTTGAATCATTATTCTTTGTTTTGGAAAATCTTCACCATGTGCGCAAGCGACAACCCTGTACATAAGTATCAACACTTTCAAATCAGGCATGTACCGATGCCGCACTGGAATGTGATAGCGATGTACGCCCACAAGCGACTTTTTGGCTTAACCGGGCAACGATCGTGAACAGAAACAGAGCCTTGGGAGAGGAGTCGTTAGGAAAATTCAGCCGTGACGTCCAGCGATGCATGAGGAGTGAGATTTTAGCCCAGAGCGAAGGCAATTGATGGTTTGTGGGATTTTATTTTGCTGACTGGAAGATGGTTCTGAGTCGGTTAATCTTAACATCGAGAGGTAGTTGATCCGCAAAATAAAACGAATATTCGAAGAAGTGATCGGATTTTCCAATTGGTGGATTAAACTAACCCAGATTTTACGAGGATTAATCACTGGCAAATTTCTTAAAATTTTGGCTTTATTCGACGTAGGATACAATTATTATTTTTCATATTTCCCAACACGAAATGATTTTAATCCTATCAAAGCCATTAAAGCAGAAACTCTTTCACCGCGCGATGATCTTTGCATCGATGACCTGCCATTGCTTCTTTAAAGGGCACAAAAAGTAGAAAGTCGCATGGTGATTTGTCTGAGATTGAATGGTAGGCTCTTCGAACGTTGTCCAGTCTATTCGTTTTAATTTTTTTCCTCGTAGCATTTGCTGTGTGTGGCCTGACGTTGCCATGCAGTAAGATAACATTTCAGAGGATTACGTTGATATTTTCCTTCGACAGGACAATATTGTGACATCCAGTAATTCACAATAATATTGGGGTTGTTGATTGTGCGTAAGTCAAGGAGCAATTTGATATAACGGACTTCGATGATCAAAAAACAGTCGCCATAAAATGATTTTGGTAATGGTGGTCCTTAAGCGGCGATCGTGGCGTAGAATCTTCACCATTTCTCAAAGATCTTCATGCGCCCGGCAAAAACACGTGTCGTATTCAAAAACGCAAAATTTCGATTGAACTTACGCCTTTCTTGGCCAGAAACTTGATTGTGATCTGTTGTTAAACGGATACTTGACACCGGTTGCTCGCTCGTGATGTTTTGCTGGATCTCCTTGACCAGAAACTTCATAATAATCCGTTACTCCACGAAGAGACTACACTTTTTGCTCGCTCGTTGTTGTTTTCGAAAATAAAGGGACGTACGTGAACTAAAGATTATATTTACTCCCTGCCAAGCAGCTCAAACTATCCAGATCATCAACCATTCTCGCAAGAGCGGATCCAGATGAGGGATCATGTGGATTCATTTTAATTACATTTGAGTTAATTTCTAGAATTAACTGTAAAATCACTTCCAGCTATACTTTGGTAGACATTTTTCTGGCTTAGAAATGTAATAAATATATAAACCACACCTGTTTATAAGACAATCATTTCCATTGTTTTTTTTATTTAAAATATTCATCCAATTTTCTGTCTTATAACTAAAATAAGTGCTACCACTTTTACACCCATTTATTTAGCGTAGTACTTAACAGGAGCATTTTAAATTCATTTTATTTAATTTATATCTAATTTAAATTTAATATACGTAAATCAATAGCCATTTTTTTAAAAAATTCTTTAGATGTCTTTCACATATTTAAACTACCAACAAAAGCTTTTAGCGTTAATTTATTATGAAATCTAATATTGGATAGATAGACTAGATCGACTATGTTTAATTTTAAGCTAAATCTTATGAAACTAGTGTCCAAGCGCACGCTGTTTTATGTCGTTCATATCTTTGGCAAAGCAATACGTAATTGTAATTGTAGAAATATTGCTAGTTGATTCTTGTTTTTATTAAATTTATTTTTGGAAGTCCTATAAGGATAACTAAATGTTTTTTACAGATCGATTTGAATTCATTTTAGATGCATATACTATTCAGCATATCGAAGTTTGAATGTTAAAAGGACGTAAATAATATTCTGGAGACTTTACAGTGGAACATTTTAAACTTAATGTGTGAAATAGAATGTATCTGGTCCATTTAAGCATGTTACACATTAAGAGATATGTCTCAGCAATTGGTAGCGAAGTATGTATACTATCTAGAGACTTGTTTTACAGTTTTTAATATTTCGATCCACTATCAGAGATGGGAGACTATTAGACGATACCATTTTTTAGGCGTGTTTCTCAATGTGTACAGATTGAATTGTCGTAACACGTTCATTGTCATATCCTCCGATAGTGCGTTGTTCAACACTTATTTCGCATTGCCGTTTCAGATGACCGAATGTAAAAAATAACTTGCGAGATTCAAAAGCTTTACGTTACATACTAAAATGGCTATTGGCCCGCCAAGGATGATTTTTGTTTTGCAGGCTTGACAATCAACGTGTAAATTAACAAAAATGAGATAAAATTCGGTTCATCCGATGCAAAAAAAAACACTTCATTCAAGTCATTTCTTATCAATTTCTCCAAAAATGTCGCTGAGGTCCTTTTGTCATTCAACCTTCGATATGATTAGCATACAGTGTGTTTGGTAAGAGCGAGACGTTCCGCATATCACTATCACGAATCGACCTAAAGTAGGTTATTATCCTAATTGGTAAATCTTCCCCCTATTTTGAGATGAAGGAGGGAAGTTAGTTTAATTTTGCGTTTTGAAAGGAAAACACCCATTAAAAATGAGTGACATTTTCAAAATTCGGTTTGAGGCAACATTTCTAATAATACATTTCTAGTTTGCCAACCAAAAATAACCCATAAGGCTGTCTCAAAGTACCTTAAAATGTCAGTGATATTCGTTAAGGAATGGACAAAGCGAAATCGTGGATTTGTCTGAGCAGAGGTAAAATAAAGAGCTCGTCAACGAAAGACGACAAGGCGATAGTCGAAATATTTATGAGACATTCAAATATTTCGTTGAGAAAAGCACGAGAAATGTTATGCAAAAAGAATATTAACGTGTCAATATATACGCAATCCACCACCAGCTTACCAAAGCGAGCATCGTTAGCAGAACCACAGTATCGAAACCAATGTTAACAGTGTGACAGATCAAGAGGAGACAGATCGAGAGGAGACAGATCGAGAGGAGACAGATCGAAAGGCGACAGCAGTGGACGTAAACGAATAAGAATCGTAACTGAACGAAAGTAATCTATACAGACGAATCTTCATTTTGGCCAACGAGAAAAGTGAGACGTGTGTGGCGAAAGAAAGACGACCCCTGGATCGAGTGAACTCTCAAACATCCTGAAAAGGTCCATGTTTATGATAGCTTTTCTGCGGAAGGATTTTGGCGAACTTTTAGTTTTTACTGGACTCCTGATAGCTCCAAAAATGGTGGTATATTTAAAAGAAACGGGATTATTGCCGTCCGCCAAAATCTTTTACGTTAACGTTAATAACAAGTGGGTCCTTATCGAGGAAAATCATCCCAAATATCGAAGCAAACTCTACGTAACTCTTAAAGGTAAAATTGCTATGGAATTACGCTCGCAACTGAACGTTATGTCTCTTCGCTGTGAAGTAATTCTTTGTTGAGTACCGGGATATAGTGATATACCAGGAAACTAGCGAGAGCTGGTACTGAGCTTCAGGAATATACACTTACCCCTCAAGTCGGCCAACCACTAGCCTCCATAAAGCTAGGATTTAAGCAGTACTACGTGGAGGCTGCGAATAGGGCCTGGCTGCTCGAAGAAACCTGTAACACAATCAGGCAAACTTAGCACGCACTGTGCTCCAAAAGTACCAAGCGGCTCCTCAACACAAGCCGTGAAACCCTGAGTTTCGACGTTTCCGTATTGACGGGACACTGTCTGACGACAGACAAGCAGAAAGATTGGGTATCCCTTTCAATGATTTCTGCCGAAGTTGCAGATCAGAGGAAGAAACAATCAAACACTTTCTGTGCGAATACACAGCACTGTCCAGGAAGCGCATGCAAACTTAGGGCTCGCCCTTCCTGCACAACCTCACGGAGGTAGCTGATTTAGACATTGGCTGCATAGCTGGCTTCATACGAAAATCTGGATGGTTCTCGTCATCCCGCAGGTTCTAGTGCCGCCCTTATCTTCTGTAGTACCACAATGGTAAGTGAGTCACCTTTGGATAAAAGGGGCTGTCAATACAACCAACCAAACAACTCTTAAAGGGGAAAATCAGATGAAGATATTAGATAGGCCATGTCAATCCAATAGAAAATATCTGAGCGTATATGAAGAATAAATTACGAGAATAAAAAATCGAACATCTAGGAAAAGTTCTGAAAAAGACGGAAAAATTTAGATACAAAGTATACAGAAAATTAGACTTTCAGCTGTACTCGTAAATGTAAGATGATTATAAAAAAATAACGGGGACAGGATGTCTTATTAACGTTATATTATAAAATGCTTCCGAACAATGAATAAAGTTCTTGGATATTATCAATAGTTTTCTTTTCATTACGGTCGAATTCTTACCAAACACACTATAAGTTCGTCTACAAATTTCAGGCAAATTCAGAAGCATACTGCAGTGTGTTTAAATCAAATAAATTGGTGTCATTTTTTCAAATCTTTTGAATGTTACAAATATAAACTGGAATTAATCTACATACACCAAAGGATATTGAATATACTTCAAAAATAAATTCAAAATAGTCCCGAAAATATATATTTCTTCAAGGATAATCATATCGGGAAATTTATCGATGAGAAATTTCACTTTATGAATATAAAAAACAAATGTGAATTTTTCCAAAATAAAAACTACTTATCTAATCATTTTTATTCGGTCATTTTGATTCCTCTTTTTTTCAATTATCTACTTATCTATTCGTTTATATTCACATCAATATGATTCACAACATATAAACCAATTGTTTTATATTCTATTTTAAATAACTATTCGCTTGATTTATATCTAATTTCATCTAATATAATGTCTTCTTGCTAACAATTTAAATATTAAAACAATGCGAGTATATCATTTGATGAGATGAACAAAATTAGAATAAAATTTAACAGATTTTGGTATTGAAACTTACCAAAAAGAAAATTTAATAAATAATAATAATACACCTTGTTCAAAAAGAGCGTGCACGTTATTTTCCTTTGATGGTGTTCAAGAACTACGAAGACTATGGGATGAAAATTGAAGAGATCATGCAGGGAAACATTGAAGTCTCCTAAATAGGACAGATTTCAATGGACATACTGCAAATTCTTATATACAGACAGACAGACACCTAGACTTAAAGCTGATGTCGTCTAGCCTTCAGAGAAGCTTACTAACTTAACAAGATAGTAAATAATCGCTATTTCAAGCCATTTACGTTGTATATTTTCAGATCCATGAAAAAATAACAAAAACAGTGATATTTGGACTTAAATGCTTCCTCGAATTTATACGCGAAATTTGAGAGCGTGGTCTGACCAGGAAGACATGCAGCTCCCATTTGGGATTGAAGCAAAAGTCTATATAGGAAATATATATAGATTTGAATTTTTTATTCGATCTAAGCGTATATGTAGTTGTAAGAATACATGTATAAAAACACATTTTAGTTTATGAGTGACCGCGACGTGAAAAACAGACGTAATTTTATTCTTTCCCGTTTCCTACAATTGTTGAGAGCTCAATCGGGATTTACCAACTTCAAGTTATGCAAAGAGTGCGTTTTCTATTGTTTGATGGAATACAATAAAAAATGTGAAGTGACACCAACCAAAGGATATAAATTGGACGAGCCGAAAACCACCAATTTGAAAGCTGGAAAACCCAGAATACGCGTCAACAGGGGACAAAGAAAAACCTGCCAGCACGTTCAGCGGAAACTTTTCGCTATGCGAATAAGAGGCTGATCCGGACAGGCATCTGTTCCAATGAAAAAGGACGCCAAAAGATGACGGAGGTCGTGATGAGACGAGCAGTGATAAAGAACGATGAGACGAGCAGTGACGAAGAACAATGAGACGAGCAGCAATGAAGAAGTAGTCAGGGAGACAGTGTTCAATGTTTGGTTCGTCGGGACGCTCTTTTGCTTGTACAAGCACGCCATGAAACGGTTATTTGTTTAGATGAAAAAGAAAAAACCCTGATACAAATACATTGAGGAAGCTTAGGCTAGTGTTTCGTTCTTCACTTTTAGAGATTTCGAAGAAACGGGTGAAGCAATTCACAGGAAAAGATAATTAAAATATAAGAGATTGGCGATCGGAATTGCTGAGAATATTGCTGAGATACTCAACTGGTCAGATCTTTGTCGCTATCGGTATGCAAGACGTCTGACACAAAGTAGAGCTCGCATTTTTGTTAATGCATCCAACGCAAGAATATGGACCCAAATTAAAGCGACACTCGTGGAAGATTTCAAAGCAGTGGTAAACAGTGCAAGACGATAGCCTCCGCGCGTTGAAGAAGAAAAACAGATAAATCTATGAGGTTACTTCTATGCAATGATGGGCCTTGCAAAATATTGAATATGTGATTTGTGGCATTATAGACAGCGAAAAATAAATAAATAATAAAATAATTCCCCCCTCTGAACTTAACACAGTCGCAGAGTTAAACAACAAATTATTGATTTATGAACAATTTCGGAGTGCACTAGAAAGTTCTCATGCAATGTACTAATGGTTCACTCCGTTCTAAGGCCCCATTCACCAAAATATCGATAATTTGAAGTCGTAATATGACCCACAGCCACGAGGATATATTTAGATCGGGCATGAACATTTCCTTGTTGCATTGCTGAGCTGGCACACCCCAGACCGGCTATCCTCTAGCTTTCATAAAGCTCGAATTCTAGCAACATTATAGAGGCTACAAACAGAGCCTGGCTACTGGACGACATATGTAGAACAAGACGGCAAACTTGGCTCGCACTGAACCCCACCCAGCTGGGTTTGCAGGCAGCTGGGTTGGCAGGAAGCTGGGTTTGCAGACAGCTGGGTTGGCAGGAAGCCGGGTTTGCAGACAGCTGGGTTGGCACGAAGCCTGTACTGGCGGAGCACTGTCTGATTGGTAGACGTGCAGAAAAATTGGGCGTTCCCTTCTGCCGGAACTTCAGATCGAAAGAAGAGGAAATGCAGATCAGAAGAAGAGAAAGACACAATCTAAAATTTTCTGTGCGAATGTCTAGCACTATCCAGAAGATGAATATCAACTCTCAACTCTAAGCTCGCACTTCCTGGATAACCTCACGAAACTGCATAGTCTTCTCATAAGAAAATCCAATTGGCTCTCATCATCCCATAGCTAAATTCTAGTGCCGTCCCAAACTTCTTGTGATATCACAATAGGCCCGCCGGGGCTTAAGTCATCTCTTGAGAAAAGAGGGCAGCCACTACAGCCAACCAGCCACAAAGAAATGGTCAAGAAGGGAGAGTCCGCCAGGTTTTGATAGCAACTCTCGCAAAGTTAGCGAAATAAATGTCAACTTCTTGGTATAAGTATGCAGATCGTGTGCAGCGAAGTATCGACAGTACTTATCAACGATGCATAGAAATTATTCCATTCGAGCTGATGATGAGAATCAAAATAAAGTAGTCCAAAGATGTAGCGATTTGGGTGCTAATAGAAAAGTAGCTGATAGAGAAAAGTGGTGCATCTGACTGTCGACGACTGGACAATGAAAAAAATTAATTTCAACGGATGTCCTAGGATCATAAGAGATAGGCAACAATACTCTACAGTCTGATGAATTTGATAACACCTCGCAAACCGTTTGTCAAATTATAGGGCGTTCAATGTTCATTTAATGCAGTTTTTTCTTTACCATATCGTGCACGCTCCTGTTGAACAAGCTGTAATTCAAAAACAAAATCAATTCAAATTGGCTAACAACACATTATAATTGATAATCATATCACTACGAATTTCTCAAACTAAATTCAATGATAGTTTTTCTCTAAAACGTTTCCGAACCAATTATAACAAATGACTACTAAACAAAAATTTTAATTGAATTTCATTCGCTTTTGAAAATAATTATAATAGAAATATGCAGAGAAAAAAAAATACATGCAACATTTCCTCTTGAATAATTTGATAATTTCTATTTTATTCGCTTTTTTCTGATTTTGTTGTTTGCTTTGGTGATAGATCCGCTAAAATATTTCATTGGTTATTATATTTTCACAAAAAAAAAATATTGGTTCTTATTACAAAATGCATGAAGTTAACAATGATATTCTTTTACAGAAAATTATTCATAGAAATAATGAAAATGCATAAAAAAAACTAGCAAAATTAATTCCAAGAATTATAAGCATGCAAAACAATTTGTGTAGAGAATGTACTTTTATGCTTTTTACGTACGTTCCAATCAATATAAATCTCTACACAAATCACATACATATCATAATGAAAATAGCCAAGAAATGAATATTATATGTGTAGTTTTATTATGTAAATAACATGTTTGATGCATATTGATTATATTTAATTGCATATACCAAGCATTTAAGCGAACATATTTTCGAAAGAATAATAATAGGCATAGTGACCAAGAAACATTTTCCGTGTAAGTTATATAAATTATATTAATGAATACAAACAATTCAGAAAGTATTTATACATAAATATTTACATATACATTATTCAAATACCCAATTTACAGGACGGTTACAAGATTTCGTTTGAAGTGTATTAGCAATTGGATGTTTCATACATGCATGGAAGTGTTTGGTCGTGCTAGGTTAACATAATAATAAACAATGCCATGTCCTTCGACACAGTGAACAAACAAACGTATATAAACAATAGAAACAAATAAAAATACATACAACCTTGTGGATTCATAGTGATAATAAAACATGCTAGTGGGTGTCAGTAGGGTCTGAAACCCTTAAACTATTTGTGAATTTATTATTGCAGAGAATGGCATATTACGAGGCAAATCCAGAAAGTAAGTGTACTGGTACCCTCACAGCTGTAGGGAATACTTTTTCTACATGTTGGCAACACTGCCGCGTAGCCTGACCCCTCCCCTTCAAAACGAGACCAATCCGAGGTTAGTGTGTTGAAAACTTTTGACGCAGTAGCATCTCTCGCGAAAAATGTCGATCGTATCTCCCACCAAGTGCGAAATTCGCGCCGTCATTCGCTACCTCGTTGCGAAGGGAAAAGCTCCGGTTGAAATTTATAATGAGGTGAAAACTGTTTACGGTAATAGAGCTATGAATCGTACGAGTGTGTACAAGTGGTGTCGTGAGTTTAAAAATGGCCGTAGTTCCGTGCATGACGATCAGAGGAGCGGAAGACCTTCAATTGTGACTGACGAACTTGTGGGAAAAAATCGAGATTGCGGTCCGCGACGATCGCAGATTGACGTTAGATGAACTTTCTGCGATGTTTCCGCAAATCTCTAGATCCCGGATACACGAAACAAACACAGAAACTCTCGGATATTGGAAATTGTCTGCGAGGTGGGTCCCAAAACAGCTGACACAACAGCACAAGTTGAATTGAGTGCAGAGCTCCAAAGAGTTTTTGGAACGCTACGAACTCGAAGGCGATGATTTTCTCTACTCTATTGTTACTGGAGACGAAACTTGGGTTGCCCACTACACGCCTGAAATTAAGAGACAGTCTCAACAATGGCGTCACACCTTGTCACCCTCCGCCAAGAAATTCAAAACCACAATTTCAGTCAAAAAATCATGACATCCATCCTTTCGGACCATAAAGGCATAATTTTGATTGAATATCTGGCTCACGGGGAGACCATCAACGCGGCAAGATACTGTGAGACGCTAAAAAAATGAAAAGGGCGATTCAGAATAAATGGAGGGACATGCTGACGAAGGGAGTCTGCCTGCTGCACGACAATGCCAGACCTCACACGGCCAACGCCACGAAGCAACTCCTGGACTCTTTGGATGGGACGTTTTGAACCATCCCCCATATTCCCCTGACCTGGCCCCTTCAGATTTCCATCTCTTCACTTCCCTTAAGGTACACATGGAGAATGCCACAAAATTGGCGAAGGATATAGTAAAACGAGGAGAAACCACGGTGCATCCAAGAACAGTTCAAAAAACATTGAGTAATAAAGGTTATCACAACGGAACACCACGCAAAAAAACCCTTATGAGCGAAAAATCCTCAAACTTCGCTTAGAATTTGCCAAAAAGCATCTACACAAAGGACTTGATTTTTGGAAGAAAGTTTTAATCAGCGATGAATCGAAGCATAACATATTTGGAAGTGAAGGGAAGAGCTGAAATGTGGAAAAAGAAAAACACGGGAATGGACCCGAAACACCTAATTCCTACAGTTAAACATGGCGATGGCAATGTGATGGTTTGTGATGCTGTCGCAGCGTCAGGTGTAGGAAATTTAGTGTTCATTGAGGGTGTGACGGATAGCCATCTCTACAAAACCATCTTGCAACACAATTTAAGGGAATCGATAGATAAGTTGGACATTGGTGAGAGCTGAATAGTCCAACAAAACAATGATCCCAAGCACATCGCTCAAATCGTGAAGGAGTGGCTACTATATTATGCTCCAAGACAATTCAATACACCCCCACACAAAGCCCGGACTTGAATGTCATCCAGCCCGTTTGGGAGCTTCTTGATCGAAAAATAAGAAAACACGACATTAGAAGTGTTACAATGCTAAAAGAGACGCTCATTGAGGAATTGGGTCAAATAATGTCTAACAAGTTAGAAAATTTGGTCGCATAAATGCTAAGACGCTTGCAGGCAGTTATAGATGCCCATGGTGGGCCAACAAAACATTAATATTAACACATTAGTAAGGATTTGAACCTCCTAGTCTAGTCGACAACTTTCGCCTACTAGTGTGCTTTTTTCGTTAGCAACTTACTAACACTGTGCTTGCACATTGATGGAGGTTCATTGACTTCCAGATTAAAGGCTGGTTCCATAGTTTAATTAAGTGGGGAAGTGTGGTTACGGGGTGACGGACGGCATCCTCTTCAGGTGCTGCCATTTACCATTCGCCACCAGACAGCACGACCACGATTAGGCTTATTGATGGTTTAAGTTTTGAAATGAAATGAAATGTAGATTCCTTAATGACGTTTTTGGTGGATCTCATGATCGTACGTAGACTTTTGTCAATGTTATTTTTTAGTTTTTTTTTACGAATAGATTGTTAAGTTTATATTGGAGGAAACATTTTTTTGTTACATGCCAATAAAAATAGATTATAAACAAGACTACATCATTACAATTACGTCAATTATTTCGAGTTAGATCGCGAGCTAAACAACTTAACTCGTGCTCGTCGGGAAATCTAGTTGAGAACCAACCGTGATGCAGTTAACAGTAGCGGTACTTGCTGAATGAATTGTCCACAATCTTTGAACATTGAGAAGACAGTTTGGTCTGAATATCGAAACATAACGCAAAGAACTTAAAGAAGTAAGCAATGGTTATTGAGGCAGAAAACTGTATTCGACGCGGCACGAAGGATTGAAACAGAAAAAAGGCATCGGAAAACATTAAAAAAAAGTCTCGAGTCAGGAGGCGAGAACGTTGTTTTCTGTCGAAAAAAGAAAAGCCTTATTTTTGCGGTTTGGATGTGGAAAAAATTAACATACAAAAGTATGTCGCGAGACGCTTCATTCATTTGCATGATTGTAGTGAAGTGTGGTTGGCACGGCTTAGAATTCTTTTCTTTTCATTAAAAATTCGTCCGTAGTTGCGAGGAGAAACCAGAGAACGGTTGTTGAACGTCGAAGAGGGCAGATTGTCACTCCCGTTTACGAAAAAATAGCAACAACATCGACGCTGGACATACAAGCGACTTCGCTAAGCTTGTCAAGGATCACAAGTATTTGTGTTTCTCTTTCGCGATTGGGAACTTAGAATTTTTGAGATACAATTCAAATTAACTGACAGAGCAACATAGCTTGCCAACGATCTTCTTTCAAAAGACTACCTGTAACTCTGGAAGCGTTATTTAGTTCCGCAAATTTAAAATTTGTTGCAACTGAACTTCAAATTAATACTCAAAAAAGCCGAATGCTTCCCATGATTTATTCAAGTAAAATATATAATTCTAACGAGTGTAATGAATTGTGTCATTTTTATCGCGACGACGGTCAATAAATCCCGAAATTTTCATCACTCCAGCTCATCTCCAGTTGAGGGTAGTTGCAAAGAAATGAATACGTAACGAACAAAGTCGCGAAAAAGTTCTAGATCAACGAGGCTTTCGCCTGTATTGGTCTCATGGAGGTTCAGATCGCGGGTAAGAAGCTACGAGCCTTATTTGGTCATGTAGAAAATTTGGGGTTCAGCTTATTTCCGAAAAGCAACTGCTAGAAATTCCGTGAATGTTGTCAGAGAGCTCTTTTCGGGAAAATCGTGGGCGTCTCTAGAAAAATACGACTTTTTCTTAGCATTTTTCAATAATAAAATGAAAATTTTGATAGAAAAGAACACCACAGTCCAATTTGCCATTGAAATTTGAATAAAAACAATCATCTCTGCTCATAATTACTCCCATCTCATCGAACATATACGCAGTTTAAGATGCAAAACCCCAAATCGAACTAGTGTGAAATTCGTGGGTGCTTCATGGTAAATGTAAGCCACAAAAAAATAAAAACGTAACTCAAAAATTCACAGTTTTTTTTAGACGATGTCTGTGATGGGAGGATATCTAGTGTTATATACACAAATATATTAAAAAATATGCTGTTGCAAACCAAAAACAATCCAACATAATGGTTTTGGTCACGTTTTAAGCAATTAACAACAAGCTTTATATAACACATGCATACGGAAAATTGCTACAAACATTTTATACGAGATCTAGAGACGAAATTCAATTGAATTTCAATACGAAACATTCAACTAATTTTCTACAAGACTTATTGAAAATATTAAAGCTGAAGTTTTTCTTTAATTATTATTTTATACTAAATTCCAATAACGTTAAATAAATTTTAAACTTATGATGAAATAAGAATGGGTTAAATAACTTTTATTTTAATTTCATAGTTTGTATCAACTATATCGGACGGTTTCGACTTTCCATGTGCATGTGCTATTAATTTTGGATGTATCCTATAGTTAAGACCTTAAAGGAGACACGTGTAAAGTGAGAAAATGAACAATTACTACATATTATGTACATATTTGGATTTGTGCAATTTTTGTTGTTGACAATGTTACATAGCAATTGTTAAACAATCAACATACATAAATAAAGTCATCACATTCATATATATATACAGTCAAACAAATCAAACAGAATATAAGAAGCAGTACAAAATTAAATTACGATCGTTTGAAAGTCACATTCTTCAATTTATGGTAAAGTTGCTAACGTTTATTTAAGTAAAAGCATCGAAGAATAAATGTTGTGTACTGACAGTGCGAAATTCACCTTCAAGACTTCAACTTTAAACCTGAACAAGAGAAAAATTAGAAAGCAACAATCAGAGTTCTTTATATAGTCAAGCGAAGAGAGTGAAACGAGTGCGAAAATCAACAACACACAATCAAAATGCACAGCGCAATTGACCACGGCAACTGATCTAGTATGCTATCACATGTGTTGACTACACAATGAATCATACAGTACACAAATCATCCAAATAGACCCTGAGCAAAGTATTATTTGGAATTCAACAGGGTGGTAAAATTGTTTATGAACTTAAGGAATATTCAGATGATAAATTCGTTAGTGAATCAAATAGAGACATGGATCGAATGCGCAAAGAAGCTGGTGATGTCATAAAAGGCTATTTTCTTCGGCGTAATGTATCCACAAATATTTATGCAATCGTCGTTATCAGGAATACTGACACGGTGGTTGGAACTAATAAAAAGATTATCTCAAAATACGGAAGACTGTACGCCATCCGAAAAGTAGTGCCTAATGATCGATACGAAATAATCGATTGTCCGATCACACAGTTACCTTACAAAGACATAATTGAATCGAAATAAATTCGCATGTGGTTAAGCAGGATTGGTGCAGGTTACACAATTGCAGGGCGCATCAGAAACAACAACACAATGTAACGTAATGAAGCCAACAGGCAGGCTTAACTTTATTTAACTAGTAGTTGTACATTTTTATCAGTAAAGAAAAATATGTAAACCGAGAAGACTACCCTCAGACAGGCCTGTAGAGAGGGTGGGGGGAACGGGGGGATTCCCCTCGGGCCCGGAATTTGAATAGGGGCCCGGATTTTGAGACAGAATTATATTTTAGTACATCGTTATGTTGTGTCTTTCATATTGAAAGAAAGAGAATTGGCTAAGTACCATTCCATTATGGTTGATGCAACACCTGATTCAGGCCATGAAGCAAACTACTTTCATATTGCGTTATCTCCGCACTGATAATATTAGCCGAAACTATTCCGTCGAAGGGCGTTTTGTGGCATTCGTGGACTGCCACAACAAAACCGGGGAAGCAATTGCTTCTTCAATTCGTCAGGTTTTGGGTGAATATAACATCCCTCCGATGAAATGCCGCGGTCAGGGTTACGACAGTGGTAGTAACATGAGTGGTCAATACACTGGAGCACAAAGCTATATTCTTCGAGAAAATCCACACTCTGTTTATTCGCCTTGCGATGCACATTTTTTGAATCTAGTTGGAGTTGACTCTGCTGAATGTTGCCCTCGAGCAATTACTTTTTTTGGTGTTGTACAAAAATGTTATAATATTTTTAGCAGTAGTCCAAAACGGGAGATTTTAAAGAAATATATTGCATGCTCACTGCACGGAATGTCCAACACCCGATGGTCAGCTAGAATAGATGCAATGAAACCGTTTACAAAAAATCTTTCCGGAATCAAAGATGCTTTGAATAAGAGGTAGCCAGTTTGAATGACTGCGGAAACGCGTAATGATGTAAATGGCGTAATAAAATATATTTGCAAATTCGAACGCATTTTAATTCCGAATATTTGGTATAAAATCCTCAAAGCTATCAACGATAGAAATGTTATCCTTCAAGCAAAGACTGCAACATTGATGTCGAAGTGTTAAATCTTAGAAGTCTGCTTGATGACCTGCAACTTCTCCGGAAAAAAGGACAATCTTGTCGGAGAGTCACATTGTGGAGGGATTTGCAGACATTGCTTCTTCATTGCCCATCAAGCGAAAAAGAAAATGTGATACATGTGAAGATGCCAGTGAGACGGAATTCAAAAGAGATACGTTTTATGTTATTATCGATTCCATCATCGCCGGTATAAATAGAAGATTCGAGACAATCACACATTCAAATGATATATTTTCATTTTTGTGGCGATTTCCACATATGGAGAACGAAGATGTAAAGGCTGCGGCAGTCCGTTTCATTCAAAAGTATAGGGTTGACGTGGCAGATGAGCTTTCAGTTGAAATGATTCATCTCAAGACCGTTTTTGGAGCAAACTTCAAGTGCGAACTTCTTCCACTTAATATTTTAAATGAAATTGTATCGAAGAATTTGGATACGAATTGTGTTCAACGCTCTTCACGTAAAATCGAAGCCTGAAGCAAGAGGACGGTCATCGAAAATGTCGAAGACAGACAAAGATGCGCTGTTTTTAAAAATTAAGGCGGATTTTTTTTTGGCGTCCGGGATGTTAATGGGTTGTTCAAAAAGTCATTGTGTTTTTTCCCGATAGTTGTCGTCAACAGCAATTGTCTGTTTCATGGCGTGACATGTACGTCAATATTTGCGCGCGTTTTAGTGTTTACACTTGTATGAAAAGATGAAATGCATTTTAACGTGATTCGGTCGAGATTAGTGCTTAAAATTCAAATTCAAATATGGAGAATTTTGCAGAACATATTCACCATATTTTGTTTTTTTATTTCAAAAAAGGGAAGGCAGCATCTGAAGCAAGAAAAAAGTCCTGCAATGTGTATGGTGAAGATGTCATTAAAAACCGACAGTGCCAGAATTGGTTCGCACGTTTCCGTGATGAAAATTTTTCGGTTCAAGACGCTGATCCCTCTGGTAGGCCATCCGAGATCGACGACGATAAAATCAAGACGTTGATGCAGGCAAATAGGCACTCAAGCATTCGGGAGCTTGCTAGCGTTCTAAACGTATCATCTGGAAGCGTTCATGACCATCTGAAATCAGCTGGCTACGTAAAGAAGCTCGATGTTTGGGTGCCGCATGAGTTAAAGGAAATTCATTCAAACGTTTGTGATCAACTCATCAAGCGCGAAGAAAACGATCCCTTTCTGAAGCGTATGATTACGGGTGATGAAAAGTGGATTGTTTATAACAATGTAGCCAGAAAAAGAAGTTGGTGCAAGAAAGATGAAACATCGGCAAGGCAAGCAAAAGCAGACATCCACCAGAAAAAGGTTTTGCTGTCAATCTGGTGGGATTGGAGGGAGCATGTCTACTACGAACTGCGTTCAGCGAACAGAACAATCAAATCTGAAGTCTACTATGAGCAGCTACAAAAATTTAATGATATCATCGAACAGAAACGTCCTGAACTGGTCATTCGGAAGGGCGTGGTCTTTCACCACGACAACGCAAGGCCCCGTACAAGTTTGGCCACTCGGTAAAAATTGTTGCAGCTTGGATGGACTGTATAGCCCAGAGCTTGCGCCATCGGACTTTCTTTTGTTTCGTTCATTACAGAACTCTTTGATTGGTAAAACGCTTGCTAACGAAAACCTCATCAAACAGCACCTTGACAATTTCCTCGCTGATAAAGATCGGAAGTTCTACGAGCGTGGTATCATGCAGCTATCCACAAGATGAAAAAAAAGTGATTGAACAAAACGGGCAATACATAATTGATTAATGTTCATTCTTTATATAAAATAAAATATATAGTACAAATCGCAATGCCTTTTTGAACTACCCAGTAGTTCAACAGACAGGACTAAGAGTAATTGCCAGAACTGTTCGACGTACGCTCCAAAAGAAAGGTCTGGAACACAGAGCTTCTAAATAGGTTCCATTTATGAAGAAAAGTTCATTGGTATTTAAGACGATGTCATGCTCCAATGGGCCGAAGAAAACATGCCAATCGGATGGCGTTTCCAGTAAGACAACGACCCGAAAATTTTAGCGACAGCCACTATTCAATGGAATGAATTGGTCGTTTCAGTCTCCCGACCTAAACCCGATTGAGAGTTTACGGAATGATCTCAAAGTTTCAATGTGTCGTCCAGCGAACATGAAGGAATTATGGGAACACGCTGGACAGTGGGCGTGGAAGGCAACACAACTCAACGCAAGTGTAGAGAATTTGTTAAACTCTATGCCTCGTCGAATTGTGTCAGTTTTAATAAATAATGGTTTAAATATAAACAAAATGATTCAAAAGAGAATATTATGAATATTGAAAATAAACCAGTAATTTTTGTCCACTTTTCATAAGTGTTGCTATTTTATTGGCCAAGCTGTTCATTCACATTTAAAATTAATTTTTGATGTTAGAAATTAAGATAATTTTGATGAAATATTCACGTTCTCGTTACAATTATTAAGTTACCATAAATCTTATCTGTCAAGCATTGACACTGTGTTACGTTCGCCACGCAACGTGGTCGACCCACAACCCATAAGGGCAGAATGGGGGTCTGCCCTGTCCATGAAGACCCCAAACCACCGTGCGGGTAAACGCTGTCTTGAATAAATTGTTAATGTCACGTTCGCCGCTTCACGCAATGAAGCCAATTAATGAAATATTTTGGTATTAATGAATTATGGTGTTTGTATTGAGTTATATGATTATTAATGAATTATATTGTTACTTATGAATTAAATTGTTATTAATTAATTATATTGTAGGGAGTAAGTCAATTTAGGTAGAAGTTGAATTGTATATAGGGAAGATGCACGTATAGTAAGGTTATTAGATTAGATAACTAAGTAGGTAGTAAGTTTGTTATGGAGAGTGTTCCGGACAACGTCACAGACCCTGCAGATAAGTTGCCAGCAATGACGGCAACAAACACGGTCACCCAATCGCGCAGTGGATCCAAGACCAGGCCCCGCCCGGTCTACGATGCGCCCCAATGGAGTCCCCTATGCGCCAGTGATACCCACAACCATTGGCACTGGCAATTCACCATTGTTAACGACCGCCACGAGTATTTCACCGCGCTCCAATCGCATCCCACAGCTTTCACAGCTTTGCCCCGCGTCGAAACACAACCTCTGACGAAACCAGTTCCCCAAGCTTTTCAAAGCTGCGATGGGGTCAACTGCCCAGCTGAGTGGTCATCGACCTACGACACGGAAAACAGGACTGAGCTGTGGCTTAAATAGCATTGCGGGAGCAGCTGACGGGGCTTTTGAACGTCGACCGCTGGTGTAGAAGCTGCGTGGTCTTTGTTCGGAGGTCTTGGCTTTTGTCGTGGTGAAGCTCGGAAGACGTTTTGGCGGTCGAGTCGGGGGTTTTTCCTTTTGGGTTTTGTGACGAAGTGGTGGACGGTGCGAAGCGGAAAGCCGAGTGCGCGTGAGTAGCGGAGCTTAAGGAGAAGACGAGGACGACTAGCGACGAGCGAGCGAGGAGCGAGAAGCAGCCGAGCAACATAGGATTAAGGAAACAAAAAAATTGTAAGTAGATTTAAGTGTAGCTAGTTAGAAGTTAGGGTTTAGTTAGGTTTTTTTGTTAAATAAATCGTGCCTTGAATGAAATTATAAATTGTATTCTTGTGTGAAGTGGCGACGCGGAATCGCGTTTCCGGCGTTAGTGTACCTTTTGTTTCAGGTTATCCTTGTTGGAGGTTTCGGGTCGTCGCGGACCCTATTCCCGTTTCAGGGTTCGCGGACAGGGCAGTCCCGGCGCAGAAACGGGTGGCGCCCTTTCTTGAAATATCTTTTCCCACACCCCTCTTCGCGGGTGAAGCCGGGTGGGATTGCCCGAATCGTGGTTGGGATCGGCTACGGTGTAGAGTGGAGAACGTTTGCGCGAATTATAGACGTAACAACTGACAACATTACACTGAAGTGAATAAAAAAAACATCTTCCAGACTTTATTTAAGTTTTTATCATGGGTTAGAACCTCCTGGTCTATTCGACAATTTTCGTCTCTTAGTGTGCTTTTTGGTTAACGACTTGCTAACACTATTGTTGCACATTAGTGGAGGTTCTTGTTTCCAGGCTTTGGCCCGTACCATTGTTAAATGGGAAGTGTGGTTTCGGCGTAACGAATGGCTCCTCTTCAGGTGCTGCCTTTTTAGCCACTCGTTACGAGACAGCATTACCACCGCTGGCATGTTGATGGATCAAGCTCGCTATATTTCAACTATTTATAATTTTTACATGCGTGAATTATAAAGACTGTCAATGTGTTTCGTATGTATGCCTACGTAGCTTTTTCATTATTTAACAAGCCAGCGGTGGTAGTGCTGTCTCGTAACGAGTGGCTAAAAAGGCAGCACCTGAAGAGGAGCCATTCGTTACGCCGAAACCACACTTCCCATTTAACAATGGTACGGGCCAAAGCCTGGAAACAAGAACCTCCACTAATGTGCAACAATAGTGTTAGCAAGTCGTTAACCAAAAAGCACACTAAGAGACGAAAATTGTCGAATAGACCAGGAGGTTCTAACCCATGATAAAAACTTAAATAATGAAAAAGCTACGTAGGCATACATACGAAACACATTGACAGTCGTTATAATTCACGCATGTAAAAATTATAAATAGTTGAAATATAGCGAGCTTGATCCATCAACAAGCCAGCGGTGGTAGTGCTGTCTCGTAACGAGTGGCTAAAAAGGCAGCACCTGAAGAGGAGCCATTCGTTACGCCGAAACCACACTTCCCATCTTCCAGACGTTATTATTTTCCAGTCAAAGCTAGATATTTTGCTAGTCAAATTAATAAACATATGAAATAAAAATGTATCATACACAGTACCCACAATTTAGTAGTATTAAAGTTGAATTGCAATAAAACATTGAAATTAATCAATATCAAACCATGCTACATATTTCAACACATTGTTTCAACCAATTGTCGTATTTGAAATACATTTCAAAACAATATTTTCAACAATTCAACAAAATTTAAGAAATCAAAGCCCATTCTTGAAATATTTTACGCCAATTCAGTGTTAAAATAAACTTAAATTCATAGCACAACGCCACAAAACAAGAAAAATACATGTCAAATATTAAATGCAACATAAAGTGCTCATTAGACAAACTATATATGTGATGACCATACTATTGCCAAATGAAATCAAGAGACCATAAGAACGCCAATAATGTTTTTTTTAAATATATATAGAAGCAAACAGAATTGATAGCATGAAAACTATTCCACTTACCTTTAGAATCGTCTCGAAGAATAACGGACTCTCGACTTTCTCCGGACGGCCTTTTGACATCATTCGACAATGATTTGCTTGGAGTACTTGTTGGAGACTAAAAACCGGAATTAATAACATAACATTGTAGGCTAAACAATCGAACATTTGTAAAATAAAATCATCATACATTTACTTCAACGAATCGATGCCACAGCACACATCCGTAGACAAATAGAATAGATAGAAGCACTTGGATAATCAGCCATACAATTATGTTAATAGCTTGTGTCCTTTCGAACAGTTCCTTGCCATTTTTAATGCATAAAATGGCTTCGGACACCATAATAGCTCCATATACCCAACATTGGGTGCCGACACGCTTACAACGCGTATCAGTTACGTAAATGTAATATTGCCTGTGGAAAATTGAAATATAAATCAATACAATATCTCGGCCCGGGGCAAATATTCAATTTCAATCAACTCTCACCTCACGGAAGGAGCTACAAATAATCCTATAAATACAAGACGAACAATCACAATCGGATGACTGGGTGGCATTTCAAATATATGCTTAAGGAAGAATGTATTCAGTTCAGTCACCTGTACAACAATTATTCTGTAATTATTAGCAATCGTTTTGTATTACTTTCGTAATTAAATCACCTGCCAAAATATCACCAGCTGACATACAGCAGCAAATCTCATATATGTGGATTTCGGATCCAACCATCGTACATGTGTCCAACTTTCTGGCGTGAATTGAAGTACAGCTCTCTTAATTTTACCAGTCGTTGTGGAAATGTCTCTAACATTAGAAAAAAAAATCAAGCATACAATCATCGAACTAAAACAATTCATTTCTTACTTACTTTATGCTTGTCCATTTATATTCTCGCATTTCGAGAATTTTCACGATTTTCAAACCGCACCAAATGCCGAAACCATTACACAATAGTACATCTAAAATCAACGCATCCCACCAGCATTCCACGAAATTCGGTAGTAAATGTGCAAATGCCATTTCGGTGATTTCCCACATTACGGATATGGTCCATAAAATGCCCATATGACGTATTAGTATGCCTTTAAACATCCAACCGAGAAAATGTCCCCATGCGAATACGTCCACATGCGACCAAACACGTTCGAATGTAATGTCCGAACAATTCACGCCGTATTCCTGGAAAAATTCAATGAATATTATATTTTAGGAGAGTTTATATTTAGTCAGATTTGATTAAATTAGACAATTTCGATGTTTTTTTGCTGAATTTATTTTTTTATTCATCTTTAAAATAATCTAAATGTTGTACGAGCTTCTTAAACTTTAAGTCCAGCCTTTGAAACTCGTTAATATTGTATTGCGCACTTTCATATAACAATGATAGAGGACGACTTGGTAGCCTCAGATTGGGATGAAAATTGGCACATCGGTCGTAGAAAATTCCAGACAGCTAATTTCGAGAAAAATTTCTTTTTAAGTTTTGAGCACTGTATCTGTTGTAACAAGATTCACAGCATTTTACAGAGCGGAGCAACTATGGTAAAAAAAATTCTAAGGACCCTCGAGAGACAGATCAAGAGGCGCGTGCGGTATAGCCTACGTTGCTCCACTCTAAAAAATGGTGTAAATTTTGTTAAAACAAACTTTAAAAGCTTATTTTCCCGGAATTGGCTGGGCGGTGAACTTTTTTTTTAACTTTAAGAGTTGGATATCTAAACGTCTACTACCAATGTGCCACGTTTCATCCTGATCTGAGGTTACCAAGTCGCGGCTTCTCCCTGTAAATCCTTAATTATGTGAATGTTAGCCTGAGCAGTCGATTGAGATCCCTTCCAACTAATCCCACAAACACTGTAGAATTTTAGCATTACAATAAGCTCCCCCGAATCGACAATTTATCAGCTCTTTCTGTAATTAAACAAGCGGAAGCGATAACGTGAGACCATCGCTCCCACTTGGATGCATGAACGACTGTGCACCGACAACAGTTGTCGGAAACACGAATTGCTGGCGGCAGACACAGCCGTCGATATACAGATAGGATTCATTTGGTGAAACTGAAAGAGGCGAGTCGCGTTTAAAACACAAATAAAGATTAAACACAATTAAGGGAGAATTTTTCTGTGAATCATTTCCGTCCCCGTTACAGGAAGTAGAGAACATCTTGCTTTACGCTAGTAATGGACTTCAAGAATCTTTTTTTGTCAGTGGAGCATCAAACACTCGATTTATCGATCGTACTCGAGGTTCGGTAAGGCATGTTTCACACACTATAGTGCACGAAACATCCTAACGTGTTTCTGAATGCGGGAAATTCTATTCCGAGTGCCTGAAACTCTTCTCCGAGTACGTGAAACTCTTCTCCGAGTGCGTGGTACATTCTTCGAGTGCATAAAACACTCTCAAAGTGTTGCCGAGTGCGTAGAAACACTTCGCTGACTGCAAGTGCAACGGAAATTTGGCGCAGTCAGTGCATCCAATCCTCAAATTCGCGCATGCGTAAAGCGACTCAACACAGCTCACCCCTGGACCCCTTTCCCCGTCCGTGCGCCATCGCGCCTTTCATTCCTGTGCAACGAATATAGAATTCGTCATTCGTGCGTTTCACGCCGTGTTTAACTCCGAGTGATTGCTTCGCTCGTGCAGCAACCTTAACACTCGTTAAAAGCAGCGCTTCACGACCTCAAAACGAAAATAAATATTTTATCGACCTAACGAATCTAATGGAAAAGACGGTCATTACTCAATCAACTCAGACAACATTCGAGGAGCATTGCGAATGAAGTGAGAGTCGGGGGGCTATAATTCCCTCAAACTTCAACAACACATCATGATTTTTCAATCCGACGAGTCTTATCTATCGTCATAAAGGCTTAGGAGTATAGTAGTAGTATTTTTACGTCGTTGGGAGATGGAAATCTTTAAAAGATACCGAATGGCTCCTGCTTCTGGGCATGTTGGATTAAATTTAGTGATGTGGTCCTGGTTATACAGTGTTTGGCTACTAAAATTGAAGTTATGAATTCAACTCGCAGCCCTGGCAAGCGTGAGCAAATATATACTAAAAAGCTGAGGTTATTGATGATCTACCAACATTGGCATGTCTGAATAAATAAAATAATAATTCCTACATTTTCGCCCAGCGCTTCCCATCGGTCCCATGTGTCAAAATAATATCATAAAAAAATTAGTGAGTTTGAAAGAATTTTATTGTTGTCTTCTATTATTGACCGGTAGTAAGCATGCATTGTGTGAGAAAGAGACGACTAGATACGTTTCTGGTTAGCAAGGCACGATAGATAAAAGGATTGCTTCTTACCGGGCTAAACTCCAAAAGGTCAACCGGTTTATCTCGCGTATCAAATTGACTAGTCAGGGAGTATGTGCATTGATCCTTTATTGCGGAGATCTGATGTTTCGAATAATATTTGCATCTTCATACTTTTTTGGTAAGACTTTCATACTCTTGTTGATCGTTTGGATCACCCGAAGCCTGCTCTATTTACAATGCTACAAATGGCATGCCCATAACCTCACAAACTTTATAAAATTTCTGTTTGGCCAGACACGAGTTTCTAAAAACAAGAGGAAACCACTTGAGGTAAGGCGCAACAAATAAATTCGATCGATTTTTTGTCAAGTGTACGATTCATGCATTTTTGTTGCAATCGTGAAAGTTTTGACTAAACATTGAATTTCAATAGGGAAAATAAACCAAAGAATCGTTTCTTTTTTTACGACATGAAATTATTTTCCAGGAAATCGTAGCCATAAACTTTAGCCATATCTCCTGTTGGAGCCTATTCTCCTGGTTATTTTGCAAATATTCTATCGGAATCAAACAATATTACATTTTTTGTAGGGCGTAAATAAATGCTGCATCAATTTCGTGCTTAGTACAGTAAAAGCTCTCATCAGCGGACACTCACGGTGCCAAGAATTTTGTCCGCTTATGGGAGATGTCCGTAAATAAGAAAGTACCTAACATAAAGAAATGTAAAAGAAAACGTAATTAAATGACTAATGTGCTCATACTTTTATTTTTTAAAAATATATACGTGTATATTATATTATCATTTAGAAATACAAAAAAAAATATTTTTTCAAAAAATTAAGTATTTTTGACTGCTTTATTTTTTCAGGTTTTTCTCGCAAAAAATCAATTCTAAAAATATGATTCAACATTTTTTATTGGAACGCAACAAAATCCTCCTTTGAAACTTTTTTAGGTTTCCAATGGCCTCTAAGGCACTGACGTGAGAGTTGATTGGACAACCATCTCCATTTTCCTCTTCGTCACTGTCATCCGATATTATATCTAAAGTATCATCTACTTCTCTACTCGCTATATTAATTCCGGCTTTTTTATTTTCATTTGCTTCTTCTTCAATTGATAAAGTGTGATCCAAATTTATAAAGTCTTCATCCACTTGATCAGATGATTTAATTCCATTAAAGTTCCTCCAAAACTCTGCAAGGGTTGCTAATGGGATCATCTTCTGCATCATATTCCATCAGGTCAACTTGTTGAACTACAAATTTTTTAAAACCTGCTTTGGTGAAGCATTTTCGTACGGTATCTGGAGTTACCTGGTCCCATGCGTTTTTAATAAAGTAGATAGCTTCCAAAACGTTAATGGATTTTGAAATTGTGAGGCGGAGGAAACGTTATCAATTTTTGAAAGAACATATTTCAGAATTAAACCACGATTTCTATCTCCTATTAAGTTCTCTTGAAATTTTCAATACTTCCCTAGTCCATGGACTGACAAACAGGTGTGGTATTAGGAGGTAAAAATATTATTTTAATGTTTTCCAAATTCAGATATGTAGGATGCGACCCAGCGTTGTCCAGAAAACGTAAAATTTTACGTTTCTTGTCCATATCTTGAAGCCAGTCTGTCATTATAGTCCTTGTCATTCACGCCTTCTTATTAAAAGTCCACGTAGCAGGCATCATTTGACCACGAAAAAACTATCATTTCCATGGTTAAATCCTAAATATAAATTAAGTATTACAATCTATTTATAGAGCCAATCGCTATTTGTCTATTTTTTCACCACAAATGAAATCACGAAGAATATTTTTCATTTCTTTGCAGAAATACCGTCATTATCTACCGAAAAACGTGCCTTTAACCTTCAGATTTATTCTACTACTACAACATACAATACATATGTCTTATGTAACAGAATGTCTGGCTTGAATGACTACAAAAAAAATAATCGGAAACGATTCTTATCGTTAGAATAATGCATGATCAGCTTACTTGATAACATTGAAACGCCGAACGCCGTACATATTAAAGTGAAATGTGATCATGATTTAAGCCGACTGACCATACCAACGTGTTATCTGTTGGATTGGAGTTTTAAAAATATTTTCGAAACTGGTGCAATGACTCTATGTATATGAAACAAGCTAAGACCATGGACAAAATTGGCTTATCGTATTGCAAACTATTATCGCAATGGATGATAATCATTAAACATTAAAATATGAGCGAATATCGTTTTTTTTAATCGCGCGAGGATGAACAAAGTTCAATGGGAATTTTAATCGAAATATCAATACTTTATACGAGGAAGTAAGGTGATCTTGTTGACATTATGATTGTTGGATGAACTGGATTCGATTGTTTATCGAAAAGCTTAAGGTTGATTGACTTAATAGCGATAATGGATATTTGTTGGGTGTTCAAAAGAAGTATTGCTCGATAACATGAAAATTTAACAGGTTCAAAATACACTTTAATCCAATATGGATCGTACAGTATTTAATCTATTATACAGCATTAAGGGGACTTTTAGATTACAAATTTTCAAAAAATCTATATATTTTTATTGATTTTAGTTCTAAATACAATCAAAAATACGATGTAAAAGGTTTTAGAGCAATATAAAATTTTTAAAATAGTTTTTACGGGCCTAAGGCGAAACGCGGCGAAAGCGCATTTTTCAACTCTCCAGCGTATTTCATCGTTCTCGGCTCCCCACTTATTTGGAAAAGTCTGCTTCGGCATCGCCTACCACGAAGGTGTCACCAACGTAATAAAAAGGAACTTAAACGGCCATGAATCAATACAGCTCATAGAAACGAGTGGCAGAAACCAGCTCAAAAACCTCTTTGGATCGACTAAAGATAAGCGACAACCACACGAGAAATCGGGGATCTATGGGGTTGAATACACCACCTGCCAAGAGGTATATGTCGGTCAGACAAGGAAACTCATCAGTACTAGGATGAAGAAACACTTAGGTGAAGCGAAAGCTGCAAAGAAGAGAGGCATGACAGGCAGTTTCAAATCAGCTGTGGCGGAGCACATGGTGACTACAGGACATGATATAACTATGGATGACGTAGCACCAATAAGGGAAGCGAGAGACGTACGGGAACTAGATGCCTTAGAAAGCTTAGCCATTTACAGGGAAAAAACCCGCAATGAATCATGATAAAGGCAACGTTAATTCATGGCTCTTTAAATTACTCAGTTATTCTTAAGAATCTCCATTTTTAATAATATGCTCTCAATTATATCCCTCATTAATTATATCCCTTGTGATGTTAGAATTTGAAAATATCCTCTTAATCATATCATTATTAACTATATCCCTTGTAAAATTAGTATATAAGTAGAGTACCATTAAATTTAATCGCTGAGGAAAACCGAACGAATCCAAATAAAGATACACAAAATTAAAAGGAAGTTTTTCTTTTTGAAAAAAACAGTAGTAGGTAGTATTTTGTGAAGATGAAATCAATTACCAATATCTGCTTCGGTTTATATTTGTTTTTTTTTTGCACGTTAAAAAATATTATTTAGAAGAGCCAAGAAAAGAAAAAAACCTTATAATGCAGCAAAAAAACGGCTGAAAGTTCCTCTAAAACTAAACAAGAAAGTGAACCGAAAGAACATATACTAAAAAATCATCGAAATTAACTAATTAATTGATAATCGCTAATTAATTGATAATGACTTGAAATAAAACGCGTGACTCAAAGCTAGAAACTTTATTGACTGCTCGGTACGAGCGGTAAAGTAGAATTGATCGAGATATAAATGAAATACAGCTCGCACACATACATAAAGGGTGCTTCTCTGCTATACTAATATAATTAAACGATTTACAAATACATTATTGCTTCTCGTTTCTTAACATTAATGAAAAATTTGTCGATTTATTATGGTTTGGCAATAAGACGCAATTACGATTCCAAGAAAAAAATGCGCAACGTTTTACCACAAAATTTCTACCGATGAAAATCCACAGCACACTTATTGTCCAGCTAGTGCTGGCTCTTGGTGCAATTATAGTAAAGCTGAGGCGGCTGGTGAATTAATAAACTATAAACATGCTCCACCTCTTCATCAAGATGCACAGGAAATCCTAAAACCCATCTACGAAGACTTAACATCAGACGATTTGTTGGAAAGATGTTTGGGAAATAACACCCAAAACAATAACGAAAGTTTAAATAATTGCGTTTGGAATTTCATCCCTAAGCACACTTTTGCTGGCATGATCATTATGGAAATTGCTGCTCAGACTGCTTCTTGTATTTTTAATGAAGGATTTGCAAGTGTTTTAAAAATAATGCAACTGATAGGCATTGCAATAGGAATTTCAGCCTCTAGACACGCTGCGGAAATCGATCGCACTCGTGTAAAACCATCGAATCGTCGCAGCACTGAGGCCTCCAAAGAGGCTAGAACAGCTAAGAGAGACGAAAAATTGAGGCTTCAGGAAAAGTACGAGGAAGAGAAAGGACTAATGTATGGCGCAGCCATGGCAGAATAGAGGTACGTAGCCTTCACTTTGAAAAGTTACTTGAAAAATTTTTAAACGTTAATTTCTCGGAATCACGTTTTTTGAGTTGGCGAACATAATTTAAAAAAAAACCTGTTGCGCTGATCATACTGAATTTTTAATATGTTTTTAGCGACATGTCTGGCTATCGCGTGAACTAGGATCATGTTGATCAAAAATAAATTTTCCGATTTCCAGCCGATTTTCTAACCTCAAAAACCAAATTTTTTTTCAAATGGCCGCCATTTTGTTATTTTTCGGCGAAAAATAATTATCCTAGTTAACGCGATATCCATTTAAACAAGGATTAATTTTTGATATAATTTTTCTCTCTCAGATGTTGCAGACTAGAGTTATCATGTCCGCCATCAATTTCGGGCGTTTTTTTGAAAAATTCGTAAAATCCAAAAAACAGTATCAAAAATTTTGAAAATCTTTTTTGTGTATATTTGAAATGTTAGTTAATATTTGTGCGAAATTTCAGAAAAATATCTTTTTTTCCTTCTATGAAAAAAAATCATCGAAAATAACGTGTTTTTTTGAAAATCGTAACCTAAAAGTCCCCTTAAGGTTGATTGACTTAATAGCGATAATGGATATTTGTTGGGTGTTCAAAAGAAGTATTGCTCGATAAGATGAAAATTTAACAGGTTCAAAATATACTTCGTTCAATATTTAATCTATTATACAGCATTAAATTTAATTGATTAAATCACACTCTTACCTTTTCCATATTTATATGAAAATCTTGTAGTTTCGGATCAAGCCAATAAATAATTCCCATTATTGTTTTATAGTTTTGAAACATAAAGAACTGCAACAACAGCAAATATAGAACTGATATGCCGAATAACATTCGCCACACGGACGGATGCGGACGTGTAAATGGACCATTGGGAAATGCCAAAACCGATATGATCAAGAAGAAAAACACCACACACAATATTCCAGACCATATGTTATCGTGTAGATCGCCCTCATGTCTGTAAAGATATAGAACAAACGAAATATTTTAAAAAAAATGCATTGAAAAGACATGATATTTAGGATTTTATGAAAGATTGTATGTTACTTGTCGAAATGAAAATTAATAGTAAAACACACATTTCAATTATTTGCATATTTTCAAGAAGGACGTGGCAACGAGTTTACCAAAAAACAAATTAGTAGACACACAATTAAATAGCTTAGGTGGCCGTACATCTACCATAGACTACGTGGTTTCAGTTGTACGCGCTTGGTATTAGTGCAGCTGTATCTGTGCATACAATTTCACGCGTGCGAGTCTGCATATTATGCCCGGTTAGGCCCTCCGATTTTGACTGTGCTACCCTTCTACACGGAGTCCTTAATCCAGACCCCACTTTTTCACATCCACGATCTCTGCTTCTGGTATTCAAACCAGAAATAAATGACTAACTTCTGTGAACGGTCGTTTTCTCGTTGAATTTGTTTGAAATCAAAACGCTGTGTTTCCATGACGAGATATACGAGTATATCTCGTCATAGAAACACAGCGTTCTGATTTGAATCAGAAGTAAATGTTCTACTTAAATTATCTTTTGATGGTTGCGCACCATACATCCCATCGTATGTTGCTCAAGTTCCCGCAATGACGACAAGTCATCAATAGTTGCTGGCTTATCAGCAAAAACCAAATGACGACGTACCTTCACAAGGCAGACAGTTTTTATCTAAAATATTTCAAAGCTCATAATCTAAAAGAGTTTGATCAGGACTTCTCGATGGCCAATCCAAGTTTCTAATCAATCCAGGAATATTGTTTTACACCCATGCCCGAGAGCCAATGCTGAGTATTGCTGGAAAAATCAATCGTTGCCACTGAATGAAGTTCCAATACACTTTCTTGATAGACCTTCAGAGTTTGTTTGTTTCCGATTTTATAGAAAATGAATGGAAATGACACATGAGGACACATCCCACCAAACCATCACAGAAGAGGAATGGTGTTCGCGTTGGACATGTGGGGATTTTGTTTTTGCTTCCAAAGATGTCCGGGTGTACAATCTTTCATTCAACTTGTAAGACTTTTCATCAATAGTGGAAATTTTTTTCGTTTTTTTTTTTGAAACCACCTTCCCCCGTGCACACATTTTAGCATTTCCGCTCTTTCGAATCTTATCGCTTTCAATTTGTATAAATCGTCACGAAATATGCGCGAAACAGTTCGCTTTGCAATATTCATTTTGTGAGCGATGATTTTTTTAATTTAGGACGCGGGTTTCGAATGATGGTGCAACAAACAACTTCAACGATTTGTTTCGTTCATGCGGGATGCGGACGATTTACTCTCGCAACGTTTTACGGTACTTGATACGAAACGTTCACTTATTTTTAACGGCTTGAGCAATAATAAAACGACTATGATTACGCACAAGCGTTTATCTTGCCAATGTACGATTCTTACTGGTACTAAACAAGCCAGGTAGATTGCTACACTATCAGCGGGCGAGGGTCGAAATTCCTTACTTCTTGGTCGTCTTTCATATCTCCTGTCATTAGAACCAATGTGATTTATTTTTGTTTCGTCGCTCCAATGGATGAATTTCTCCTCTCATATTTTTCAGATTAAATGTTCCCGTGCGACGGTTATTCTTTTCTTCAGATACGTTACCAGGGACTTCTTCCTGGCTATCCTGAAATGTAGTCTGGCTTTCACAAGACGTCTTCTAACTGTTCTCAGCGAAATATCGTTACTTTCTCTGAAAAGTCGACGATGAGTCTCGACAACTACTTTTTTGGGCTCCGTTTCGATGTTTATCTGTCCATACTATGAGTTGTCTTTCGGGTTCTTTTAGCCCGGGGAATATCTTGGAATGTCCTGCGGTTTTCCACGTGTTTCAGTGCTCCGTAAACCATTTTTATGGAATACTCTAGGCGGCTGGCGATTTGTCAATACGACAAATCCAATTTGCTTAAGTTTACGATCCTTTTTTCAAATAGTGGAGCGCAATTCTTAGCCTTTCCCATCGTTAGTGAAATTGAAAACCATTTATAAAACTTTGAAAATCCAAATTTTGAACTGTAACGAATGCAACTGGCTTTTTCAAACTGATCATAACAAATCTGCATGCCATCTTATTCATATTAGCATACAGTGTTTTTAACTACGTGTCCGTTCCATGGCTTGGGTTTTCCAGGACTTTTCTGTCCTGTCGTCTTTATAGGGGAAGCATCTTTGCCTCTCGCAATTGTCATTGAATCAGGTAATATAAAAAAATAAATAATATAAAAAACTATAAAAAAAACTATAAAAAAATATAAAAAAAAAATAATATAAAAAATAAATAATATAAAAAATAAATAATATAAAAAAATAAATAATATAAAAAAATAAATTATATAAAAAAATAAATAATATAAAAAAATAAATAATATAAAAAAATTAATAATATAAAAAAAAAAATAAAAAAAAAATAATATAAAAAAATAAATAATATTAAAAAATAAATAATATTAAAAAATAAATAATATTACAAATAAATAATATTAAAAAATAAATATAAAAAAATAAATAATATAAAAAAATAAATAATATAAAAAAATAAATAATATTAAAAAATAAATAATATAAAAAATAAATAATATAAAAAATAAATAATAAAAAAAATAAAAAAAAATTAATAATTTAAACAAATAAATAATATAAAAAATAAATAATATAAAAAAATATATAAAAATAATATTATAAAAAAAATCATAAAAAAATTTATGAATGTCATTTTTACCGTAAATGTAATATAAATAGGAATAACGCTATGGAGACACGTTTTTCACCCCCTCCACCAACCGCGCGGGAGACATGACATTCATCATTTTTTTTCTATTTTTTTATTTTATTTTTTTAATTTTTTCCAAAAAAAATTCTTTTATATTTTTAATTTTTTCGACTTCCAAACATGTCTAAACATAACTTCCCAGATCAATTTAATGGTTTCATATGATCTCTAAAAATAGGCAAAATAAACATTTTTTTAATGGGGGAACCCCATTAACTTTTCATGGGGCCGTGACCGCCACGAACCTTCTATGCCATAGTAGTAGGGAAACCCCCTCTTTCGACCCCCCTACTCCCGTCCCCATCGGTGGTGGGGGTCATAATCTTAACCTTTACCTATTTTTTCACTTTTTGTGTCATTCGAAAAAAATGCAGTGTTTGGCTGTGGACTTTTTTGTACAGTGTACCAAATTAGTTCAAAAATCAAGGACAATTGAGCTCCTGGCCAAATAATTAACAGAAAACTCAAGGCGACCCACTTTTCATTCATCGCGGCAAGAGAAGTCCACTATCGATTTGTGCAACGACCAATAACTACCCCCGGACTCGGTCACAATGTGCCGTTCATTAATCCAATAAGCAGCGTAAAATCCGCGTAATTCCCAACCCCCACGCTACAACCGAATTCCAAACATAAACAACCCCGAATATCGGGAAAACATGACAAGCGAAATGTGTGGAAATTCCACTCGCAAAAAAACAAGAACGCTTACTGCTCCTCCATTTCGAGCGAAGTTTTCGTTGCATTTCCACCCGCGGATTTTAGCTGATCGCCGCGAATCTGAGCACTGACAACGCTACCATTGCATGGCAACAACCCTTAACAATCGCCTAATTCACAAAACGCCTGAAATCACGAGCGCTTGGGAAATTCCTTGCACGCTTTTCGATCCGCGACTCACTTCCCACCTCGTATTGACAATTTGCACGCGATTGAGGTTAGATTGCATAATCGCGGATCGAATGCAAATTAACCAACCCTTGCCTTGCGGGCATACGCGCGAAACAAGGGCGAAATTGCATCCCAACCAACCCTCATCGCACGCCACGCGCTCAAGGCCGGCAATCATTTGGGGCGGCATTTATTCATCCTTACCTGACGAACGCGAAATACATGACGGCAACTATGGATACCGCCAGCAAAGTTATCGTGTGCGGCTTGTAGAAGAACTCCAGCGAAATATCGTCCACCGGTCGTTCATTGATGATGATGAAGGCGTCGGTGGCAGGATTGTACGGCCTGGGGACGACGTCCATTTTCGGAATTTCACCGCCGCCCGCATCGTCCGACGCGGAGCAATTGTTTAGACGATTTTTCATGTTGTCACCGAATTCTACACTAACGAATTGAATGCGACTAATGTTCAGAGGTTAATTAAACTGGTATTGATGCAATTTGCTGATAGAAATGGCTAAAATCAGCCCAATTACAGTTCGAACCCGCGACCACCATTGACCGAACCCGACCGCCAATTGGGATGAACTCGCGCGTCTCAAATGATTTTCGGCACAATCTTATCACGGAGCATGTTCTTAGTGCGTTCAATGACAGTTTGTTCACCTTGACCATCATCATGTGACTGATAGTATCCAAGATGCAAACCTGCGCGAAACTGTATTGGGACAATGATATTACACAGTGTCACAATATATGAACGAAACAAAACCGTTTGTAGTTCAACTTTAAACATTTGTTTACAAATTAAAGCGTGTTTTTAACACGATATTAATATGTTGACATATTGTTGATAATATTTTGTGCCCTTAATATCATTCTATATATTTACATCTTCTTTATTTCACAGAATTTTTCACTTATATTTCAATATCAACACAAAATAATCCGGTAAAGAAAGGTGGGTGTATTTTATGCAAAAAAAACTTCAAATTTTAGCTTGAAGCTGCTCCTTTTTTTCGTAATATCAACAAAGAAAGATTCAGGAGAGATAAGAGGTTATATTTTATGCAAAAAAGCTTAAATTTAAGCTTGAAGCTGTACCTTTTTTCGTAATTTCAACACCAAATAATCTGGTAAAAAAGGGTGGATATATTTCATGCTAAAAAAACTGAAAATTTTGATTTGAAGCTGTTGTTTTTTGTGTAAAATCTTAACAATGGCTGTATCTCTTGATTTTTTTAACACCTATATATCGTTTAACACCGATATATGGATGCAAACCGAATATAGTGCTTACATGACTAATGGATAATGATAAATTGCTTTTAATGCAAAAAATCAACGACCAAATGCTTAAAAGGGTAAAAAACCAGTTCATAAACATCATGCTTGGCTCATAGTCAGATGGTTTTTAGGAATTATCTGAGCTGATAACGGACGCTTATACTTCATCCTTGTTTATGAAACCAAGCAGGACAATAAAACGAAACGTGGACAACTAGGACAATAATTTTTACCTCTAAGAAAAAATCGTAAAGTATGCTTGTGGCTAGTTAAAGATCCACTCAATCTCATAGAGTTATTGTAAGTGACCCAAAAACGAATGCAATAAGATTACAAATGAAACCAAGTGAAATTATTATTCCAAACCAAAATTGAGTAAAACTTCAAGTCTTCCCGTAATTTCTGGAACATTGTCGACGGTATGTTGGAAAAATGTGAAATAAATCATAAAAATAATGATGAAAAACAAAATGATGGAAGTATTTTCTGATATCGTTATGAACGGAACGAAGCAATGAACTGCAAGGACCCATACAACGAATCGATTTTCTACGCATGCTTATTCTAGTTTTCCGTATTTCCATTATCGGAGTCAATTTATAACTGATAACGAATGGAAATAGCTCCATTAGCACATACTGTTCACGAGTCGTCCTGCGCTTTTCGCTACGCCAACATAATCGGAGAAGTTATTATATTACTATTATATTATATTACTGTGTTTTAAAATGTTCTTTTTTTCACTATTCCACATATTTTTCTAATAATTTTAGTGTAATTTCTTTAAAACCGAACCAATTCGACAATTTTCAAACAAAATTTCATTAAAATTCCTAACAAATGATGTCAAAAAATGAATATTTTAATATATCATCTGTATTTGATTTATTTGAAAAGTTAAATGCCTCTAATAAAACACCATATGCAACTTTAAAATATTACAATTCACTTTCATGTTCATCCCACCATTAATTGTTTATTTTTGTATTAAATCAAGATTAAAAACATCCGTTCCGACAATATATTATTGCTAACATCCTTAATCTTCATTTAATTTATTTACACCACCACGAAACTACATAGTTTTAGCAACAATCGTAATTTTGTCCACGATTGGATTGGAAAACATAAATTTTTCCATACATTTCCATACATTTCCGAATTACTGCCTGAACATAATTTGAAAATAAATAACGTATTAAACTAGCAACCGATGTTGATACATAAAATAGATGTCGCTAGTTAATGTTTCCTAATTCACCGCAGTGTTTGACACAACTTGTCATGATTATGCAGCGCTTTCAACAGGTGCTGCATGAATCTCCAGGAAACTGCATGAAAAATTAATCGAATTCGAACAAGTGTGAACACAAAGAAATACGTCTAATGTACTTTGAACGATTTTTCCTTTGATTTTCAAGGAAAATACTGAATTTTATGAGAGTTTTTTCATTCATAAGAGCTTCTATTAATTTTTAGGCATCTATTATCTTGGAATCACAACTGTTGAGCCAATATGTATCTAACAAACGAAACCATCTCAATGCAATGTAAACGGTTCGATGCATTTCGAAATGCGTTTTCATGGTAAATGTAAATAGGCTTCAACAAATAATACGTATAAAACTATTTACGATCTTCTGATGCTGATCGCTAACTATTAAAGTTTACAAAATCGATCAAGAATTCAACTTTGAAAGCCTGAAGTCCATGGGGAGAGCTTAATTTACACTTGAAAATCGACACAGCATTGAACGTACTTCAGTAAAACTCGGTAGGATTTCTGAAAACAAAAATATTTACACCATGAGAAATGTAAATAATATTGGAATAAAAAGTGCTACAACGGAACGCCTTAAAAGCGGTCCCATAAATTAAGCTTTTTTAACATTTTGCCAAAAAAATAATTGACTTCATCGATCCAAATACATTAAAAACTACACTTGAAAAATACCAACTAAAAGAAAAGGACTTGTAGCTACAATAAGATTTAAAAAAACAATGCTTACTTTTGTTTAAATCTGTATTATAAAAGAAAAATTGAAAAAAGTCTTTTCAACAGCACGGATTAGGTACTATCCCTCATATCAATTCATATCGTCTGGAAAGTACTATGACTTAAATTCATCAAAGGATAATTAATTAAAATTGATGGAGTGTGTGATTTAAATGAGAGGAACTTGGTTTTAGTCGCTAAAAGCCCGACATACTAAGAAACAGGAGTGACTTGGTATCTTTTGAAGATTTCCACTTCAAAATGTTGAAAACAATTCAATAAACTTTTCTTTAAATCACATTGTTTATTTGTTATTATCATTCTGAACATTTTAATGTTATGTAAATTAATATTACTTCGTATAATCTTCATCTAAATTCATTTTTTTTAATATCATGTTGCTTAACTGAGAATTATTGTAAATAATTCATCTCCAAATGTTGAAAAAAATTTAATGAATTTTTCTGTAAATTGTTTACATTTATATTTTTCTTTCAATTGTTTTTATTTAGTGAACATTTAAATACTATTTAAATTCAGATTATTTCATACAATCTTCATCTAAATTCATATTATATTAGACCATATTCCTTGCTCCAAAATTATTGTATAATATTTGCCTCAAAATATTTAAACAAATTCAATAAATTTTTCTGTAAAACTCATTATTCAATTGGGTTTATCTTTATGAACATTTTAATATTATCTAGATTCATATTAATTAATATTGAGTTGCATACCTACGGATTATTATATATAATTTGCGATATTATTGAAGTCTGCAGCATGTTGGTGATAAAATAAGGATGGAAATGCTTAACATATTATTCTTTTGATTTGATTTTCATATATATTTAACAAATATAACCATTAAAATACTAGAACTCACTTTCCTATTCATTCTTTTATGGATTTGTCTTTTTTTGTGTGAAATCTAGAAGAAAAACATAGTTTTCAACAGTACATTATCATGTCGTAAATTTTCATTTCAAAGTTGAGAAAATGGTAAGTTTTTAAATTGTTCAGTCAATTTTCTTATTGTTTTCATCTATTTTGCCTTCATTCGAAACATTTTACCAAAATTACGAGAGAAAACTGTAATAAATAAACAAATTAATAACAATAAATTCAAAATTGAGTACGTTCAATTCTTCATTGTATCCAATAAACAGTATCATGATATAATTACACCCAAGACACACATCTGCGCGAATTCTTATCATTGACAGTCGGGCACTGTGTCACCTGTCACAAAATCGGCATTCAACACTAGCAAGTGCATCTTTTTCCGTGCCGGACGCACAAATTTTTCATTTAGTTTTGTTTTCCACAAAAACAATCTTCAACGATTTGAAGATACATATTACCAAGCACAAATAGAACGCAACAATAATAATTTCATCAATTATCCAGCCCACAATAGACGCTACTCGCCGATCAAACTTGTTTTGCGAATCTCAATTTAATCTTTGACCTGCCGCACATTCCTTGATACGATTACAACCAAAAACGTCTGCTCAAGAATTCGTGGATTATTCTCGTGCGTGTCGCAGGGACATCGTATATACAAATGTTATCACAACTTTGGGGACGTATTGCAAACGGATTAGCACAAAACGTGACTGCTGCTTATTTTCGTGGTAAGTTTTGACATGAGACATGATGAGACGAAAAAATTTATCTGCAACAATTATTGCAATCATTAAAAATCTTTATTTGGATTAAATAAACAAAAGATAAAATTGTTTGGGATATATGTCGGACTCGTGTCAGTGACACGCGATAGTTACGATTGCGACACTCCGGACACTTTCGTGCAACTTAATTAGGACAATATCAAACAAGTGTCAAATGAAATGTCATTCGACGAAATTTTTTGCCCGGGAAATTTTGTGGCTTGTGTCTGGTAGTGGAAATTGATCAATAAATAATTCATATTGTAAGTATTCTTTGTATATTTTCGAATAGAAAATCAGTAGGCGTGTAGGTTGTGTTATTTTTATCACGAGCGCTTTGCGTGCAATCGTTTGAATCGATGCACGCGCCTAATCGCGCCTAAAATTAGAATTCCTTTGAGCGTCACTCGAACCGGAAAGTATTTTTTTATAGATTTAGGCGTTGAAAAAATGCATTTTACTGACCGATATTATCCGCAGAAAGGATGGCTTGATGTTGATGTGCTTTACGCCTAATTTGGTGTAGAAATTTCGTTTAGGCGATGGACCTTCATTGATGTGGAGAAGGTCATATACATTTTTCCTATATTCATTCGTTTTGGGGATCAAGGACACTGGAAGTACACGAACAAGTGTACAACAAACATTCCGATTGAAGGAAAACATCGAAATTTGTCTTTTTTCTAAAGTATGTGCTCTCAATTGCTTTTTACATGTATATAGTGGTTACAAGTCGTGTACGGGGGTTGGGGGCTAAGGCTATGCTCGAGATTTTACTATCTGAGCTTCATTTCAGATGAAAACGTGCAAAATGCAATGTATTTTTCGAAGTACATGAATGTCGTAAGTGTTTAACGTGGCTACCTATCCAAGTGACGTAAAGCCACGCTCTTCTTCGGCCCCGGTGTTTGCGTTGGGTAACAACTGCCTTCCAACCATTGTGGGAGTATCACTTTTCCTACCGAGTGGTAGACTCAGTGACTTGACCTGTTTCAATCTTTCGGTCTCTGCACCAGGTCGAATCGTAACCCCACCTCGAGCTCCCACAGATGCTAAAGGAGCCCCCATACTCGGGAGTATGACGACTTCATGGCGTTTCTTTGTGAGCTACACAAAGCGATATGTCCGCATCTCTCTAAAAAGGATCCTCACCGCGACCGGGGGAAGTACAAGACTTCTCCCCATGGTACCTGATTGAACGCTGGTACGGATTCGTGAACTTGAGCGCCCCTCAAGTCCACTTCGGTTGAGTCCATCTGCCGACACTGCCGATCACCAACTCAAAGTTGTTTTATGAGTGTAATAACGGCGTCGGTCATCCCTGTTCGAGACGACTGACTTGAAACTGTGGATGGAAGCAAGGAATCGGAGAAGCAACGTCTACTTTTTCTGGCGTTGGTCAATTTTTCGATAGTATTATGGAGTGACCGATATTTCCTTCATGCCATTGTTTTAGAGGTTTCAATCGAACCGTAGAGCATTTGCACTACTGTCTAGTAAGTAGCTCTAACTAGAGTTAATTTTGCAGCATAAACAGTACCTTGTTCTGGGTAGTTCGTAGGGCCCCTGTGATTGTAGTAGCTGCAATCCCTCTGACTTTGTTTAGCACGGTCTGATTTGGTGATGTCGCAATAGCTGGCCACCAAATAATTGTATCATACAGAAGGATTGATTCCATTATCGCCGTTACAATCCCCATCTTTTCCTAATAGCAGTAGATTGCGCACTCTTTCTTCTATGTTCTCCTTATACGCGAGTTTAAAGTTCAGTAGCAGCTCTGATGAGCTGGTGGTACAGTCACTTTATGACGTAACCGATCTTGGCCACGATTCGGACAATCCCATCCGGCTTTCATCCGCGAAAAACTGTTGCAAAACTGAATCAAAATATTCTGAAACTATTCTGATGAATAAAGTCTTCAAATTGACTGACACCGAATATGAGCACGGATCTGCCCTTCCTTGCACAAATGCTCCGTCAATCAAGTTGCGTTAACTTTTTCATTCCAAGCTCTCGCTGCTTGCTTCAGCCCATAAATACTCTTCTTCAACAAGCATACTTTGTTCGAATACTCGAGGTTGAAACCCGTTGCCCGTTTCATGTAAATGGTCTCCTCCAACGTTCCATTGAGTAAGGCAGATTTTGCGCCAAACTGATGAACAATTAGTCCCTACTTTCCTGATGCTGACAACAACCTTCTGAATGTCGATTGCAAAAATCTCGTTGAAGTCTGTCTCAAATTTTTGTGAACAACCTTGGGCCGCAAGACGAGCTTTGTATCGCTGCACATTCCCTTTTTCGTCCTTCTTTATCTTGAATATCCATTTACATCCGATGGCTTCTCTTTTTTCAGGTAAATAATTCAGTTCTCACGTTTAATTTTTTTTTAAAGTGATTGCATTTCCTCTTGCATAGCCAAAATACATTTGTTTTTGTCCTGGCAGAACATGACGTCCTCAAAACTCTTGGGCTCGTAACTTTCAAGTTCATTTCTTCAACCAATCTCGTTGCTGGCTTTCCTTTTGTTGATCTTGTAGACACTCTCCTAGAAACCGGTTCGATGTTCCTTTGTGTTTCCTGCTCTTCATCTTCTAATTCTACTTCCTAAGCGCCATTTCCTTCATTTTTCGATGTAGTTTGCTGTTCCTTGTCGGCTGTTTTCGTATGGGATTGAAAATCAATGTCTTTTTCTGCAAATTTTCCATTTTATTTCACACGTCACTCTGCTTCCACTCCACAGCTCGTACGTACGATTGATTCCGTTGCCCTATTTGCGACTCGATTTTGAACATGAACCGCTGTTGACGCTGCTTCTCCCTAAAAAGAGTTCGGAAGTTTCGCGTCGATCAACATACAACGCGCCATTTCAATTATTGTCCGCTTTTTCCGCTCCGCCACTCCATTTTGTTGAGGCGAATATCTTGCCGTCAATTGAGTTGTGATTCCATCAGCTGGTTTCCCGTGTACTCTCTTCCTCGATCTGTACGTAAAATTTCCGGTGTCGTCTCATCATCTATGAACGTGATAATGTAGCGTTTTCCGCTCGGGGTTGTTATTTGCATGGGTGCGCAAACGTCCGTATGTACAAGATCCAGTACAGCTCCTCTTCTGTTCAAAGATTTCTTTGGAAATGGCTGCCTTGTCGTTTTTCACACCGCTTTTTGATTCCGCATTCAATTATCTTGATACCGTCGACGAATTCTTTTGCGGCCATTTTCCTGATTACTTTGGCGTCCCGATGTCCTAATCTCTTGTGCCAGCTGTGAATACAATTTTCTTGATGACCTGATGTCAAATTGTTGACCTTGTCAGGTGTTCGCAACTCCTACAAATCGTTTTTCCGGTCTACATTTGCGACCTGCATGTGTTTTTTTTTATTTTTCAATGATTTCCTCTGAATATAATTTCAAACCCGTTTTAAGCCAAATTCCCAATCGATAACACGTTTTCAATGAGTTCCGGTGCAAACAATACTTCATGTGCTACCGCTTCCTGAAGTTGTCCGGTCTGGTTCAAAAACTTCACTTTTCCGCTTCCGATTCTAACTATGTTTACCAGTTCGCCGTTTCCAACCTGGATAGTCGCCTTGTAGGGTTCGTCCAGGAAGTGGAAAAACTGCTTGCTATTGGTAACGTGTCTCGTTACCCCTGAATGGAGTAACCGACCGTCCCTGCTCAGTTGATTGACTGAAAAAACAAAATCGTTACGCTCCGAACTCGATCCCACTCCTCCTGCATGAGTTCTATTTTCTTTTTCGCATTCGATGCCGTAATTGGTAGATCCGCAGTGCGTATTTTATTTATTGCCGTTCACAAAAGCTCCTTTTTCAACAACAACTCTATCTTGAACTTCCAATTCATGTAATTTGAATTGTTCAACTTCTTCCTTCCCATTTCGTCGTCGTGTTTAAACAATCGTAAAAGTGAGATTACTTTCGATCCAACTCTCGCTCTTCAAAATATATTCTTCCTCCGTTATCTGGATCCATAATCTGTTGCAAAACTGAATCAAAATCATTTGAAACTATTTTGATGAATAAATTCTCCAAATTGACTGAATGCGTATATTATTAACACGAACAGAAAAAATCAAGTTCAAGTCACAATATTTGTTTTTTTTTTCGAATACGTTCAATGATACAAAAATTATGTGTATGTGAATGTATGTTAGAACGCTGTTTCCAACAATAACGTCGTGGGAAAAGACTTCTTAAGAAAAGAGGCGCCACTTTTTTCTGCGCCAGAACTTCCCTGTACGCGTATCCGGAAACGAGAATAGAATTCGCGCCGATCCGTATCCTCCGTGCACCACAATTGCTCGATTGGATTTCAGTCCAGACTCGCTGACGTCCAGTCTAAAACGGCAACGCTGTTCTCCAGATACTTCCTTATGTGTCGTGCCGTATGTTTGGTGTCGATGACGTGCTGAGATTTCCATATAATAAGAAAATTCTTCTCAGCCCATGGCTACATGATGTTTTCTAAAATGTTCCCGTTCGAAGTCCATTCTTTTTTTCCGATTAGTTGTCGTTACCAGGTGCTTCTTTCTGGCTATCCTGCCATGTAGTCCAGCATCCACAATACGTCTTCTGACGGTTTTCACCGTAATATCGCTACTTTCCCCGAAAAGTTCCCGATGAATTGGGATAGCTGATCTTTTTAGGTTCCGTTTCGATGTGCCCAGAATTTGTCTATCCATACTATATTTTTTTTAGCCCGGGGAATATCTTGGAAAGTCCTGCGGTGTTCCTCGTGTTTCGGTGCTCCGTATATTATTTTATGCAACACTCTAGGCTGCTGGCAATTTTCCGATACGACAGATCTAACTCTCTCAAGTCTACGATCCTTTTTCAAACTAGAGGAGTGCAATTCTTAGCCATTCCCATCGTCATTGAAACTACAAACCATTTACCTTTAAACTGTAACGAATGCATCTGGCTTTTTCAAACTGATCATAACGAAATTGCATGCCATCCTATTTATAGTAAAATAATGTTTCTAATTATGTGTCCGCTCCAAGTTTTTGATTTTCCATAACTTTATTGTCCTGTCGTTCTTATAGAGGTAGCATCTTAGCCTCCCTCAATTGTCATTGAATCAAGTAAAAAACAAACCTAAGGCGAATGCGTTTTACCAAAGGATTCATTGACATTGATTCATTGACATTGATTCATTTGCGATGTGCCCAGAATTTGTTTATCCATACTTTGCGTTGTCATTCGAGCTTTTTTTCGTCCGCGCCGACAGTAAAAATGTTATGATTGACTTGGCTCGACGCGAATTAAATTCGCACACATTTTTGGTCCCTCTCTCTCGGCTATTACTTGGTCATTTTAAGGATATAATAGGCATGTTGTATCATTGGGTAAGTCTCCGAAGTCAATTTGCCAAGTTTCATGCTTGCGTAGCGCGCTGGAACACGGAGCCAGGCAGAAGTGCACGGATACGCTCGTTCTTTCCGCTACAAAGCTTGGAGGCGACTGCCGGATGGTTTTTCTAGAAGCTAAGACTATTCTCCACCTTTCCCGTCGCCGGTCACAGCTCGACGCGAGGTACAGTGGCGTCAGAAAAATATAGGTCGCATTAATTATGGAGGGCACCCTATATTTCTCACATCAACATGTCACAAAAGAATATACGCTACTAAATATGATGTTCTGATATCCCAAAGAAACTTTTTAACCCTTTACATTCGTTTAGGTAAAACGCACTTGAAAAAGTGATACATTTTATCAAGAATTCAAGTACAAATTATTATTTCCAGCACAAAAACTACGCACAGTAGGAATACACGGATCGCATAGCTGTCCGGAAATATTAAATATGACCGACATGAATGTAGTGATACTTCCTGCTCTGCAAGACAATTATATGTATTTGGTAAGTGGATGTCGTCTCTGTCCATTTTTTCGGCTATTACTTTATCGTCACGTCTCTCTTTCCAGATAATCTGTGCAGCAACACGTGATGCTGCCATCGTTGATCCGGTCGATCCTGATAGCGTAATGCGTGCCGTGAAAGAGGAAAATTGTAATCTTACAAAAGTGCTGACCACACATCATCATTGGGATCATGCCGGCGGCAATGAAAAGCTGACCAAGAAATATGAAAAAGAATTATTGGTTTACGGCGGTGACGATCGGATTGGCGCGCTAACCAATAAAGTAACGCAAGGCGACAAATTGAAGATTGGCAATCTTGATGTGCAATGTTTATTCACGCCGTGTCACACAACCGGGCATATTTGCTATTATGTTGAGGCGCCGAACGGTGAAAAGGCTGTATTCACGGGCGACACTCTATTCCAAGGTGGATGCGGTCGTTTCTTTGAAGGAACGGCCGAACAAATGTATGCAGCACTGTGCGAGAAACTTTCAAGTTTGTCGGACGATACACAAGTGTTTTGCGGACATGAATATACACTTCAGAATTTGGCATTCGCCCGGCATGTTGAGCCAGCTAACAAAAGTATTTTGGATCGGATTGAATGGGCAAAACATCGTCGTGCTGAAAATGCTCCTACAGTTCCGTCGACTATTTTGCAGGAAAAAGAAATCAATCCGTTTATGCGTGTTCATGAGAAATCGGTGCAAACGCATGCCGGCGAAACGGATCCCATTAAGACAATGGAAGCAATTAGAAAGGAGAAGGACTCGTTCAAGGCGTAGACTTCGAAATAGTAGTAATAATAATAATAATAATCATGCAATTGAAAATGTGATGCAGTCTATTCTCGTTAATGTGAACCGGTGGACGAAAAAGTTGAGATTTTGAATTTGAATTTGTGTTGAACAATGTTTGTAAAATGAATTCTCTTTTTTCTATACAATATTGTTTTTAAAAAAACGTAAAGGGAACATGCAAGGTGAAGCTAGTGTAACTATTACTGTAATTAGCATTTAAAATTCAACGCTTGCAGCGTTAATAAAACATTCTGCTGTGAGAATCAGTATAAGTGCATACCATCCCATGAATTCTACGTTTGAAAGTCGTTAAACTCATATCGAAAAGTGCTTGATGAATTCTATGTAACGAAACTAGTAACTTTTGCCTGGATTGTCAGTGAACTGTTCGTGTAAACATTTCAATCCCGCCTAATTCTAATAATTTACGAAACAACAATGCAAACTACGAAACGAGCCTGCAATATTACTTTGGATTCACTTTACGAACAGATAGAAGCTTTGCAGAGGTAGTTTCTCAGCAACAACACGCTCCGGTCCATACGAAAATAACAAACCCGTCTCCCATATCCTTTTCAGAGACGCTCAATTCAATACTCATCGAAAATTCATAGCGGCACGATTAATACAAAAAATCTATCGTGGATATCGTGTTCGAAAGTCCCTGGAAATATGTCGGCACAGTGCGATTGCAATACAACGACACTATCGTGGTTTCAAGGCGCGATTACAATTTTATGCAATGTTAGAAATGCGTGTTCAACAACAATTCGAAGAATGCTATAGTAAGCAGGCGCTGATGATACAGAAATGGTTTCGTGGCTACTATTCGAGGAAATATAAACATGATTTTCGAAAATTACGAGCAACACAACGTGACGCTGCCAAAGAGCTTATATTGTGTGTCGCGCATAAATTGCATCATTTGTTGCGAACACGTCAAATTCCTGGCATTTATTCGTTGCGAAATAGTCAGTAAGTTGAAATTTATTGGTGATTTGTTATCTGCTTTGCGTCCTTTTTGGACACGGAGTTCATATGATCAAGTGTGTGTGTCTTCATGAATATTCCGATCAAAACTATGAAGGAAAATTGCGGCAAGAATATACAAAATTAGAACTTAAAATCTTGATGTAACAATGATAAAACTCCTTTGAAATAATGTGCGAATTGTCTTTGCCAGTTTTAAGTATTTTACAATGCACAAATTAGAGAAAACCCTTTCTGAAAACTCCTTTTGCTGTTTCATAATAATTAAAATAACCATAATTTCCCTTTCACGCACACACAGACACATCTATTTAATATCCAATCAAACATTTTTAATCTACATATAATTCCGAATCCTTGACATTCTTCACAAATATCATTCTTGCCAAACCATCAATTGAAATTCCATCCTGAAATCCTCTTTCCAGCTGTCTATCGAAAGTAGAAGAACTGTTGGCATCGCTTCGATTTAAAGAATACAACGAAGCAGTTCGTCTTAAGCGTAGTGCGTATAAAAAGAAAATAGCATCGGTCGTGGCGGCAAATCGAAATGAATCGAATGTTAAATTGAATGTTCCCTTTGGTCCGCGATGTCAAGACATCTATCAAGAGTATTCTATTGAAAAGTTACATCAAACCTTAGTCAAGATTGATGATAAACCGAAAAAAGGTAAGTGGACATTTTACTTAGCTTGGTCCATCGTCAATACGCATACTTATTTAGAAGTTAACAGCTCCTTTTTGAGATTGTATACATATATGCTATTTTATTTATTTACACACACACGCCGATTTTATTTACACATGAAAAGGATAATGGATATATCAATCGCTTGAACGATTTCGAGCCTTCTTAGTTTTGATGGTGACAAATTAATTTCAGGTTCAGTTCAGTTTGCTTTCGAAATGCTCGTCTACTGCCGCCACCATTTCTTCGTCCTCGGAGGTATTTCTTCAAATAATAAAACAGGAAATAATAGATGGAGGCTAGGTCTAGACAGTACAGTGGTTGGTTGATTTCTTCAAACTCTGTCTTGACCAGGACATGCTTATTAACTCGCGAAGTGTGTACGATTGCATTGTCCTAATATTACGTTATTCCGAGCCCAACTTATCTTTTTTGCACTTGTTCTTCTGTAAGTAGTGGATTGAGATTTGGGCTTCTGTTTTTGACGCCAGATTCTTCAAACCTGCATCTAATTTTATCTAGGGATACCCGACATCCGTTGCTAAATATTGGGCGTACAATTTTACTTTCGCGGTTTTCCGAAAGATGGCTGTATCTGTAAGCTGCGGTCGGTACGTACGTAGATTAAAATTGTCAAAAGTAATTTTGTACATCTGCTAACGTATCGACATTGCCGTATTAGTGAAAGTTGTTTGCATTTTTGAATGATGCCTTGATTCAAAATGTTTGTTTTTGTGTCAAGTTCTTGTCATTTGCGGGAAGTTTTGATCTTCTGCTTTCATTTGAAAAAAAAACTGCAGGTGAGGCTCATTGAATGCTCTCAAATACGTACGGTGAGGCTCATTGAATGCTTTCAAATACGTACGGTGAGGCTGCTCTTAGTGAAAGAACGTGTCAGGAGTGGTTTCAACGTTTCGGAGAGTGGTGATTTCAATGTTGAGGACAAGCATGGTGGTGGGAGAGAAAAAATATATTCAAAGACAAAGAATTGGAAAAACTGCTCGATGAAGTTTCATGCCGAACACAAGAAGAACTTTCTCAATCATTGGCAGTGACTCAGCATGCCAAATGCCAAACACATCAAGGCCATGGTGGTATGATTCAGAAACAGGGAAATTGGGTTCCGTACGAGTTGAAGCCGAGAGATATTGAACGGCGCTTGTTTGTATGTGAACAACTGTTGGAAAGACATAATCGGAAGGGATTTCTACATCGCATCGTAACCGGCAACGAAAAATTGGTTCGTTACGATAATCCCAAGGGCAGAAAGTCATGGGGAAAACTCGGATAAGCTTCCACATCGACAGCAAAACCGAATATTCACGGCGTCAAGGTTATGCTCTCCATCTGGTGGGACCAGCTCGGTGTGATATACTACGAGTTACTAAAACTGAGTGAAACCATCACAGGAGATCGGTACCAAACAAAATTGATGCGTTTGAAACGTGTGTTGATGGGGAAACGGCCACAGTACCGAAAATGACACGAAAAAGTCATTCTCGAGCATGACAATGCTCGGCTACACGTCGCAAAAGTGGTCAAGACATACTTGGAAACTCTGAAGTGGGAGGTCCTGCAGAGCGTCGGACGAGATCACCACCTCTTGGTCAGTGGCGGTTTCAGCGTCATTGTGTGCGTAACAATGCATTAAAATTAATTTTCTGTTTGGATGCCTCACTGACTTTAATCAATCGGAACAAACTTACAATTGAATATTTTCTATTCAACTAGATTTGCTAAACTCAACAATACACAACACTAGTTCACCTAATGCTTACAATATTTTGTTTTTGCAAATTTACTAAATGTTAAAGTTTATTTGATGATATCCTCCGATTTAAATGAAAAATTTCAATTATAGTTCGACAAAAATCGATACCAATTTCAAGGATTATTCCACCCGACGATGGTTTGTATGCCAGAGTTGTAAAATCAATGGAACGAATCAATATTGTCAAGTTTGATGATTTATCAGTTTGTCCACATGTCCTTCAACGTCCCGAAAAAATTGAAGAATTTTGTTTAGAAATGAAGGAAATTTTTTCAGATCAAAAGTTGTGTGTATAGTAATTATGATTTTGGTTTGTTTTTATCGTAAACAATTCTAATTTTGTTTTTCAATTAATTGTATGGTTAAATTAATCATTGGATTAAATTATTGCATAGTTTCATTGGGAAGAATAAAGACATTTTTTGGCTCTTCCAATCGTAAATTATTGAAGGAAGGAGATTGTCTCCGTGCACTACTGCTATCAAAATAATAGAATATTTTAAAATTAGATACTAACCAGTGTATCCCTTTCTTTCACTAATTGTGAGACGACGAGATTGTAGCCCCTCCTTGTAAGTATATTCGATCAAAAGTTCGTTACATGGTAGCTAAAAACAAGTCATCTTAGTCTTCTTGAAATTTAACAACACTTTGTTACGTTCGCTATTCGTTGTGACCGTTCAAAAAAAAGAAGCCTTGAACAATTTTCACCCCAGTGAAAATAAGTTAAGGTTGTGGTAGACTATCTTCAGAAAAAAAGTGACTGTTTTTGTAAATGTGAAACCAATCCACTGGGATTTTTAAAACCATCGACCTGGAACTCCTGGAACGTTGTTGCTCGCAAAGACAAGCGATCTGGGAGTGATGAAATCGATTGAAGTACATTTGATGAGCTCAAATGGTGTGTGCAGTAGACGGCGTGAACTAAGACGATGAAAATCATTTTGGAAGGGGCTGTAGGCTTCCAGCTTACCCTCAACTTTGCCCGTAAAGAGTCGACTACGAATTCTAATGTGTAGATGGAACCACTCACACTCACCGTAAACACCGTTGCCGACAACAAAATGCGTCCCGAAAATGGTGATATCACCGCTTTCAAGGTCAAGGTGAAATACCTTCTCCTACCTGAAACTATTTTATTTTTTTTACCTATTATGGGAATCGATGGATCTTCTGTAGGGAACGACAGAATCTACGATTCGGTGAGTGTTGTGTGAAAGGGGAAAGCTGCACGCCCAGCAAATAATCCTTGCTGTTGGAATTAAGTATCTGAAATCCTTTCCAATTCGGGTTCGTTGCCAGGGTATCCTTGGGGGTTGACCCCGTCCTTCGCGGGCTAGCGCCGGGCGTGAACGCTGAACCTCATTTGTTATGTTGATGTGCCTACCTTGTTACACCTGTAATTGGTGCAACGTCCGCTACTAAACCGCAGCCGATCCTGGCCACGGTTTGGACAATCCCACCCGGCTTAGACCCGAAGAGGGATTTTAAAAAAACAATCGAAAACAAGGAGCCGAAAACTTGCAAGTTTAACTTAATCAATATTATATTTCTCTAATCTTACCTAACTAGCCCTATCTATGCTTAATTCTATTCACAATCTTTCTCCTTCTCCTTAAACCTACTTCCGCCGCTGGCTGTCCGTCGTCCTCATTATTTTGCATCAGAGACAAAAAGAGATCCAATCCGAATCCGGCAATTCCAATCGTGTCGAGCTGAAGTCCAATTTTTCGAGAGCCCAGCATATCCAAGAACACTCAGCACAGAACAGTCTCTCCAGCTGTTCTCCCGGTGATATTTATGGGATCCTTCGATCCCGTTTTTGCTGTATGGGCGGTCAACGGCCAGCCGAGTTTGCTGAACTCGTTCAAGCTTTCCTTGCTTTGAATAGGTTTTGTGCCAATTGCCGACGCACATCAGCTGGCGATTTAATCTCCATGCTCGCTTGCTCGGACGGTGGTTTGGGGTCTTCAGGGGCAGGATAGCCCTTTATTTTGCCCATATGGGTTCGTGGATCGACCACGCTGCGTGGCGAACGTAACAACCTACGGTGTGACCAGCTGCGACTTCATTGAGTATCCTAGAGCCCTCTAGAAAGTTAGATATTCGCGCCGACATTGGTGTTTGCACGTTTTGTACATGATGGACCAATGGTTTCTGAATGTTTGGACAATATTTATGTATATTCTTTGTTACCCTATTGATAATTCTGAAATTATTGCCCATCCTAAAATGTATGTATGTATGGAACAGTCAACGGTACAGAAATAGTCGAGATTAAGATTATCTACAATATTGTAGCCGTTAGAACTCTTCTCTTGCATCAATCGTTTCACATTTTCAACTAGATCACCTCCCAATATTGACCTCTGCAAATGAAGCAAGTAAAAAACTTCTTGGATCTTAAATCGATAAGAAATCTTTGCGAATTAGTTTGTGTCTCAGTATCATACACTGAAAAAAGGATCAACTAGTTCCCGACAAAAGTGTCTGATAAAGAAAGAATTAAAAATTGTCTATAAGGTTTTCTTAAATAATTTGGATCCTATATTTCACATAATGTTGTTGTACTTACCATGGAGTGCCTGTTCTTTGGAAAACATAAAAATGATTTACAAAAACATAAAAATGATTTACAGAGAAGCTGTTCTTTTTCAATATCTAAATCAAAAGACATTTAAGATTTGTTGTTTTATTAAAATTCATTAATAATTCCCTTACGACTGTTTTCATTGAATTCTCTGTGTTATTTCTATAAAACTAACTACATTGTAACATATGTTGGAGTAGTCATAACACCACAATTATTATTGCGTGCCGACATTAATATGTAGCCATCATTGCCCCAATAGTTTGACCATGAGTTCTTCACCAACCAATATGCCTCGCCATTAATAGTTCCATACCCAACAGCAAGGACGGCATGATCTAAATCGTCCATACCATTCTTACATTCTGGATTGTAGTAAACACCATGCGAATAGAACGAGAATGACTTCGGGGATGCATCAATAGCCACTGAAAGTGGACCATGCTTAAGCAATGCAATTTTGAATGCATTCGGATCATTGGCTGTAACATTAACAAATCCAGTTATCGGCGCTACTAACGTAACATTATTAGCATGACAGTATCCATCCTGTCCCATATAGGGACCGTATTCTTCTTCAGTTGGCACGCCTCCCATTTTCATCATCCAATTGTAGGCACGGAAATCCTCGCCACCGTCACAACCATTATTTCCATAGCCCCAGGAGCAATCGATCAAAGCTTGTTGCGATAGACGCACCAAATTACCGCCAGATTTCAAAAAGTAAGCACCCTCAACAGCACCGATCGTACCGAAGGACCAACATGAGCCGCAAACCGATTGATCTACACATATTTTCATTAGTAAACAGAAACATAAATTTCTAAAAGACCACGAGTATACCCTTAACTTGTGTTACAGCACCAAACAGCCTCCAATCGTACTGATCGGGAAGATCGTCCTTCAATTTCTTCGTATCATACGGGAATGGCTTGCCACCGTTATACACTTTCGAAGAATGGAATCCACGACGTGCTCGAATCTCGTCGTCCGTTTTATCAGTCAAATGATTAACAGCCAACGAAAAACCAAGACGTGCTCGATTTTTCGAATGGATATATCGTAGATTTTGCCTAAAGATATTTTTACGATATTCAACGTCAGCTACACGATCATATTTCTTGTTGTGTTTGTTCTTGAAGCGTACAAACTCGTGCTCCACGTGATCGGTTGCCGTTGGATAAATAAACTCTTTCATCGGATTGAATGTTGCATAGTGTCCTTGTCCGGGACCCGGGAATGGTACGCAAGCCATTTCTGAAGATATTCATAAAAGATTTAACCAAATCACAATGACGAATCGTTTTTTATATTTACCTGGATCAATTTCAAAGGTTTCATTGGGAATATCACCATGAAAATAATAGTCATAGTCCAAATAGTAGTGATCATAGTGTGATCCCAACAATGTATTGTATCCTTTCATTTCATATCTCACCGGAATCGGCATTCGCGATGCTGGATATTTCGGCGACTTCTTATACTTTACCCATAGCGTGTAAATGTTCTTCTTCTGACCGATCATCTCTTCCAAAACGAAACGATCGCATTGTACCCCCATAAATATTTCCGTTCCGGCCAGGACGAAATTCTTTGCATTCGGCAATATCGATTGAATTTCGATTGCATGATCGCTCGTACCATTGACTTGTAGGCATGTCTCCTTATTCAGTTCGGTATCAGTACTGACCGGTGCCAATTTCAAAGATGTACCGTACTCATATTCATGGGTTAATTGGTAGGTTTTCACCATGCCACCGTAATAATCGATTCGAGAACGTCGCGATATGGAATCATACCACGCATAAAATGGCTCTTCGATTTCAGCATAGGGAATGTAGAGTGTTCCTTTGACTGTGTAGGTTGCATCCCATCTGGGCGGTTTGGTTTCTAGCGCTAGAAATAGAAATGAAACATCAGTTGTTATTCAATTATTTTATAACAGTTATATTCGTTATGAGTACGTGATATGCTGTTTTTAATGAGAGTGAAGTTTGCATACAAGTTTAACACGGCGCGAAAAGCACGAATGACGAATTCTTCTTTTGTCACACAACCATCACACAAGGCTATGTGGAGGTCTGGCGGTTAAAGGGGTACAGAGATTAGCTGTTGTGAGTCGTTCTCATTTGGATGCTCTACTTGTTGCTTGTTCTGTATGTTCACGTTCTGCTTCATCTTCCTCTGCTGCCTCTGATGCACCGTCGTATGCACCTAGAGCACAACGATGTCGTTCTGGTCGATCACCACCCTCCTCCGGTCGGATTGACTTTTACAATCCCCATTGTCTTATCGTCTGATCCTATCTCATCGTGTGTTCTCGACTCCTCGTTTGCTTCCATCAAGTGCTCGTCCTTGCTCCATCATGTCTCGCCGTCGTGATCCTGAGCATCTGGTGGAAACTGTGCTTGTTCGACTGAATAACGATCGGATAAGGCATTTCACGTGTGCTTCTTCTTCTAGATTCAGACTATCAGCATACCCTGATCACTTTAATATGTGCCGTAACGCTGATGTTGCCCATACACCCTCATATCGTCTATCTGCGCACGCTGAACAATTCCGATAGGGTACGTGTAAGAGGAAATGTCAGTGGCATGCATCATTGCAGTAGTGATCCCTCTTTCTTCGGATCAAGGCTTATGTAGTTGAAAACCTCATTGATCCTATGCCAGCTTCGGCATCCCCCCGTTAATCACCTGCGCTAACCAAGCTTGACATAGCTTTCTCCTGTCTGTGGAGCTGCTGCTCGGCTCCGACGCGATTCCTGTGGTGATTCTTCCTGATGTTGTATGTCCGACGTCTAAACTCCTGGGCGCTCTATCCATCACTTTGGGCTGTATCCTGCATGGGCCATATGTTCACATCGACCACGTGCAAAGCATGTCAATTTCTCTTTTGGTACTGTTGATGGCTGTACTCGTCGTCCAAAGCGCTCACGGTGAGCAAATCAATCTGGAATCGACTTATCTTCTTCCTCTTTTAATTCGTCTGCTCATTTAGATGGCAGCTCATCCACTCTATACGCGTTAGCCCAATCAGTAGCAAAATCTGCATGTTAGCTAGTTGCCAGTTCCATTACTCCAGCCTTGAGAGGGTGTGAAGTGTGATCGACTTTCAGCGTCACTTGCACTCCAACTGGGCGATACATTGTGTACCGAAATCTAACCTCCCGGGAACTTCGATGTGGCCAATCGGCAATTTCTTCGTCTGGAACACCGTCTTCAACGATCGCTGGCCCTGCGTAAGATACACCATGAGTTTATCCAGGATTCTGTGACGCCGTAATCCGATAACACCGGTACACCATTTTATTGGATCTTCGATATAAACACGTGCGGACGCGTGCTGAATTGTTGCAACTCACCGCTCTGGAAGCTTGTCAAAACATTCAGTACAACTAAACTTTGCGAAAGCTTTGAGGATGCAAGCTGCTGCTGTAATTGGGATTCTTCTGTAGAGCTCTAGGCAGGGAGCAAAACTCCCTACGGTCGCGGTGAGGACCCCCTATAGGGGGGTGCGAACGTGGTGGCTGTGGTTAAGACCCATATGCGGGTAGAGCCTCCCGAGATGCGCCCTGAAGTCGTCATGCTTCCGAGCATGGGGACTTCTGCAGCATTTTCGGGGGCTCGGCGTGGAGTTGCGAGGCAACCCGGTGCCGAGACCGTGAGATCGGCAGAGGATTAGGTAGGCCTCGCTTCCACAGTATAGGTAGACCCAGTATGCAATCGAAGCCCAAAAGCTCGTATTTTCCTTCCAAGAAATGGCGCCATGTGCTGCCCATGCGCTGGCCATGTGCTTGCAGAAATTGACGAATGCCTAGCACTGCCAGATTTGCGAAGGATAAAACATTTTCGCGGACTTCATTTTTCACTTCAACACAAGAGACATATTTTCAGTCATTTTGACTTTTTCTCTCAATCAATTTGTTAAAAGCAAATGAAATTTGTGTCAGAAAATACGTTTCACCATTGTAATTCAATGAACCGAAGTTTCTAACGGCGTTTTCACGCCTAGCATGAAACGTGCATGGCAGTGCCCCGACCAGTAGATAGCTGCCATTTTGTCATGAATGGCAGCAAACGTATGATAAATGGCAGCCAACATATGATGAATGTAAACAAACATATGCTCAATGTAAACAAACATTTGACGTTGTCCCGTAGAACCACGGGCCGTACTTGATAGTGCGCCTATATATGAAACATTACCTACTGGGTGTACCTATACTGTGCTCGCTTCCACCAGTATGGTCACTGAGCCTGCACTCAGTAGGCAGACTGGTACTCCCGATGTGGTGGTGGGAGGGCGTTGGCAGCCGCTTGGTAGCTGCCCGTTGTCCGACCCCGGACCGTGGAATAAAGCCCCATTCGGGCAGGCCTCCACGTTAAGCACTTTGACATATTCTAGGCGTTGCAAGAGCTTCCATACTTATCATGTACATTCGAAAAGATTCGCCACTGGATGGCGACAGACTCTTGAAACAGAGGTTTGGCAGTTTTTCGACTTTAGAGTGTGCATTGATCGCAACAAAGCGTTTCGAAGTGTGTATTTTATACAGCATAGTAAAAAGCGTTAGTGTTAAGAGACAGCAGAGTTGATAGTATCGAAGCCAAGTTAAGTCATTACGGTTAACTTGGTCATAGTGTTCCGTGTAATAACAGTGTGTGTGTTTAAATTCCAAAAATCCCGGGTGAAATTACAGCCATATGAATACTACTACATCCCTCATTATCCTAAAGTGCTGCTCAACTGACTCTTCCTAGTAAAATTCGGGCGATTTTCACCGCTTTGTGTGCCTCATTTAATGGTAAGTCTCTCAACGATCTTCTGTTTATGGGACCTAAGCTTCAAGCTGATATTTCCATTCATTCGTAACGCTTTCGTTTGTATCGAATCGACTTTACTGTCGATATCAGGCAAATGTATCGAAAAACCCTCGTACGACCTGAGCAGAATTACATGGGGCAAACTTAATGTAAAGTAAATTTAAAAAATCCTAATATTAGGGTTGATAGTTCTTCTGATATGGCCATAGTCCACCTTCCATTGTTCTAGTTGATCCAGCCGTATTTTTTCTGTTGGTGAAATTTTCATATGTCCACATGAGGATTTGAACCTGGGTATATGATATCGAGAGTTAATCGCACAAAGTCTTCAACCATGGTAGCACCATGCGTGTTAGAATCCGAAAAATGATAAATAATAAGAGTTGATTCTTTTATGATATGTGTTGACGATTAGATACTAGGATTTCATAGATTCAATATAAAAACCCTCCGCGTTACAGCCTTGTAGTGATATATTGGAACAACTTCTGTAGAAAAGTCGTGTTTGATTTATTTTCAAAAGAAAATAGTCCTTATAAAAGGTTTGAGAACTGACTCACTCCCTGAATTGGTTAAAAAAGTGGAAAAGACCCTAAAGGAATGTGAGATCTTGATAAAGGACCACAAAAAAAATTTCTTACGGGTTTCCAACCTATCGTTGCCTCGAATAAAGGGATTACCAAAGCTCCACAAACAGGGTAAGGAAATGCGTACGATTGTTTCAGCGGACAAATCACCTACTCAGAGGATCGCCAAGTGGTTGATAAAGGAGTTTCTAAGCATGGACAAACAATTCACCACCCACTCAGTGGAAAATACGAAGGGGTGCGCTAGAAAAGTGCAATTATGGGGACCACTGAAAGGAATGAATGGATGGTCTCTTTCGACGTATAAGCCCTACCCGTGAAGGAGACCTTAACTATCCTGGAGAAATGGCTACTGACACAACACGCGGGACCAGAATGGAAACAAAAGGTACGAATGTATCTAAAATTTGCGAGACTTTGCATGGTGGAGAGCATTTTTTACATTCAGAGGAGAATGGTTTAAGCAGACAGGAGGCGCTCCGATGGGAAACCTTTTATCATCGTTCTTGAGTGAAGTTTTCATGGCATACCATGAAGACAGGCTAGATAGGGAGGAGAAGCTACCAAGTTACTGGGTAAGGTATGTGGACGATGTTTTTGCAATCGTCAGTGAGGACAGTATCGAAAAGGTGCTGAATACCAGGCATAAAAACATCACATTTACCTACGAAATAAATTCGAGGGGACAACTACCGCTCCTCGGTCTATTGGTATTCAGGAAGGAAGGCAGGCTGGAATTTGAAGTGTACCACAAGCCAAAACAAACAAGGCCTCAAAAAAGAGACAAATTATATATACGAGGGTGGATTGAAAAGTTTCTGGAATCGGCAAGAGATGGCGCGCGGATTGCCAAGTTGTTATGATGTTGTCAAGGTGACGTTGTTTTAGGAAAGCTGTCAAATTTCGACAGATACTTCGTACGGTTCTTGTTTGTCAGGCAGTTTTGTGAAGGAAGTTTGGCACTTTTCCAAAAATGGATAAACACGAATTTCGTACAGTTATCAAACATTTCTGGATGGATGGGAAAACGGCGACGAAGATACGAGATATTTTGCAGGAAGTTTATGGCGCCTCCACACCTTCAGTTCAAACGTGGCCGTACGAGCACTAAGGATGAACCACGCAGTGGACGTCCAAAAACAGCCACAAATGAGGAAATGGTCGACAAAGTCCATGATATCGTGTTAGCCGATCGTCGGGTGAAGTTGCGCGAAATAGTAGAGACCACAGGCATCTCATATGAACGTGTGAAAAATATCGTGCACGAACATTTGGGTATAAGGAAGCTGTCGGCGCGATGGGTGTCGCGTTTGCTGACTAGAAAATAAGCGAAATCGTCATCGCCGCCACGAATGCTTATTTTGCAGAGCTCCCGAAATCATATTTTTCTGAGGGCTTAAAAAAGTTGGAGCACCGCTTGCAAAAGTGTATCGCCCTAAAAGGAGACTATGTTGAGAAATAAAAATAAAAACCTCTTCAATTACTGCGTTATCATGCCCATTCCAGAAACTTTTCAATTCACCCTCGTATGAGCTAGCAGAAGTGAATGGTTATTCTAGAAATCAAATCGATAACCGAATAAAGAAAAGAGTTCGAGAAAAATCACGACGAAATCTATCCAACCTGATAGCGGAACAACCCCCCAACAAGCGTTTAGTGGTAAACTATGACTTGCAAATTACGAGGAAAATGAGAAACGTGATGAAGAAGCACAACATCGATCTTGTTTACACTAGCAGAACAACAAAACTAGAAAATTTCTTAGGTTCGACAAAGGATTCATTAGATAAGATGGGCAAAAGCGGAATTTACGAAATATCATGGCTCTCAATGCGATAAGAGCTACATCGGACAGACGAAAAGATTTCTTGGAATTCGTCTCAGTGAGCACATAAAGGAAGCAAGTAACGTGAGAAAAAAGAGGGTGGAATAAATCATTTCAGGTCAAGAGTAGCAAAGCACATGATGCAAGAGGACCATAAAATTACGGCAGCGGATGTGGACATCGTCAGAATGACCGCTGACAAAAGGAAGATCGACATGGCCGAAAGTATGGAAATTTTCAAACGCAGAAGGGAATACCTGATGAACACCGATTCAGGTAACGGCTCTACCTGGTTGTTTAAATTGCTAAAAGACGAGCATAGTAATTAAGTTAATCCGTAACCAGTCCTCATTAGGAGATGTAATTTCATGCGTAGATTTTTGAAAATTGTTTGTATAAATATCTCGGGGTAGAATTAGGAAATGAACCCATTCATCACTGATGAAATCCTCAAGTAGTGGACGAAACAATTTGTTTGGAATTAATTTAAAAATAAAGTAGAATAAAAGTATTTTTTTGGGTGTCTCAATTCTATAAGTAAATAAGTTCTACTAACAGCGGTTACACTTCTATATGAAAATAGTCCATTTCTGGTCTCATTTATTTTTCTACGAGTAGAGGTGATGAAATGTTGAATTCGCATCTTTAAAAGTAAAACAGTTTGAGAAAAATCAAGAAGTGAATTTTAATAAAAAATTCACGAATCACTATTTTCTGCTCATGAACAGACGATTTTGACAAAATGGGGCTTTCACGAAGCCAGACCTACTATCAAAATAGTTTCGATTAATTGAAGAGATGAGAAATGAGTCAATATTCTTAAAATAAATTCGGTTACAAAATTTTCTGAACCCCCCCCCCCCAAAAAAATTTTTTTAAATTTTTTTAAGCGAAATATGAAGACTTTTTCCACCCTGTTTTTTATATTTAATGCAATTTTGCGGCAAAGGTTAAATGTTTTAAGATTTTTAACCAATCTTGTCTTATAGAAAATTTTATTACGCAATTTTTATTGCCATATGACTTTGATCTCAAATGAACCGTTTTAAAATTAGGAGTGAGAAAAGTAGGAATAAAAACGATTTTTTTAAAACATTTCAATTGTTTTTTTAATGTTCCCGACGTTTTTGAGAGGGAGCATAAGTCAATTATAGTTATAGGAATTATTCCACAACTTTTCCTGCAAAAATCAACTGAAAACATATCCGAACTGGTGTATTGTGTTTGGTTACTTTTACATCTAAACCACTTTTCCATAGAAACGGTTGAATGCAAGTCTTGCTGGCGATATTTTAGGGACATAAATGTGTCGTCGTTCAGGCTATGATCTTAATTTTTTTAACTACACACTCAATGTCTTTCCAACTATCAAACATGTACCCTTATGACAAAAATCACTTCAACAATATAGACCAGTCATATCAGGACTATAAACTTTAGGCAATATGTTAACGAGCATGCATGACTTCTAGGACAAACTTTCTTATCAGACGCGCACTAAAATATATATTAAACCATTTAATTTATTCTCTATATTGTCCTCAAAATAGATATTTATTCAATCTGAAGAGATAGAATCCTAGGAAATTTTTTCAAACATATAGTTTACGAGCATACACGTTTTCATCATCACAACAACATGATAATGCAAATAATTCAATTATTTTTCGCCAAAGAACCCGGACAATGGCCTTTTGCTGCTAAAATATGCCAATGGCGCTTATGCGAAACGATCAACAAAAACCAATTGATAACCTCTTACTACGCTTTCACCCCTAGAACGTCTTATTATCATAGAAAATGTTAAGAAAATCGAAATCATGAAATCGACAGCAATTAATAGAAAATTTTATATAATCTTTGAAATTATTGTGAAGGCACAATGACGCCAGAGAAATATTTTTAAAGAGCTCTTTTGTAGAGTACAGTTTTTATTGTCCCTCTATTCCGAGGGCTATAAAATTGAATGGCACCTATGAAATACTCTACCTGTGCAACGAACGATCACAAAACCTGTTCAGATGAATCTTACCTGCAGTCACAATAACAACAGCTAAGATACAGCACCAAACACCTGCAATCAACCTCATTGTGTTGCGAGGATGTTTGAATCCTTAAATGAAATTCAAAAGGTACAACACTTGAATAATGTCTCTGAACACAATCACCATAAAAAAAGCACCCGGAAAAATTGAAAACTAAAACCGTCCAAGCAACACTGAAATAATCTCTGTCGGAACGGATTGAGGGAGATCCAACCCCTACAAGTTCTGTGGATGAACTGATCAAATAAATTGTTCGGTCGCATCTTTGGCCCGTTTTTCAAGTCGACAATGAATTATAAAATGTTGTTGGTGGTTGGCCCAAGTGGAAAATATAATAATAATTAAAGATGTTGGTTTGCTGTACGCTGAACTTCACTGTTAAGCCCCGGCCGATCTTTTCAATTTAATCGCTATTGTTGTTGGTTGCTTCGTGCGCGCTATGTATTATATGGAGATCATCACGTTGTGGTATGAAGCATAATTCAATTGTAAGACTTCCACATTTAAAAACTGAAATAGAATGCATCCGAGCAAGAATTGGTTGAGGAAAAATTGGTGACCATTAAGATATTTTCAATATATCGTGATCACAGCATTTGCATTCAGAAACATATTTAGATGTTGAGAGGGTTCAGTTTAAATCATGTGAATCCCTTAAATAATTTTCCGGTTGTAAGCCCGAAATTGACGGTCAACTTGGTTGTAAACCTTGCAAAGACGAAACGAAATGTTCGCAATTCAATTGTAAACAGCATTTCCTTGGCTGTGCAATCAGCTATGGTTGCATAATTTATATTCAGCAGTTAAAGATTTACTACTTACCTATTTTAATAGAGGGAAGCAGTACCACGATAAAATTGGCACATAAATTATAACTCATAATTACCATTATCTAATTTTATCGGAAAGTTAAATTGATCAACAATGTGGTAAATGTTTCTCCATAAAAAAAAGGTAACATTTAAATACATAGAAAAAAATACCCAACACAAAAAGTTTATGATGCTGTAAATGCCTGCTTCATATTCTACGAAACGAACGGATTCTTAGAAGAAGGTTGTACTGGATCTTGGGGCCTGAATGGGGGAATGAAGAAATGGGAGTGCAGGAGGCAGTAGAAGTTTTGTCCTACGCTTTCTTACTTTTGTGTAACCAACAATACAAAGTAGGAGTGCCAGGGGCATTGAAATGCGAATGATAACTGCACAAAATAAACCACGACGAAAATTCAAGCCAACGAAACTTTCATCTCATTGAACTCATGGACTTTCAACCACGGAGACTCAGTCACTGCCACAGTGAGCTCTTTCTGTTGTGCAGATTAATTTGGGTTCGGCCTCTCCATAGCTAGAGGTGCGATGACTGCTGGCAGGTCAGCTCAGTTTGGCGTGACATTTCGTAGGTACGTTTTCTCTAGCTTTGGCCCCGAATTTCAATTCCTCAGATTCAGCAATTTAATGATGATGAAATGATTTTGCAAGTGTGATAATGATATCGTACGGGGTGGACGCTTGCACATTGGTTGAAATTTTTGCCGACAATTTTTACGAAAAAAATAACTAAAAGGAAATTTAGACAAAAGGAACTACGCAACGCCGTGTGATCATACAGCATTTTCAATAGCTTCCAAGAACAATTAGATTTTTAAGACACCTTAGACAACTTAAATGAAAGCGTTTAAATTCTTCAACAAAATACTTACTCCTGTTTGATCAAAACTTGGACTTCATCCTGACCAAGATCTACTGTTGAAAGCCCAGCAACTTGAACATTCCAATCATGCAGAAAATCTTAGCACTCAAAGAACCACAAATTTGGCGTAGAAGCATGCGTTTCGGCTCCAGACTTTTGTTCTGATAGATATGTTTGTTTTCCATCCGTAGCACGTTTTCAGGTTGGACAGCCGTTTTTAAACATTGTCTACATTTAATTCAGTCCTTTCCAATTGTTTTGTAGCTCCGATGATAGTTCCTTTCGTCGTCATTGGCTACACAGCCACACTAAATCGATCAGGGCTTAATCTGCACTATTCGCTTCAAGTCGTACCGAATTGACTTGATTTTATTTCTATCCCAAACTAGTTGATGCACATCGGCCAACGACTGACTCAGTCGGCTGACCTGTCCTGGAGTTCTAGGTGCCATCCCGTACTTAAAATCTGCTGAGATTCGTTTTGCACTTCCGAAGATGACTTTCGATGCAATCTCGAATCCACGACTGCCTTATAATTCCAAGCAGACTGACCATCTTGCTGAACAGTTGAAGTGTTGTACGGACGGAACTCCACTTGGACCAACTGAGTTTAAAATGATTCGCTTCGTGACGGTTGATGCCTCCTGATTCGGGATCGGGTGTAAGTTTGTCCACTTACTAAACCACACAAATGTTCTGGTCCTATGTTCGCTCTCTACGTAAGTCCTCTCCTGTCCCTAGTGACTTGACTCATAATGGCCTAATTGCTCGCTCTCTTCAGGATATGGTAAACTTATTCTCTTCTGTCTTTTCATCTCCCATAGCAAGTCCCCCCTTGTATTCCTATTCTATTCCTTCTTGCTTACTACCTTCTAACTTATCTATTTCTAAATCTGAGCTAGAGATCCTAATCAATGGAATTGATCCTAATGTGAATCCTGGACCAGACGGTATTCCTAACTTGTTTGTGATCTCCCTCTCTTAGCCTGCCTCCATCGATCATATTTAATAAAAGTGTCTCCGAGGGCATTTTCCCTGCTTTCTGGAAACTTTCACATACAATTCCTATCTACAAGTCTGGACTCCCTTCCTTTGCACGCAACTACCGTCCCATAGCCATGTTGTCTTGTTTTGCGAAACTGCTTGAGCGGTTCGTTTACAATTCAATAATTACTTCCATCATACCTGTTATTACTAATGCACAACATGGTTTTGTTGCTGGTCGTTCCTCACTTACTAACCTCTTAGAATTCTCCAACTTCGCGGCCAAGTCTCTGGCCAATAGAGAGCAAATTGATTGCATTTACAAGGATTTGTCTAAGGCTTTTGACTCCGTTGACCATAATATTTTAGTGCGTAAGCTGAAGAGCTATGGCTTTCAAGGGTCTTTACTCAGATGGTTCTCTTCCTATCTGGTAAACCGCGAATGAATTTTCTCCTTCTGCAATCATACATCTGCTCCTTTCTATCCATTATCAGGTGTTCCGCAAGGCTCTATCCTGGGTTCTCTTCTTTTTTTTTTACTTTTCGTCAACGATTTGCCTCAATTCATTCAGTCTCCCTGCCTCCTGTACGCTGACGACTTTAAAGTCTTTAGGACAATCAACTCCATTATCGATTGTCAAGCTCTTGACCAGGATATATGTGCGTTTCAATCCTGGTGTGACCTCAATAATCTAACGATTAATGTTGAAAAATGTCATAAACTTACCTTTTCCCTCAAATTCAACACTATTGTTTTTCCTTATTCCTTACACAGCAGTACTCTCAATGAAGTCGACCATTTCTGTGATCTAGGTGTCATATTCGATCGCAAACTAAAATTTGATCATCATATTGCCAACATTGTGCTTAAAGCGTCAAAGCTTTGTGGACTCTTACTAAGAAATTCCACTGCATTTCGGAGACCCGAAACTAGTATAAAACTTTTCAATTCTCTTGTACGTAACTTGGTCGAATACTGCTCCCCGATCTGGTCTCCACACAGCAAATGTGATACAAATTTGATCGAATCTATTCAGCGTAAGTTTACCCGCACTCTATTCTACAAATTCAATATTCCCTATGCTCCTTACGATGTTCGTCGCAAACATTTCAACCTTGCCACTTTACAACAACGTAGAATATATTTAGACGAATCTCTCCTTTGCAAGCTTTTTTTGAATATCCTCGACACTCCTCTCTGCAATGAACTTCACTTCCGTCACTCTTCTCACCCTTGTAGAAACCTTACTATCTTCGCCCCTCCCTTCGCCATGTCTAACCTATTTTATAAATCTCCCTTTATGACCTTATGCAGTTTGGTTCCTTCGGTTACTCCTTAAATATTTATAAGATCAAACTAAGAAATCTTATATTTTCCTCTTAATTTTAGTTCTCAAATTTTCTAACTCATTCACGACTGTTCTTTATTCTTATTTACTATACTTATTTCATTAATTAATTCATTTATTCTTTAGAGTTATCTTAGTCTTAGTTTAGTTCATCGCTACTATGTAATTGGAATTCTTCTGTTTAGTAGCTTTGTCAATAATAAATAAATAAACACACCTACTACACAGTGGTTCCTCAGATCCGACCTAGGAAAGCGTCCTGTGATGTCGATAGCAATCATCTCCTTTCTTTTAGATAGATTATATTGTGCTAGGATTTTTCCTTGACGATATGTTTCCATTGTACTGGCAAAGGAGAATCTATTGTGAATTTGTCTGTGTTCTGCTCAAATCAAATCAATCAGTATGTACGCATATGATTGTTGGATTTGCTTTTCGTCGCCAATAATCGATGCGTTCCTATCCCTTCAATGAATCTTACTGAGCTGAATTCCGTACTTCAGAATTTTCTCTACTTTATACGGTTGTCTAATATTGTGCCTCGTAAATTTGTTGTCACTCAATTATAATTACTTGCCAAATTATTTAAAGGCTTCTTACATTTTAATTGCATGTATGTAAAATCTGAATTAAATAAAAAACATTTATATTCGCTATAAAAAAAAGCAACAACATTTATTTTTTATCTAATACTAAAAGGCGTACGCTAAGCTATTGCATTTTCTGTAACATGCTCTTCAAACGGTTCTGTCGGTAGTCGAGCTGCATTCTATAAATAAAATGGGATATTATAACATTTTCCGATAATCTTAACCAATTTCCTTCTTTACTTACCAACTTCTTTGATCGATCCTCTAATATTCCATAAGCAAAATGATTAATCCTAATTCCAATCGGTAGAGCAACACCTTGCACTCGATAAATACCATTTTTCTCGTCCTCATCGCCAACTTCATGAATTGCCGATATCGTGCAACGTCCTAGTAGACTCGTTGAGCCAATCATCGGTCCTCTGGATATGTCGACATGATGACCGACACGATAAACCGTCACGTGACCACTATTTTGTGCTGATATGCTTGGCAACTGTTCGACTTTGTAACGATTATCTTTGAACATTTCCATAGCAAGACCGTGCGACACGTCCAGCCGTTCAATTTTCAAATCTTTTGCTGCCATTTTTATCATTTCCGCGGAGAATGTACGCAATTCTTTAGGGGTGGGTTTCCAATTGCGCGTGGATAGCACAATGTCATGTACAAAACTGCCGGATTTTACTGTAAACAGTTGAGAATTGATAAGTTTGCAGTTTGGAAATCGACGAATTGTTACCATTTGGACCTGGAAAACTGTGAAGTTGTAATCCGGCTTCGTCTTTGAAACATTCCTGTAAGGCGGCACCAAGCATAAATGAACATGTTCGCCAGAATGCACTGAAAGGAAATTTTACAATTTATTGTTTAATGTTGGTGTGATGTAATCAAAACGTATTGTCGATTGAACTTAGTTTGGTGTACTTCTGTGATGGATTAACGATTGATTAAACAATGTTAGACATATGGCTGGAAGATCTACACACAACTATAAATTGAGACCATTTCATGATGAAGGATAAGAATTACATACTGATTTTGGAGAAAAATGTAAACTCATCCAATAGTTCTGATAGAGAAGTTAGTATCCTTTGTAATATGGATTGAGACTGTCTCCGTAATAAAACGGATAGCCTTTCACCTTCTTTGGAGTAGACGCATGGATCCTAGTCATTCTCCGCGACATCACTGACCGCCTTAAGGTTCGGCATCTGGCAAATGTCGAAGTCGTCTCGGTCTTGTGAAAGCATTCGTAATTCCTCAATCTGAATGGTGCTTCAGTCGCTGTGCCGGTAGCTTCATCTCGTTGCGTTTTTCCTTATCTTACCATTTATTCGGGCATTAAATATCCGATGGATTACTCTGTCGTTGCCCATTCGATCTAAATGTTCAGTTATGTCTAATTTTTGAAAGTGAAAGACTGACCGTGCGACCCCAACTCCACGGTCTTCTTAGGATATGAGTTTCTACGATACGATAGCCAATGCCTTTCCATTTACTGATTTGAGTACATTCTACTCTGACTGCAGTCAGTCGTATTCCTGGTTGAAGCGGGGATTATCTAATATTTTGGACAATTTTTGGATTATAACATTAAGTTGCTTGTACGCGACTTCACGTCTCACTCCCATGATTGCATAAGTCGTCATAATTGAAAGTATGACGACTTCAGAACGAAATGATGAGAGCTACACCCTCACATACTTAGTCACCACGCTTTAGCTAAGAGGGTTCTCATCGTAGCCTGACTTTCTTGAGCCTCGAAACCCGTAGTATAAAATTCAAAGACGTCCTGGCATTAAGCTCGTCTCGGTTGGGTCTAAATGCAGTCACTGTACCGATCACCATCCTTAGTGATGACACTCTCAGAAGGCTTCACTAGAGTTCTCGGTGGCCACTCAATCGCAGTGGACGATCTTTCACAATATCTGGGATTCTGGCTCGTTGCTATATTTACTGAATTCATCTTTCAGCCTGTATTTGTATTGCAATTTGTCTTACTGCTCCCTTCTACATACCACAAGCCTTGGCTTATCATGGAGAGAGCAAGATAAACAGTATAGGAAATAAAATAAATGAAACGTTTGCCATGCATTCGTTTTTCTTGAAATTCGATAATCCGAGCAAAATCGTCGTTATTTTCCGTCAATTTCCCGCGTTTTTATTTGACCACAAACAATAGTTCGTATATTTTTCATAGGATATAAATACTCCTGGCTCTGCGACTCTATACCTCTTGGGAACTGTATTGCCGCTGGAGCTGACGTTATCACCATCACTCTGTTCATCTGGGTGAGTCATGTAACTCACTGAAATATTCTTGAGCGTCTTGCTATTCTTCAATGGCTTCTTATGAGCCTTGCCTGTCCAGTAAATGGGCGTAATTCCGTGTATGTCTCGTGGATGTTGTTCGGTCTAGATCTTAAGATTTTCATGGTACTGTTAGCGCTTTAGTGATTTTTTTATTTATGCATTTGTCAATAGTCTCATTTCTCAGGTCCTTGGTTGTGTTCCGAACGTACCATGGAATTCGAAAAAAATTGCGTAACGCAAGATTCTGTCAAATTTGCATCTGCTGTTAGTACGCCTTAGTGTAGGTACACACTGGCGTCAAAAGTAATCGTGACGCCGCGTCATTTCTATCTGCGTCATTTTGGCTGGCAATGCACACTTGCGTCCTATCGTCGATTTGACAAATAGTTGACAGTTGATCAAACCGTTGATCACAACTGCCCAGTATTGCCAAGGTTCTTTCTACGTTCTCCTCGCGAAAAACTTTAAATTCCTCAATTTTTCACAAAATTCCCCACACTAAAAAATAGCAAATTACAAGCAATGATTCTTAGAAAAAACTAGAGTCTCGTTTATGACCCTTAGGTTTTACTAAGAAAAGAACATCCACAACTGCAAGTTTCCGACTAAATCGAGACGAAAGAATATAAAAACCTTGGTCCCGAAATAGTTTTATTAGTTCGAGAAATTCATGTGAATTCCTCCCAATTCCTCAAAATTAAAACCCCCCACAGCATTCCTCGCATAGGTCAAAATTCCTCGCATTTTGATGAATTCCCCACACATTGGCAATGCTGCAACTGCCTTCACTCGCATCTGACGCAAGTGACGCTGCGTCATGTGTGCACTGCCCCATATACGCCAATGAAAATGGTGCAACGCGGATAGGCGATAGCTATCTGCGTCCCACAGAACCGGTGTCACACTTGACAGCTATCCGATATGACGCTAACGCTCGATAGGTGTCCGCGGCGTGTGTGCATCGCTTCATTTGTGTTTATGTACTTCTTCCTATCGGCTTCATCGTGACGCAGCGTCACGATTACTTTTGACGCCAGTGTGTACCTACACTTAAATGTATGATAGAATGAAGTGCTACCATACAGTATCATTGGTAGTATAGGGTCTACAACTTAAAAACCGGTCACTGACGTTAGATGGCATCACTTGCTTATGCGTTGTTTGTATGTCATGAGTTATAAAGTCATTTGAAAGATGGAGTCATAAGCTGTCAAAATCAGTCAACAGTGTTTGGTTTATTTGAGGACATCATAATTTTTTTCACTATGGAAAATTTTCCAAATTGGCAGAAAAAGCAGCATTTGTGGGAAGTTTTGCTAAACTACTGACATCAAAGACAAAAAGCGTTCTGGTCAGCCAAAAATGTTTGAAGATGAAGAATTGGAGACATTACTCGATCAAGATTCATGCCAAACACAAGAAGAACTTGCAGAATCGTTGGGAGTGACTCAACAAGCCATTTCAAAACGATTAAAAGCAATGGGATTCATTCAAAAGCTAGGAAATTGGGTGCCATATGAATTGTAGCCGAGAGACGTCGAACGCAGTTTTTGCATGTCTGAAATAGTGCTCGTTCGCCATAAAAAGAAGGCATTTCTGCATCGAATGATAACGGGTGATGAAAAGTGGATCTACTACGCTAATCCAAAGCGCAAAAAATCGTATGCCAGGAAAAACGACGCCAAAGCGAAATATTCACGTTTCGAAGGTACTGCTCTCTATTTGGTGGGATCAGAAGAGAGTGGTGTACTGGGAGTTGCTTCCAAGTGGTCAAACAATCAAAGGACCTCTCTACCGAACACAATTGATACGTTTGAAGCGAGCGTTGAAGGAAAAACGGCCAGAATGAGAGACCAGATACGAGTCATTGATTTTCCACCATGACAATGCTCGGCCACATATTGAAGCATCGGTCATAACCTACTTGGAAAATAGCGGATGGGAAGTTTCGTCTCACCCGCCTTATAGTCCAGACCTCGTTTCTTCCGACTACCACTTATTTCGATCGATGCAGAACGCTATTACCGGCATAAGGTTCATTTCCATCGAAGGTGTGAGTCAGACATTTAGATTATAGACGAGCCTTGCCTTTGCTTGCCTTTTAGTTTGATGACATCATGAACAGATTTGATGAGCTTACGAGGATCATTTTTTTTTAGAAAAGCAACTATGGGGTGTGAAGTGAGAGATAAGATTAAAGTTAATAAAATTTGCGTGAAGCTTCCTCACAATTGAGATAGAAGAAAAATTTCATCCAATCAACAGAGGATAACTCACCAAAAAGAAGAGAAAGATGCTCTACTGATTATGTCTCCTCTTCCTCGACGCAGCTGGGAGCCCGATTTCTCTTGCGTGTTCACCGAAGCCCACATGACCCGCCAGAAAACCCACAAGATTCGTCGTTGGTGCTCTTTCCAGAGCTAACAGACCAAAAGTACGCTTGGTGTCGTATTTAGATCACTTATGCTCGGCAGTGCCACATTGCTAACTCCTATGCTGATATTTTTATACCCTACTTCTATATGCATCGTCACAGGATCCCTCTCTAGCAAGCTGATCCCCTTTGACATTTTCTTGCGCCTCACTGTGCCCAGAAACTCAACACAAGGTTAGCTTGTTCTTTAGAAAAATCAGGTCTCCGCCAATTTGCCGAACACTACAACTGATTCTAGCATTCTTATGTTCGCTTGACTGTACACAAAGAAAGTAATGTCTTTATAGGTATTCTCTCTCTCCTGCTGACTTTCTCTGCCGCTCGCAATATCGCCACTAACTCCGCCTGAACGTCTGTGCAGTACTCGGGAAGCTTCAACGATTTGCTCAGACTTCAGTAATCGGAGAATATTCTCCACCCACTGCTCTCCCCGTTTTCGAACTCTTCTTTTGAGGGAAAAACGATAACGAACTTTTTTTTTGCTAAAGTCGAAAAGTCGATGTTGACTTTTTATACGTCCTACAGAGACTTTTCAGTATGATGGAGTGTCCATTGGGTCTCTACCTTTAGCAACACCCTCCCTTGAGACACGCAGCACTAGCGGCTGTTACAACTCGACAGTTTAGGTTAATGATTATTTATAGTGCAGTTGTGGGAGTGGTGCGCAATGCAAGCGTTAGTTCCAAGCACGCCACTTTTTGAATCCTTGTCGCTGAGCCATTGTTGCATGACTGTAAGAGTATCTATGTGTGTCTGGTATTGTGGGTAGTCGTCTAATAGATCAATATTAGCGTCCGCTACTGTTATAAGCTATTTTTGCGCAGAGTGCAAGTCGTCTATACGTTCAATCAATGTAAAAAAAAGGCTTTCCGGGGATTTACAAAAGGCCCCTGTATTCAGAGTTTGTTTGTCTGTTTCTATCTCAATTATTAGTCGTTTACCAGTTCGCGTATAGCGAGCAGGATCTTCCTCAGTATAGTATTTAGTATTATTGATGATGCTTGTGTTAAAGACATTTTCTTGCTGTAATACAATTTAAAATACCACAAACCATTGAAATAACACCGCAGAACATTCAAAAACGTCTCCCATTCATGTTCAAACCGTTTTCAATCCTTACCGATTAACTATATGCGGATCGGCCACTGTAAAACCCAACAATTGTATTGTACAGGATTCGGTCAACGGTCGATGCATATCCCACGGCACATTGCCATTGATTAGCGCCAATGCTGAACTTTTACAATGTCGTTCGCCCAAATGCTGCGCACAATCGTACGGCGTCGATAGATTCTTGTTCATGACCAATGTTGCATCGTCCGGCAGCCCTAGGTATCTAACCTCAATTTTATCAATGCGACCAACATTTTCAAGTTGTTGCTGTTGCTCCAAACTAAACAAATCACTTCGGTATTTGGCAACATTTGAAATTGATGAAGAAAATCCTGAAAAAAGGAAGATTTTTCAGTTAGTAAAGCTGATGTCAGTTATGCGGTAGTGGAATGATGGAAAATTTACTTAATTGTCGGCAGACGGGCATAAAACTGATTTGGCCTAATTTTGAAGCAAAATTCATTTTTCGTGGTTTTATTATTCTTTGTTGAATCAAATTCGTTTTTCACAGAAAAAATTCAAATTTTACAAATTTATATTCATTTCACATCAACACAATCGGCATTCTGACAGTTGTCATTTGACTAGGTGCTGCCAGATATCACTTACAATGTCATATTAGAAATTTATCCGAGTTGTTTATCCGTGAACAAAACGTCAAATTCGTTGTGTCAAAGTGAATTTATGGTTCCGTAGAATCACGATCGGCAAGTGACGAAAGTGTTTTTTTCGCAAATAATTCAAGTGAAATAGATTAAAACATCAATATGCAAACTGATTTGGCAAGAGATGTTCCAGCACCTGGATTCAGTTTCGAGAATTGTTTGCGGTACGTATTAAATAAGGGAATTTTAGTGATATTAGCGCCGATGATTGTGCTTTGTCACGGATGTAACCTCAAATTGCTGGACAAACAATAAACGATTAAATACAATTTCAGCAATGATTTGCTTCTGCAAAAAGGATTCACACCACCGAAAATGGTGAAAACCGGCACTACTATTGCCGGTATCACTTATAAAGATGGTGTAATTCTGGGTGCGGACACACGAGCCACCGAAGGACCAATTGTGTCCGATAAGAATTGTGCGAAAATTCATTATTTGGCGAAGAATATGTAGTAAGTGTTGTGTGGAGGCGTTGAAGAGGAATGTGATTATTGATATGAGTGTGTTCATTTGTAGCTGTTGCGGCGCAGGCACTGCTGCTGACACCGAAATGACCACGGACTTGATTGCATCCCAGCTAGAGCTTCATCGACTCAACACCGGGCGTCAAGTTCCCGTGATTGCGGCGAACACTTTGCTCAAACAAATGCTGTTTCGCTATCAAGGATATATTAGCGCGGCATTGGTACTTGGTGGCGTGGATAAAACCGGTAGGTCGTGGAAATACGCTGACAAAAGGATTTATCAAACGTAGGGTGCAAAATAGGCAATAGTCTAATGATTAATTTATAATGTTTGTTCGCTAATTGTGAAGCTTAGTCCTCCTCACTTCTTTTGAGATCCTTTTTGGAAGGATTTCATCGCTAGTTGTACAGAAAAAAATCACTTTTTCCCGGGGGAGTTTCGTTTTCATTATTTTTCGAACGATTTTTCGCAAAGAATTCGATTTTTGCAGCAACTGATTTAACTGTAAACAGTTGGCAAACATTATTCCCTTTCTTTTGAGATCCTTTTTGGATGAATTTCGTCAATAGTTGTCCTGAAAAAACCGAGGGAGGCACATAATACCGGAGGTTTTCTGTTTTCAATACTTTTCGAATGATTTTTCGCAAATATTTCGATTTTCCTGCCACTGAACTAACTGTAAACATTTGCCAAACATTGTATCCTTTCTTTTGAGATCCTTTTTGGAAGGATCTCATCGCTAGTTGTCCAGAAAAAAAAACACTCTTCTCGGGAGAGTCCTGCCTTTCTGCTGGGGAGTTCTGTTTTAGTGTCTTTCGAATGAATTTTCGCAAAAAATTCGATTTTTGGTGCGCCTGATTTAACTGTAAACATTTGGCGAACATTGTATCCTTTCTTTACAACATTCTTTCAGGATCATACATCTATTCCATTCATCCGCACGGTTCCACCGATAAATTGCCGTACGCATCAATGGGCTCGGGAAGTTTAGCCGCCATGTCAATATTTGAATCGCGTTGGCGTCCCGATTTGACCGAGGACGAAGGCAAAAAGGTTGTTCGTGATGCAATTGCCGGTGGTGTTTTTAACGATTTGGGTTCCGGTTCAAATATCGATTTGTGTATCATTCGCAAAGATTCCACGGAATATTTAAGAAATTATGAATTGGCCAATGTGAAAGGACAACGTTCGGTAAGTTTGTTTGTTTTCTATTCAAAATTTTCAGATGATTCTAAATCGTTTCGTTTTAATTTCAGCTGAACTATGAATTTCCCAAAGGAACAACTGCTGTTTTAACATCGAAAATTCATAAGATTGATATTACTGAACGTGTATTGCCAGTTGGTGTGACACCTATGGAGACAGCTTGAAAATGATTTGTGCTTTTTATTGAATGAATTTATTCAATTTTTTCTATCAAATAATAAACGAATTTGAACGGGATACATTTTTCTGAATTTAAAATTGTTTTTTTTTTGTCACTGAAACATTCTTTGAGTGGTTCGAGTGCGTGAAACATATCGTCGAGTGCGTGAAACACGCTTCCGATTGATTCCGAGGGCGTGAAACATTTCGTTGACTGCGATTGCCACGTGAACTTGGCGTAGCCAGTGTATCCAATCCTTAAATGCGGGCATGCGAAAAGCCATTCAGCAAAGCTGTCCCTTTTCCCCCACCCGCACACAATCACACCATTAACGCTTGTGTGACAAAAAAATAGAATTCGTCATTCGTGCGTTTCGTGTCGTGTTTAAATCGTGTCATTGGAAAACTTCACATTCGTTACAAACAGCGAATCATGAACTAACAACGAAAATAACTTTAGAATTTCTCTAATGATTACTCTATTGTATATAATTGTTTTGTTTTGGAAGCGAACTTTGGTGTGCTCTCCTTGAGGGCGAAGTCCTGTCATCTGTGGCAAAGCAAAAGAAAAGAACACTTAATTGAGAATGTAATGACCGTAGATTCGAGTTGTAGTGTAATACAAGCCACAACAAACAAAACAATATTCATACATTGCCATCTGATAACCCGGCACGAGTCAAATCATTGTGAGTCAGGCTTTATGGGTATATCCCGAGTCCAATTACAAACAATGAAATTAGAGCGACTCAGCAAAACAATTGAAGACTAACAATGTGCACTGGGAACGAGTTCAGTATGGCATAACAATGAAAATGATCCGAAGTTGTTGGCATTTTATTGTTTACATCTGCAGTAAGGTTCTTGAAGCCAATAAACTACACTTTATTGCTTGCACTTGCATTTTTTGACCATGGGAAAATATTGGAAATAGGCTTAAGTCAATACCATGTAAATAATATTTGATTAGATAGTAAGTTGTACATAAGCAATATTTTCGTATAAAAGTGGCAAGATTAACTGAATAAATTAACATTCATACCAGTGAATTTAGACTGATTGTTCATTGCGGCGCTTGCGCTGTGTTAGAAATATAGGCAGCTCACGCATGCCAACAGCTTTGGCGCTAGACGCCGATATTTAGGTGTGTCCCTCCCTCCTTTCTCTAAGTAAAAATCACAATAACCCCTAACAAAGCATATATTTCAGAGTGTAGAAATGTTCCTGAATCTTGAGTTAGCTTTTAAAGAATTCAGATTGATTATATTAATAAAAGCACCATCAACAGGATGACCTGAACAAGGATAAAGGCGTCCGCCAGACATAGTATGACAATTTAGGAATTCTGGCATTGGTCACTTCATAATAGACGGTAATGAAACGGATGAATAGTAAAAGCTTTTTGACGAGCCGGCAGTATAGATTCTGTTGAAGTGACACAGAGTACAATGAGCAGGCTTTGTGTAGCGTCTGCACGAGGATAGAACGTTCAGATGCATCAAGCACGTCCAAGGATCTGGCAGCCGTTCACATAGTAAACGTTGGGCTGAGTCAATATGTGCTGATGGTAAATCGCTGCTAAGACTTGTAAATTGGAGGACTTAGTCGTCGGGCTAAGATAACTGGTCGCGATATTCAAAGGAGGTCAGGGCTCGTTTCGGGCTGGTGCCCTATTGATAAACGATGAAGCGCTGAAGGTACAGTAAAAATCGTGTTAAAATATTGATATAACATTTAAAAACAATTCAAATGGACCCGGTTAACGAATAGAGGAACAACAACGTGTAGTGTATCATAATCTTGTATGTAGTATGTAGCATAGTGCGACACATTCATTGTCACCTAATGTGAGATAATTTAGCCCACATAAGAAAGTAGGTCATAAACCATTCAATTGTAAACAAGTGCACATGCAGAAATCGATACGCACGTGTTGTGTTTTCTGCCGCTACACTCATCGATCATGTACACAACCTATGCCAAGGCAGAGGTTTCCCCATGTCATCGATTAGTGTGAGCGATTCATGATTGAAATCGACTAAACACTTGACCAGGCTAATGTGTGAAAATGCATCACGTCATGGGTCAAGTGGGTACACCGTTCGATTTATGGATGTGCAGTGTACATAATAAAATTCGATGACCTATGTTGCTGCATGGGCAAATAGATCATCGAACTGTTTGTAATAAGAATATACATTGGGCACTTAGTCATTAGGTAATAAATTAACTTAGTATGTAAGCATATTGGTAGTTTGTAAAATTGTATAAATAAGAATGAAAATATAGATCGAGAGGATTTGCTTTCCTGATCTAGACGCGCGAAGTAATAACTACGCGACGCTGCGCCATAGTAGCGAAGTCGAGGCATCTCTGCAATCCTCTCACGCAATACAGTAAACCTTTGTGTTTAATAATCTACATTTAGTAAATATCGGTCGAGAGACATGTTCTCCACGCCACATTATCTGCGGTTCGATCGCTTGGTTAGGTTTGCACGCTAGGGATATCCACAGTTACCTCAACTTAAACTATTGTATTTTATAGTGAAAGGACACAGGCAAAAGAAGCTGTCCCCAAAACTTTTCCAACACCACAGACGGATCAGTAGGATCTTTGTAAGACTGCAGGTACTTGGTTGTGGCTCAAGATTATCGTATGTTTTGAAAGGCTATCCCCAATTCTGTTTGTGTGAGTGGTTTCAAATTGAGGACAATGATTTTGTGCCTCAAGTGTACGATATGAACCTCGATTTCCAACAGGATGGTGCCTTTTGCCACGATACTAAAAAACAATAACATTATAGCATAAAGTATTTTCTGGTCGTGTAATCTTTTCTCGTCTTTTTGGCGACCTGTATTGTGCGTGGTTGATATTCTAGACGATGCGACGCAACAGATTTCAAGAAATACTCCGAGTGCTACATTTCGCGCCGAAGTTGAATCCACCAGCAAAGAACAAGGATCAACTTCGAAAGCTGCATCCGATATTGGATCATTTGAAAGCGAACTTTCTGAAGAAATTCCATCCATCACAATATCTATCGTATGACGAAAGCATGATCGCTTATTATGGTAAACATTGCTGCAAGCAATTCATCAAAGGCAAGCCCATTCGTTTCGGCTAGAAAGTTTGGTCTCTGTATTATTTGGTAAATTTCGAAATTTACCAAGGCTCAAACCTGCGATCAAACCCGAAGTACGAAGAGAGGTTTGGCAAAGCGTTGGCGTCATTTTTGTCCATGATTGACGACTTCTCCGATGAATTGAAAGGATTGCCATTTGGATTCTTCTTCGATAATTCGTTCACTGGTTTTCCGTTGCTTGCATATCTGAAAGCCAATGGCTACAATGGGACAGGAACAATGCGAGAAAATCGGATCGTTGTAAGTCACGAGTTTCGTATTTTACATTTCAATACTATTTAAAATCATTTTTAAGGATTACAAGCACTAATCTTGAATTTGGTTTGATTGTTCATCAACAGCCCACATCGTGCCTTGGCTGACTGAAGACATTGTCTCCAGTCTGTCGGTATAACGACCTCATCCTTCTATTTGTGAATTTCAATAGCGATTCACTACATATTTGCGGCCACTTTTCAAAGTTGGAGTAGCTTTCCTCATCCATGGCTTCTTGATCTATCGTGGTGTACGTAGGAGTTCTATAATCGTTCATCGTCGGGCCCATTGAATTGATTGGACACTAGGAGGGTTCAACTGAAGCATAGCTTATAAATGCACCCGAGTCGTGATTGGAAGGGTGCAAAATCAAACGTTTTTGGCGGATGAAAAACAATTAACTGTTGAAAGCACATGCTTTTGAGGGAAAAACACCTAGTTATATAGATTTTTTTATGTAAAAATCATTTCAATTGTTAACATATTGCATTACCTACTCAATACAAGAACCGGTAATAATTTTAATCTTTCGAGGTAGGTAAAAATACGTCCCATTTTAATCCATCAAACTGCAAATAGTGAAGACAGTACATGTTTTTCGTATGTTTTCATTTTGCGTCTCTTTTATTTATGATTTGCTGATTGCTAACTTAAGTTATGTATTCAATGCGTCTCATTCATCCGCTTGATTTATTATAAATGCAATATAAAAATGTATATATATATATATATATATATATATATATATATATATATATATATATATATATACTTTAGGCACAACATAAATTATCTCTTACAACAACATAATTTAAAATAAATTTAAAACCTATCACGGCAAATCCTTGCGTAAAATAAAATCCCATGTATCTTTCCATCGCAATCTAACAATTTCATTGGCCGATAATTTCGATATGCCATAACTAAGTGCTAAAAACATTTTATAAACAATTAAAACAGCTAACAACCAAACAAATATAAATAATCTATACAATATCGTTACAAATCGTTTTCTAAACCATTTTTTTAGCACCAAATCAATATGCTCCACCATATAGCAAAGCATGAGAATTTTAAATAAAAGTGCTGGCAAATAGTTGTGTAAAAACATTGTACGTTCCACAAAAAAGTATGGAATGTAATGTATTAAATATCCAACTAAAAATATTTCACCAGCTTGCAAAAATCGATGCCATTCGTTTGGATTTAAATCGTAGCATAATCTTCGTCGACGCATCAAATAGATACTGAACAAAGATACGTATGCTAGTATGGATAGAGTGCCCGTGTACCAGATTAGTATGTTACCCAGCAAATGGATTTGAGCATTTGAACTTTTATCAATCCAATAAGCAATTGTTTTGCTCATAAGTGGCCATTCTAGTGGCTCCGAACTGTACATGTGACTCTGCAATTGCTCGGAATGCCATAGCATTTTCGTTTGAAGCTCCACGAATTTTTCCCAGAATGTTAGATAAGTGCGTCGTGTGGGAATCATTTCGGCGTTCAGCATTTGGCGTTCGCGTTCCTTTTGATCTTCGGCTGGAAGAAGAGAAGAAGAAAAATTAAACTAATGTTATTAAAAAATAAGGACAGTAGGTGATGGGAAGAGTGATTGAAATGAATGGATGTGGATATCCTTTCGACAGATGTGAATTTTTTTACTATAATTTGCTTTGAAGGCATGTGAGAATGTCAGCCGGACGATCCACTAAAGCAACACATCTGCTTCGCTAGGAAATTGGACCGGTACATCGTACAGTCTCTCTAAGATATCCTTATGTCTCAGGTGTACATATAAGAATAGCAAAAATCCTTGATCGATTCACAACGAGAGACATATAATCAATCAGGAATACATAGCAGCTTCACTGTGAACTAGAAACATATTTTCCGGTGCTCTTAGATGGCTTGATGTAGTCGGCCAACGCCATTTCGATGGACAGATTCATTATCCTTTATGTGCGAGCGATATTTGCCGTAATACTGCTGGTAGAGGCAATCGCCTCTTGCTTTGTAGTGCATGCAATCGACACCCTTGGCCAGGAAACGATCCAAAGAAACGTCTTAAGCGGCACCGTCAGTAGAAAATCTTAGTTGAAACTTGATAAAAGGAGGTTGCTGAAGCCCCTCGTCTTCTTTGTTGTACCGGACTAATTGACCACAGGCAGCTTGATCGCAGGCGGGGTATAGGCTTATGAATCAACGAAATTAGCGATTGAACTTGGATTTTTCGTGGTGGTGGAAGCAACAGAAACAGCAGCAGCAACATTGGTTAAGAACGAAATTATAAATAGAATAACTTTCGAGGAGGGTCAGTTAGGAGAATAATTGATAGCCATTATAAGTGCTTAAAAAGAAGATTGAAACCAATTCACTTTGATTGATTCAATTTCTCTTTTCTTTTCGGATATTGCCCAGGCGTTATGGTCCACAGGTCTCACGGGAAAGTTACGTATTTCAGCAGTTAAGCGCACGGCTTGAAATCCACTGGCTAGTCTCAGCGTGTAAAGTGAGTAGCATTCCTTATGTGCGTGTAACATCAGGTGGCATTTGGCCATATTCCGGGATATAAAAAGGGTTGTTTATTAACGTTGAGCTGGACGATATTTGTCGTGGACTTAGGGAATTGATAGAAGAAGATTTGTAGCTGGTTTGATACATTATTTAGAAGATGAATAGTGAGCTCGTCCATAGGCGATCTCATTATCAGGGAGTACGTGGTTAGGGGACCCTTTCAAGGAAGAGTTCCTTAGGTTTGTGACAATGAACAATTTTTGTCGAAAGTAGAAAGGGGAACGTGGCCATCATAGTCCCAGAAAAACTCATTGATATCGTGTCTGAATGGGTGAAATTTGCCGTAAAATCATCTGCAATCATGTTAAGAAATCCAGCCTTGGCGTAAATCACACTGAAACGGAGCTCATCCTTTTCACAAAAATGGGTAGAATTACAGACTTTAGGCTGCATATACTCAACAGTGAAAGACTGGTGCTCTCGAATCAGATGAAGTACTTAGAAATCGTGCTAGACTAGAAGCCTGGATAATGAATTTCCTGGAGAGAGGCTCGACGGTAGTCTTCTTCGGACCTTGGTGAATGAAAGAACCTCGTGGTATACTCTTGAACGTGTTGGTGAGTGTAGGAGTTTCAATGTAAATACCAAGCCAAGATGCAAATCTGTCGTCCTACGAGGTAGCATTCAGGAACTGGAGAAATTTGGACCCATGTCACATTTTAAGAAATACGTGGTGTGTTCAATAAGTGACTTTGCATTTTTAGGAAAAAATATTTATTTATTCGTCAATATTTATGTTGTCCCCTTCAAAGTAATCCCCCTCAGATACAATACACTTGTGCCAACGCTTTTTCCAATCCCCGAAGCACTTCTCATTAGCACTTTTCGGTATAGCCTTGAGCTCTTCCAGCGATGCAATCTCTATCTCAATCGTTGCAAATCTCCGTCCTTTCATAGATCTATCAATTTTGGGAATAAGAAAAAGTCACCCTTGACTCTTTTGAGCAAATCAGGATCATCATTGACGTCTGTCAACAGCTCATGAGCGATTCTCATGTGACGTTTCTTTTGGTCAAAATTAAGCAGTTTCGGAACAAACTTCGCTGACATACGTCTCATGCCCAAAACGTTCGAAAAAATTTCATGGCTCGAGCCAACCGATATGCCAACATTCTCAGCAACTCTCTGATAGTGATTCGACGGTTTTCCAAAACAATTTTCTTCACTGCTTGAACGTTTTCATCTGTTGTTGACGTGCTTGGGCGTCCAGAACGAGGCTCGTCATTGGCAGATGCCAATGGGATTCCCGGCCATCTTGGAAGAGTACCACTTGTAAACATTTTTTTACTCAGAACAGTTTCACCGTATGCTACTGTCAACATTTCAAGCCTTTTGGAGCACTTAATTTCATTTTTTACACAAAATTTAATGCAAATTCTTTGATCCATTTTTTTCGATAGCAAAAAATCGCCGAGCACGCAAAACTCTTCTAACCGTCACAAATAAACTAAACATATTATATAGCTGAAACTGTAAATATATGTTCGTGACGAGTGTACCAACATAAAAAAATAAAAAAAAATCGGTAATCGAATGTACGTTGCCCGCGAAATTTGAAAAGTCATCTTACTTTTTGAAAACACCTCCTATGTGGCTTAAATACGACACTGATCATAACGTTGGTCTGTTAGCACTGGACAGAGCTTCTACGAGTAACCTTGTAGATTTACAGACGGGTTGAAAGGCTTTCGGTGAACACACAAAAAGAATCAGATTCCCAGCTAGCGTCCTATGTGATCTATTTCAGAGCTGAAGCGACGAAGAAAAGACATAGTGTTAGTAGAGCTATAACTGTCAAGAGAAATAAGGACTTAGAAGCATACTTTTTCGTGAAAATGAGTGACCCAGCAACTCATTGAATGGATCAACTCCTGGATGTCTTTAATGAATTGAAATGGAAATAATTTAGAAGTTACCTACGTCCAAAGGCACAATTCAATATAGGCAGACAGCAGACAAGGATGGATTATCGGTGATGATTTTTAGCTTTATCCTTCACGACGCAAAAAATAGCTTAGACTTCGAAAGGATACGTTTTAAAGAACCGAAAGACAAAGATTAAGATCCAGATGGATGGAAACAACTGCTTAGATGGCTGTAAATGGATCAGCGTCATCGAATGGAATCAGTCGCTCAAGAAGGATCTCGAAACTTAAGATAAGCTACGCTGAGCTACAGCGCCTGTAAATCATTTAATATGACTAGAGATATTGGTAAAAAGGACGATCTTATCTGAAATCATAACTTATGCGGAACTGACCCAATGTTTCTAAATGAAAGTCTTACGTTTGGCTAGACAATTCCTTCGTCTATTCAATCTACCCTTGGATTGTGTGAATGGAAAATGCCAAAACGATGTACCACCTAAACTACCAGGAACGCAGAAAGAAATGAAGAGTGTGGACGAATTGACCATAAAGCAAACCAAGAGAGAAATAAAACGGCAATATCCGTACGGTTTGATTATAAGACATTCAGGATGTGAACAGGGATGAGGGTATTAGCTTGAGGCGATCTCAACAGAAGTTTACTTATTGTGAACGTTATAACTTACTCTTTGTATAGCGATGCTCTTCAACATTCCAAACAGTATCTTGTTGTGCAATTATACGATCGCCTACAACTTCATGTTGATGGAATCCCCAGTCACCCAATTGTTTTCCTGAAAATCTCAATGCGAATCCTGTGTTCACATGTATCAATCGAATTTGTGATCTGATTGCATGCCATATTGATCCTTCGGTATCTTTATTGATGATATCAACTTTCCATAGAAGCTGACCGGGCATCGAAACATTATAATCAATATAACAAGAGATCTCCTGCGAAAATTATATTCATATATAAATTATATCCTTTTTAAATTCATTCATTAAATAAATACCTGACTATGTGGTGTCATTGGAGCAGCAACATCATGCGAATTCAACGCTCTACTCGATATACCGTGCACCAATTGTATAGTATCACCATTCTTAATCGGGTCCGGTTCGCTACCAACCACTAAATCATCTCTTTCCGGACGTTTAACAATCCACCAATTGTTCACATCCTTGAAACTATAACAAGTTACTTGCTGTTGATGACTTGATCCTCGATTATCAGAATATTTCACCGGATAGACATGGTTATGCGAGTGTAACCAACATGTTCTTCCGTGGGTGTGTCGTAGCGTAATTTGCGATCCATGGACCACATTTAAGGGTTGACCTTTTGTGATGGAAGCCAATCCTCCGTCGAGCGACGCTTGAAATGCGCTAGTCATTACGCTATCATGCGGACCAGCTTTGTGAAGTGCATTTAGATGGATGTAAAACACTCCCATGTAAATGGTGACGGCAATTAGAGAGAACATAAGCCATCGTGCAATTGTTTGCAGGATTATTTGAAAATCTGTAAAGATATTCACAGAAAATGATGGCTTCTTGTGCTAGCTGGAAAAATGGACTATTAAAACTTACCAGAAACAGATTTGTCGGGCAAAAGCTTCCATAAATATCGAAACATAATAATGGCTGCTAAACATATCGAATAGAATCCAACGTATTTCACGCTAATAGCAAATGTGAAAAACATAGCCGACAAAGATCCATAAAAAATCCATGGTAAACTTATAAAATGAGCCTTTTGAAATTTCAGCAGGAATAGTAAACCAACTGAAGAAAACAACAGCAACATTGATTCCATCAAAATGAATCGTGATTGCGTTAGAAGGGAGTTATCTGTAATCATAAATTAAATAAATTAAAGCAAAAAAAAATTATGGATAAGATAAACTTACCAAGAATTATCAGCACTCCTCCTAGAAGTGAGGTCCAACGATTCAAATGTGCCTCCAATAGCAATTTGTAGACCACCGGTGATAGAAGACTACCACAAAGTGCTGGGAAAAATCGTAGCCAGAAAATTGGTACGTTTGCTGCATATTCCGCGCCTATTCGTGGAAATGTATGGTTTCCATTGTAGCCGGTCAATTGTGCTACAGCTGCTATGAGCTGCTTGCCAAGAGGTGGATGTTGATCGAAGAAGAAGGTGTTTCGCATATATAGGGATACATATTTTCCGTAATGTAGTTCATCGAACCTGATTGCACAAAAAATTCATTTAATATTGGTGTAGTTTATAGGCTAAATCTCAACAGAACTGATTGGAAGAAATGCCCAACAATGTTTAATCCGAAGTATCAGAAGAAATGTCTACCTTTACATGGCACAGTATCCCCCCACCCCGAAGTGCAACGCTGTGGCCAATGGCACAAAGATTAAATTGCCAGCTGACGTGCGTCAGCAATTGGCACAAAACCTGTCCAAAGCAAGGAAAGCTTGAACGAGTTCAGCAAACTCGGCTGGCCGTTGACCGCCGATACAGCAAAACGGGAGCGGGGAATCCCAAAAATATCGCCGGGAGAAGTACTGGAGAAACTATTCGGTTCTAAGTCTTCTTGGGTACTGGTCTGAGCAAGGGCTGAAGAAGGAAGTCGAGAAGTTTGGGATTCGGTGGAGCTTTTGTGTGGTAAAAATAAGGAGAAAGACGTCGGTGAAGCTACAACGAGGAGCGGTAACGGTGAGCCGCGGAAGAAGTCGGGAATCAGGAAGCAGCTACCTGAATAGGTTAAGGAAAAACAAAATTGTAAGTAGACATAAGAATAGACAGGTATAGCTAGGTAAAATTAGAAAATAAAATAGTGCATTAAAGTTAAATTTGCGCTTATTTGTGTGAAGTGGCGAATCGGACGTCGCGTTTTCGGCTCCTTGTTTTCGATTGTTTTTTCAAATTCCCTATTCGGTCGGTGGTTTGGGTCGTTGCGAATTCCGTTCGCGTTTCCGGATTCGTAGACAGGGCAGTCCCGGTGCAGAAACGGATGGCATCCTTTTTAGAAAGAAATATTCCCACGCCCCTCTTCACGGGTTTAAGCCGGATGGTAACGCCCAAACCGTAGCCAGGATCGGCTGCGGTGTAGTAGCGGACGTTACAGAAGTTACAGGTGTAACAAACAGTCTCGCTAACTTTCTACAAATCGATACAAACGCTTTGATCTGGAGATCCTCGTAGCCCCAGTGGATCCATTGGATTCTATGAGGACCGCTTACACCATCTATCGATGAAATCAGTCGTATTGCTCTGTAGTGATTGGCGAGGTAGTACCTGGTCGTTGTTCAGTTTTAATACGATCTATTTGTAACAGCAGAGGCTTTACAATGTCTATATGTTATATGTGTCACTGTTGTCAATGTCGAAATGTCATGGACTTCCAAGAGAAGCTAAGAAATGATCGACCACATAGTAAGAATATAGTGAAAAACGTCGTAAGAGCTATGAAGGTATGTACGTAAAACCTACAAAGGACTAGATAATGTAGGCAAGTTTATAGTAAAACATCATGATATTTCTGAAAATTTAGAAAAAAAAGAAAATCAACAATGCATACTAAGAATAAAAACAGACTTTTTCCTGATTTTTACAAAATATTCGTATCGATGATCAATATTCAAGTGATTATATCTTCACAAGTACAACAACATGGTGCCAATTTGAAATTTAAAAATTAAGGACATTATGTAAACGTTCATTTGAAATTAAAATCAACACGTTCTACTGTAAAATTTGGAAGCTGTAGACTAAAAAATGATGAAAAATTGGCAAAAATGCTTCGTTATTAAAACTCTTGCATCTTCTATGGAAGGAAAGCGTAGAAAAGTGTTATATAGAACGTTTTTCTCCTCAATATAAATTCAGCTATCATATCTGTTTCGTTGGCAAACGTTGCTGGAATCATTCAGCATATACGATCAGTAAAAAAATAGTCTTCATTGCGGACAGATTTGTGCAGCTTGAATTCACAATTCGGGTGGGTCCGGAAAGAATAATGTATTACTTCAGTATTCGATAATGTTTATTTTTTTCTACATCGAATTTTATTTACAATGAATTTTATTGTATTATTGAATTAATTGTCCATCTTAAATAAATTATTCTACAGGGTGCGTCATTTTTTGTGTCGATATGTAAACACTTACTAACTTTGACATTTTTCAAACCGATTGATTCGATGACACATGTTTTTGAAACGGCAATTCAGTACAATTTGAACCATGCATCGCTTCACACCGTAACAAAATGCCAAAATAGTGACGATGTACATCGCGAGTAGTCGTTCAGTTGTTTTAACTCAACGTGCGTACCGTCAAAAATATCGTGGCCAACAGGCAGGTGTGACAACTCTATTCGTCGTTTTGTGTTGAATTTCGTTGAGCACGTGACAGTGGAAGATTGTCGTCGTGCTGTCCATCAACGACCAAGACGTTCCAATGAACTGGTTGAAGCGGTTAGAGTGAGCGTTTCCCAGAACCTAAAAGTGTCGTATCGTTGCTGCGCTCAGCGTTTTGGCGTCATTGGAATCACTATGCGGCGAACTTTGAAGGATGATTTGCATTTGTTTCCTTATAAAGTGCAATTAACACAAAGAATGTTGCCGACAGACCGTCCACGTCGCTTGGTGTTTACATGTCGACACAAAAGATGGCACACCCTTTATAAGCCTAAGAAATGGTTAACTAATGGTGACAATCAACAAACCCTTTAATGAAAAAGAAAAAGTTAATACACAAAATTTACACCATTAAAAAGCCTTCAATCCAATGAGTTTTAACTACAAGACATTAGCGTTCTTTTATATAAATGGGAAGAAGATACTATAAATTAATTTAATTCATTTTATTTCGAATCAAAATATTATGATTTATAGACGATTTATGTCTTACCTAAGCTTCAAACAATCTTCAACATAAGTGGAATGCACTATGGGAAATCTATTTCGGTGAACAATCAATATACATATGAACATGAAAATGGTTTCATTTTCAATTGAAAAAAAGTCGATCCTCTGAAATATCCTTATGAAAAATATTTACAACAAGGAGAAGTATACTCAGATCGGTATGAAATTCGACATATAAGTAGGAGACGTTAAGGGTATCAAATTCCTAAAATATTAGACCATAATATTCAATATCCTTAACGTCTCCGACTGATGTGCTTAATTTCATTTCGATCTCAGAGTACGAGCTCGCGTCTTCTCCATGCAAGATGGCATTTTCAGTTTGTTGACTAGAAATGTTCTCTTGAACATTTTCATATTCAATAATCGAAAAAATTAACATACTTATAGAACAAGAGCTTTGAATCTGAATTTTAGATTAGATTCTTCTGATTCGTAAAGTAACGGTATATTTTTTATTTTCCCACATACTCATTTCTACGAGGCAACTATAACAACTTCCCGAATAAAATCGTTTCATTCAAAAAATTAAATTAAAATCACGTTGACCTATTTCTGCCAAACCAAAAGAAGAAGAAAAAAATGTTGGACCCACCGATTGACACACTTACACAATATTATTTGGAGTGGCCAATTTATAAATGCGTGTTAGCAATGCCACAACAAACAACAGAACGGTGACTAAATCCACACGAAATTCCACCGAAAAACTTTTTGATTCCACACCATTTTCTCGATTTTCCTGCCGCCGCGCTTCACTTTCCTCTTCGGCAACATTCTTTGTGGCGTTCAAATCTAAATCATCATTTTCACTAGATTTTTTCAATAAACTACCATTCAATTTAACACAATTTGTTGCATTTTCACTTTTCTCGCTGGCTCGCGACGAATCGCGGGAAAATTTCAATACATCTTCCAACAGTCCATCGTCTTTGTCAGGTTCCTTGCTTACGGAGCGTCGAAGTCTTTCGTTATTCGCATCGAATTTCTCGATGTTTTCACGATTTTTATTGGATTTTCCCGATTGTTTTCGGTTTTTCACTTCACTGAACTCCATTTTTTTCGATAATTTCAATATGTTTAGGAGGAAATCTAATTCATTTTTCTCCGCGGATCGATTTGCTAATAAAATCAGAATTAATTGTCGACGCGATATCTTTTCACCTGGAGGAATTTCGTTTGAAGCCACGTACGAATGTGAAGTGAGTCTGTGACCGCTGCTGTTAAGCTGCAAGACAAGTTTTCTTTGGAGAGGTGGTTACCTGGTGGCCCGCTCTTCACAGGTACATGTATCTTTTTATTTTCTTTTTGATGGTGGTTCTAGTCTCTTAGGGTTTGTAAGTCGCGTTGTGTGAACCACACAAGAATCTCATGTCCATGGGCTTTAGATTCTATTAACGGTTGTTAAATTGGTTTATCAACGTCTTTTGCAAGCAATGCCGGCAAAGAGACCGCTTAAGAGTTTAAGCAACGAAAAAAACTGGATTTGTACACAAAAACGAAAGAGAAACATGTAAACAAATAATGTTGAGAGATGTGTTTTCTTAAGATGCATTGATTTTTGTTGAAAAGTTTTTTTTCGGTGCTCTGCAATCAATGATAGTTTCGAAAATAGTTAACCTTTGTGTGACTGGGGAGCTACTCGTTTAAAAAAAATGTTTCTAAAATCATTGCTGCCTATCATTTTGTAACATCTTCAAACGTTCTTCATAGATTATTCCATGCTTTTCAAGTATTCACTGTAATTTTTCAACATGGAATTTACAGATATAATTTTTAGACCCTTTAATGATGTTGTAGTTCCCCGGGTATATGTATGTTTTTTAAAAATAAATTTCATTTTAAAAATAAAACAAAACAAAGAAAGTTCATCAATGGATTCGGCAAAGGTTAAGGGGGAAGTACCTTTAGAGGCAAAAAAAGGTCTTTTTTGCAACTGATTTGTGGGGAAATAAAGACAGTTCTTATTAAATCAGTATAATATTTATTTTAGGCGTTGTTTGAGGTTGAAAAAAAAACATATTCAATTTTCATCTGAAATCAACACACCAAATATTTTCTTACTCGAGAGGGTTTTTTTAGTAGATAGACTAAAATATTTGCCAAACTCGAAAATAAGCCCTTCAAAACAGGCTAAAAAAAACAAATTACGATTTTGACGAAAAATTTCGTTGTACTTCCAGTCAAAAATAGTCACAAAATAATTTGTTATTTAATCTTTAGTCTATATAGAACAATTTTTTATGCTCTTTAAAATGAATGTTAGATGATGAAAATCGATTCACTAGTTTTTTATTATCACTTACGCAATGTTAAAAAACATGGTTTCGAGAAAAGGCCGTTTAAAGTTTGTGGTCAAGAGAAAAAGAACTCGGCGCCAGGCACTTCCGGGATGCATATCTTCCACAATTTTGAGAATAAGCTTTTGAAACTTTGACATGATATTCTTAGGCGATATATCTATCGATTAAAACAATTTAAAAAAAAAACCGATTTTAAAAAGTGTCTAAAGGTACCTACTTCCCCCCTTAAGATTATGACCTCTTCCGCCGCCCCCGGTTTTCTCGCCCACCCGCGCGGGAGTGTGAGGGGACCGCAGGGTGCAAAACGTGTCTCCAAAGTGTTGCCTCTATTTGTATTACATTTATGGTGAAAATGGCATTCATCAATTTTTTCATGATTTTTTAAATATTTTTTAATATATTTTTTTTTTATTTTTTTTTATTTTTTTTTATTATTTATTATTATTTTTTACAAAAAAGTCTCTTATTTTTTAATTTTTTCGACTTCTAAACAAGTCTAAAAATCAATTTTACGGTCTCATATGATCTCTGGAAATAGGCAAAATAATTATTTGTTTAGCGGGGAACCCCCATAACATCTTATGGGGCCATGACCGCCATGCACTTTTTGTGCCATAGTAATTGGGGAGCCCCCCCCCGCCTTTCAATCCCTCTACTTGCACCCCCTTGGTGGGTGGGGGTCATAATCCTAACCTTTACCATGGATTCATTGAGAAAAAGTGATAAACTACCGTCGATTGGGGTTATTTTGCCCCAATTTTTCGCTACTTACGATCTTTTTGAAGTTCTAAGGCGTCACATTGTGCAACTAAAATTATTTTGGTTACAGCAAATTATTCTGCAGGAGCACTAGAATCAAATGATCAACCGTTTTATTTAAATTGAGTAGTTAGTGTATTTTTTGTAATTTTATTTCTGTGCGGAGTAAAGTAAGAAGCCGAGGGAAAATTCTTTATTGTATTTGTAGGTGTTTTACTTTCTACTCCGCATTCTTGGAAATAAGTCCTCAAAGTTTCCTGAAAAAAAATACTTCTTTGCAAAAATGTAAATTTTTTACACAAAAAAAATACGGATTGTGCAAAATACTTCCAATTTTCATAAAATGCTGCACAGTTATTTGATTTGATAGTCCGTACTTATTTTTTATGGTTTCGTAGAAGAAATAAAGACCTAGGCCGGTTTACATAAAAGTTTTTTTTTTATTTTTTTTAAACTAAGTATGACAAGGTATAAGGAATAAAATATTTCTGAACATAAGTAGGAACTAAACAATAGTAAAAAAACTGTGAAAAATATGTCTATTACAGTCCCAAGATATTTGCTAGCTCATGAGCTCTAAAACATCCTCTGTTATCGATTTCTGTTAGTGGTCTTATACCTTCGAGAACCTCCTCCTACTGGTAGAAAATCACATCTGTTCTTCCAGGCTACTTCCATGACTTTGATGACTTCTGCATAGAGGAAATATGAGCACCATTTTCATTAAATTTCGTAATGAAATCCGGGAACAACTGGCTTTCGTATGTGAAAACGGCATGCTAATCGATGCTTCTTTTTATATCTTCCCACTTAGCTTTAATATTGGTAGGTTGTCCGTCTAAAATATCTGCAAAAAAAGCTTCTTCGCTCTCTTCCGCATTGGTTCTATCCACCCAGGAGTCAATCAAGTTGGTTTCGTCGTCAGTTTTTAGGAGGCACTCCATCAACTTCTGTTTTAAGATGCCTGATAATATATTGTAATGTAATATTAGATAATATAGAGGCATTAGAGGCAACGCTCTAATCCAAGATTGGACGCCTTTTCCCACCAATTTTATTGGTCTACTGATTTACAAAACACAATTGATGGCTCTCTCCTAACCAAAATTGGAGACAAAACATAAAACAGTAAGCAAGCAGCACTTTCAGATCTTAAAATATAAATATATATTCTTGCTAAGATTTATTTCATTTCCCGGCATTTTTCAAATTTCAAACTTATTTTAACAACGGAGTAAAGTAATCTTCTAAGGAGTAACTTAATCACTATTTACGTAACATGAAAATTAAGACATTCGTCCTTCTTGGTGGTTTTATCGCCGAATGTTCCTTACAAACAAATACAGCAGCTTCCAACGACAGGAATGCAAACAGATGCATCACAGAGTGAATGATCGAGGAGCTTGGCAAGCGAAGTAACATTAAAATAGGTCAGCTCTTGGATTTCCTAAAGCGACTAGGATGGTTCGTTGAATAAACAGAAGGTTTCCACCTCTACTGGGCGCAACAGCCACAGTATCCGCCGAGATACAACAATGTAGCCAATGACGGATACTGATTGCAGAGAATACAAATCACGCATCTAACGGGCGTCGGTAAAAGTCATAATACCGGTGGGACGATACGAAGCGAAACGAGTCCGGTGAATTCCGTCAGAGAGTTGACCATTTATAACAGCAAATCGGACCAAGTCAGTGATTTATAAATGGAAGTGAAGTCGGTAGAATGTTCGCTGTGTTGGATTTGAGTCAATGTGGTCTGATTGATTTTTGAGATTTGGAAACTTGAAAATATCGCAGAAAGCCAGGACCAGAACCTTTCCAGGATATTGGTAGTCTTTTTTTTTAGAGTTTTGCGCTTGGCGATTGGCGCAGTTTTCTTTGAGCGTGAATGGTGAGCCCGACGTGATTCCCCTTTTCGCGGGTGGATGACCCGAACCGTGAACAGGATCTGGCTACGGTGAAAAGTCACTGTAACATTTTATTAAGGTGTAACGAAAAATGGGGTTCTATATAGATAAATGATGATAAGCCCTAAAATACGGCGATCAATCCGGAGAGAGGTTGTGTCTGTGTTTCCTTGAAACCTCACCAGGGGTATACTGGTACCAAGGAGTCCGGGGCCCCAGGGACTTGTCCCTGCCGGTGTCGGTGAGGAACCTGTGTGGAGATTGAAACTTGGGGGCTGTGGTTGTACACCCATTAGCGGCTACTTTCATGTTTAATACAGTTTGAAATCAGATTAATTCAGCAAACCTTCTGTATTGTGGTACGTTAGCGTACTGTTGCGTTTACGACAGAGGTGCCGTTAACCAAAAAGTGGTAAGGGTGCTGATAGGTCCAAATCCTCATCAAGAATTATGAAGAAGTCCAGGAAAGCCTATACTCGGAAAAGTAGTACTCATACTTAGTTATGGGCTACTGAGTAGTACGTTTATGGGGGTTTTTGTGCGAGGTAACTTCGTAACCCTGGCTTAAGAGGGCCGCGTTCTAATGATTCATTTCGGGGAAAGCATGTTAAATCAGGACTTAATCTGTAACATTTTATCTTTTTGACCAGCTTTTATAGTGTGCTGAAGTAGAGCATATAGTACTTTACATTCAATACTATTATTTGCTTGCTTGATGTCTACGATAGTTTAATGCCCGTCAATGTTATACTTCCAGCATTTTTCTAGCATCCGTTTCACTGAGAATATTTGACCAACCGTAGATCGACCAATCGTAAAATCACTCTGGTATAGTGCATGATTGTAGCCTTTTCAGACTTAAATGACGTACACAATAATAATGTCCCTCTTTGGTTTTCAAAGCATAATTTATCTCCTTTTTATATATTGGACATTTACTTATCTTGCGCCAATTGTTGGAGATTTTTTTCTTCAATCCTTGATAAAATTCGCTGGATGAAATGTCATAGTAGTTCCAAAGGTATTCTGTCGATTCCGGGCACTTTGTTTGTTTTCATATTTTTAAGGATATCTTGTACTTCTCTTCTTCCTTATGGGCATCTTCTTTTTTTGTGCTTTTAAATCCTTGACGTAATTGTTAATGATTAAATGTTCAGCTGAATCATTTCTTTCCTTGATTGTAATATGTAAAGTTTATTCACTTTCTTCGGTATCATAACTGCCAATTCTTAATAATAATTATGTGATTACCTTTCAATTTCAAGAAGGTTTAAATTATTATTGTTTTTTTTTTATTTCCTTACATTGCTTCTGTGCAATATTTGTCCATTTTGTCTAGCAAATGTTTCAAAATTGGACCGGAATATAAGAAAAAAGCTATCCTTTAAATTCATTTACGAAGATAAATCGAGAATGTTTACTCCAACGAAAAATACAAAATTTGAGAGTGAAAAAAGGACGTCATGTTAATATTTTCATAGTAAAGTCTTCATTTCAATATACTGCAAGTGAAAGCAGAAGACCCCATTGTGAATGTTATCTTGATCCTGAATTAAAGCCTACTGATTGGCAAATATGTATGAAAATAGCGTATTATTTTTTTAATCTGATGAATGATGTATGAATGAATAAATTCATTTTTTAATTTACGTGAAAAGGGATCAATTTCTAAAGCATCCAAGATAAGGATCATGTGATAAATCCATTTCCCATAAAAATACAAACATATGACATTTTCACCCGAATTACTCTACGATTTCTACATTCCTCAATGTAGGATGAAAGCCTAACCAAATATCAAGGATACGCTCTACCGCGTGAGTTCAATGTCAAGGACACCAGCAAGAATCCACAATGATAAAATGAGAAAAAAGGAAGTGTGCAAAAAAAATTAGAATGATGGAATGAGGATCGTCTACGCCACATACGTTAATATTTTCACCAAAGAAAAAACCCACATCCTTTTATTTTTCACACGAATTTCATGAAAATATCATATAACGCTGCAAGGATACGCTAGTAGCGCTCAAAATAATCCTCTTTTTACTCAACCGTAAAGATGACTGAAGGTGATGGAATGGAGTCGCCACCTCGTTCTTTTAATATTTTGCATGGTATTCATAGTTTCTACCCGCTTCCATGAATGTTTGTGTGAATCAATAGCCAGTGCACATGGGCAAGGGAGCTTGTAACCTGCATATAGAAATAAAATAGGCAGGGGTGCTTTTCATCCGTTCCCATTTGAAACACCCTTTTCTATGTTAGATGTTGCATAGCTGACTCCTTTGCTCAAACCGTATTTCGAATGAAAGCTATACGAGGAGGATGAGACATGATGTTTTTTGGGGTGATATGAAATGCGCGGGCGCAGTCTCAGGTCAAAGGACTTTCGTTTTTTATGTATTGGAAGCTGTTATCCTTTTTATCGGCATCACGTGATTGGGTTGTCGGCTTCTAATTTTAATACGCTATTAATATTAAGGAGTTTAGACACAAACTATACTTTTTCACTTTTAAATCAAGACAAAAAACTTCCATGGGAATAGTTTCGTTGAGTGTAATATCCTTTTAGCGTTTTTAAATTTAGTTACCAAATATATTTGCCACTAATCTTTGCTCTGAAAATATTATTATGCAAAAGTTTGACGATTAAAATATCAGCACATCATTTTTTTTATTAAAGTTTTGAATCCCAAATTGATGGCGAATGTATCCTGATGAAATCCTGGGAAGTACACTTCATACAAAGTTGGATTTAATTGAAACTAAGCCAACATACTATATGAGGTTTTGGAAACGATCAGGATTCGTAACTATCCTCAAAAAGTAACTAAAAGACTAGCTGGAAATTCACTGCACTAAGCGTATTGAAATATATCCCAAAACGACAAAAAGGAAGTGTTCCACACTTTTCTAATAATTTAGGGAGTGCTTTTCTACAGAAGTGAATACCGCGGTCTTCGCAAAAAAATGCAGATATTAAATTAAGGAGCCCAAAATATGTTTGACGTTGGCAATCCACTGATGGGCATGAGGTAGTGAATCCTTTTTTACGAATTGCGCTTACGATTGCTCCAAGAGTAACTCTGAGATAAGGTAAATGATGCGGCCAATAATATTCGTAACTGTCATCGGAGTCTTCCGGGTACTACTGCAATCCTTTTGAATAAATGATCATTCAATTCCTACGAAATTAAGTGTTCCTTCCATATGACCGAAAAGGCTTTCTTAAGACCACTCTCCTTAAATACTCTCGCATCAAGGGATGTACGTATCTTTGACCAGTCAACCATACTACACTATCCACCCTTCTTATAATGCTTGTAGGCAATCGTTTAGTGAAGCGCAGTGATGAAATGCGCAGGATAAAGTTGGGTGAATGAACCACCCACCCATCCGTCTTGGCGTAAGGATATTTTGGTGTGCTTTGTTCAGAAATTTACTGGAATGAATCGCTATATCCATAGTATGATATGTATTAGCAGCAAGGAGAACGAGAGAAACAATGGGACTTGCATAGCTTCCATCCCTTCCACTATTCACCTAATCGCTTAACCATTCCACCTTGCGCCTGATTTCATTGCACGAACATCCCACAGTTCTTTTCAGTCCTTTCAGGAGTTAAATGCATGGAGTGTATTTAGCTGGGTTTGAGTTTGCCACTTCGTTTACAACTACATCGACAAGTATCAGATTTGTGGGTTGCTTCTGCTACTTCTGTCGTTGCCGTTTTTGTTGCTGTTGTTGTTATAGTATAAGCGGGAGGGTGGAATCAAAGCCATATACCAGGAACTATCGTTGTAATTTTTTATTATAATTTTTTTCCACTCGTGTCCTTGTAATCTGCAGCATAAAAAATCCCGAGTGTGGTAATACGGGAAGAAAGGTTAAGTGTTTTGTGTGAAACCGCGTGACATTCACCCATTCCTTCATACGATTGAGTGAGGACGAGGAAATCTTAATCCTTTTTTGTGACGAAATTGCGTAAGTATGATTTCACTTCACATATACGTTTTCTATACGGACATTTTAATCGATACGAGGGAAGGATGTACGAAAAATTCATAACCGAGACAAATTAAACTGAACTGTTTTAACAAGGATCGATAGCACATTGATATTAAGTAGATGAATACCTAAAAGCACAATCCACATACGAACTAGTTTTCCGGAAAACAGGATATCTCGAGCTGATGTTATCTCGACGTAGACTAAACCGATAACGATATCCACGAACTTCAGAAACCTGATAAGACCTTTACTTGAAGTGTAGGCGATGGCAATAATGATGATGCTCTCGACGTCAACGAAAATGGTCCGTAAAATGGTGGATTTTAACCCAAGGACTATGCAGGATGAATTCCCCGAATGGGCGATGAATGAAAACACCCGACATATTCTTCCAACAGTATCGTCGATTTTGTGCTTCTCTACATTTCCTGTTTCGCAGAGACGTGTACTTTTTTTTCTTTTCGTCCTTAATGTTTGTACGCCAGTCGAGGTGTGCTCACGTACTAGCTGCAACTTTATAATGAAGTGGGTGTTGTAAGTTGTTTCGTAAGAAAAATGCGTCCGCGACCGCATCCAACCTTACCTTCTGGAAAATCGTATCGTGGGTTATGCCGCTCTGCAGGACGAAGCTAGTGGTTTGATATTATCCTTGGTTGCTGCTGCTTCAGATGACAGTGTCTACCACTTCAGACATAAGTTCTATGGCATGGCGTCATAAAAGTTGGTCATAAAATGGGTGGCTGGTGTTTCGATGGTGACGGCAATAGAGTCTAGTTTTGCTTGTATTGATGTGTAGGAATGTCCTTTATGGAGCCATGAGTATCTGATACATTCTGTCTATCAAGTATTTGATTCTGTTCAAAGGGTGAATTTCAGTTGCAAAGTCTGATGTGGTTCGTCAAAAAGAGTAAATGCAATCCCAAAACAATTGATGTTGACAACATACTTAAGGACATTTTTACGCCGATCAAAGTGGATTTTCGTTCACACAAATTTGTCGAAAATTCGAATGATTTAGAAAAAAATGACTCATATTTCAACAATTTCAATGATAACAAAACTTTCTAAAGTCTGATCGTGTCCTTTGGGTTAACAAAAGTGGATGATTTTATTGAGTAGTGACCTTAGCGTATGAGCATGCAGCAAAACTAAATATTATGACACCAATCTTAAGTTGAATTCTTCTGTATTCTGTTTTGAAAAGAAGGAGGAATAGGGTAAGTCTCTTCTTAAGGAAATCGGTTCCAACTGACGACCCAGCAAAATGTGGACGGAGACATGATCTGATAGAAGGACTTAGGAGCGTAGTGCCAAGGATCAACCCACACATCGAGCACGCGGATCATTGTACCTATACCATATATAAAATTATCGAAGAATGCTTCCAATTCAAAAAGACAAGGTTCAGGTCGAATCCTTCACTTGAACTAACGTGGTAAAAAACCCACCAGGTTAGTAGCTCTCAAGTCGATGGGATGATGGTCCTTGCATTTATAAACACACAGGACAAACTTTGGAAGTTCTTATAGCAATAGCTATAGAGGGCCTAACCGCACTTATTATGCGGTGGCGCACTTAGTAAGTGATACAAGGTTTGGCTTAGCTACTGATATCAGTGCCTGGTGAAAAAAATATTTTTATGGGTCCGTTTTATTGTTGTTTTCTTGGGGTTTTTTTCAAAGAAAAGTGAGGGTTGAGTCATAAAAATAAATTTGGCTCTGGGAATGCATCGACAAGGTCGCGCGAAGAGATTTAAGAGTACATTTAGATATATAGCTTCAAGTTAAGATGACTAATTCATTTGATTCGTTTTCAGTATTTTTGAGCTTTGCACAATTAGGCAAACGTAATGAGACAATCGTGTGGACTACAAACAGAACGAACCGTGACCATGTTTTTCATGAACTGTACTAACCTAAACTTAGTAGTCTGCAAGAGTCCTAACAAATTTATCGTCAGAGTAACTTATATTCATTTTGTAGTCCCTGGATGGAAAGTTCATGAAGTTTTTGAAACATAGGCCTTAGTAATTGTAACGTTTAACGCACGATTCATTATTCATTGAAGAAAAAATTCTTCTGGGATGACTGAAATTTGATACCTATTCACACCAAATATCCAAGATTTTGGCACGTGGCTAGAGCACGATTTCAGTCCTCCATAGTGTGGAGTGCGTAAAAAACATATGCCAACGTTCTAGTGCCAGCACGTTGATCATTATCACACCAGCTAAGACAAGCATAGTGTCCTTCGATCCCACGTTTAATAAACTCTTAAAATACCAGTCCTGTATTCCTATACTTATTTCGATTCGGTCTAGAATGCAGCTTCATAAAATAATCTGAGTTAGCTGTTGTCGTCAGTAGTCTACACCTGGTGTCTTGTGGAGCATCGATGCTTTCCATTAACCTAAAGAAGTATACAAGGATTCACCAGAATCAATACAACTGGTTGATCTGATGTTCCACATAGAAATCAACCAATTTGGAAGCTAGTCCCACCGATCTTTTCATACATTGGTATGCCTATGTTAAAATGGAACAATCAAAGTGCAAGTTTCAGCCTGTCTCGAGTGCGGACTTAGGAATGCTTCCTGAAATAACTTCAACTGATCCTTGTGTTCCGGCAGCTGGATGATAGTATGAATACTTCATTCAGTCAGTTCTGGAATTAGTGAAGTACTTGACCCTATCCGATCTGTCGTGAATCTACAAGGCCTACATTAGAGGTTGACTATAATATAGCTCCTATATTTAGGCAAGTTTTGGTGCTACATCATTGTCTGGGTTCGACAAATTCCAACGAAAAACTTTCAAATTCATTGGTGATGAAACTTTTATATCTCTCTCAAACAAAACTCCTAAAACAAATACGTAATGTTAGTACCCTTTTATTATGGTCGTTGTCATTTTCTTTTCTTTCTTTGGACGTTGGTGCCTCAGCAAGGCCACAATAAAGGCTTGCCATCGCCAAAATTAGAACTTGGATGTTGACTTCACAGGACGGGGCAACGGACCTTGAAACGTATAGGTTCTATCTCTCAGAAGCTTGCCAAGGGGTTGCTGGTAGGTCAGCTCAGTTCCGCAAAGGTTTGTGGTTGTAGATCGTGAAACGGACATTTTTTTGGCGGATTTCTCTTACGTGAAACTCAGCCACTTTAAGGCCCGATTACATCCAGATATGAAAATGTTCATTAATTGAGCTTTAAGACGATATCTAATGCGTGACCTCTATTCTGCTATAAATTCAACGTGACCGACTGGGTCACACAATGTTCATTCACCGCACAATACATCCTCTTCCCCGGACAGTTAAATATTAGTCTCTACTTTAACCCGCCAGTGGTGACGCAAAATTATCTTACATAGTTGGTGACGTCGGTCTCAGGGACCGAAATTTTCGAGTGAAGATCAATCCAAAATAACACAATTTCTGTAAATGTAGCAAATTGAACTTAAAAAATACAAGGTTAAAGTATAATAAAACACAAAAAATTATTACATCACATCACGTTTATTAATAATAATAAAATTCCCCTGCAACACTAAAAAATTATGTTATTTTCATACACATATTTTTCTACGAAACCGGTCTCACAGACATATGCGTCACCATTCGCGGGTTAAGAACAAAAAACACAAGCAATCCTTGAATTTTGTTCCATGAAGACTATCCATCCTGCTGCAATGAACATATCGGTATTATGTGCTGGGCCCACCCTGCCATGACCTTTGCGATTGATTAGGAATTTTCATGTGCCCGCCGAGGGACACTTATTTGTTGTGTGTCTCACCTCTTCTACCTCATAATAGTTACGGAATATAAAAGCAGATGACGGTTTGAAAACCAATCAGCCAGTTTTTTTGGCTGTAGAGCGAATAGTAACCGTTTTTCAGGTCTCGTGCCTTGTAGAGTATTTTTAAGCACAACACTCCCATCTCGATACTCTCCTAGCCAATATCTGTGGCGAAGAGAAATTTCATGAATATTTTTTTTATTTCGATCAGCACGAATTTGGACCAATCTACCATCTTATATCGTTTTACCTAACTACGCCCCCCCCCCTTAAAATTTATAAGTGTACCTTGTATCTACCCTTTATTCATACCAAACTTTTTAGTCGTCAATTATTTCAAGCCGTGATCCAACAAGTTTCACGATCCACAAGGTCCTCACAGAAGATGCAGATAAATGGTAGAAAATCTCACATCCTATGCCTTCCTCCTTGATTTTACTGGGGTTGTGTCTTTTTTAGATATGGAAGTGATCAACAACATTCATTTATCAAAAGGTCAACTAATTCAGTTTCCAAATGCTGTTGGGAAGAATTGTCTATCCAACTTGGAAAGGGAGCCAGGTTCCTACTGAATCTTCAATTTGAACGACTGTGCCTTTTATTTCGGCTTGACATAATCCTTGAAGCACTTATATTAAACAATGATGGTACAAGCCAGTGCTCACAGATTGGTAGTTATGGTGGGTCAATACAAGGTTTTAAAATTATGTTCGGCATACTTTTTCATAAGTACTAGCGTGGTACCACTAATCCGCATTATTTAATTCACTAAATTATTGAATTCACTCTACACAAAGCTTGAAAGTAGTTATAGTAGCATCCTTTTTGTTGGATCAGCCGAAGGATTCAAATTTTCAGAGTTAATGTTACCAAAGAATTGAAATTCCGATAAATTTCTAATATCACTTTTTGGGGACATTGGACCTTCACCTCATACCTATCACACTGTTGCGTCGTTCACACCAAACCTGCTTCAGAGAGAGCTCATCCGCATCCTTTGTCGATGAACAACAAACTTCAATTTGCCACATAAGCTTTTCTACATCTCATCGAAAAGAAAACGGATTTGTTGACTCCCATTTCGGATTCCATCCACAACTCATTCTTCTTCACTTCGACCATTTTGTTATCGGGGGTGTAAAGATGTCCTTTCCCGGTACAAGAGCACACGAAACCGACACCAGCCGACCTATTCCTTTGGCAAGGCATTGTTGTAGGGCAAGAAACAGCTATATGTAGGTTCTTCGATGGCCCCCTACTTAGTACAGCCGAAGAATTCAAGTTGAGAGAGAATGCATCCTGGGCGACTTCTCCATCAAGTGATTTTCTACCGGAGCCATTCCAGTTTTATTTCGATTCAGTCGCAAACATTTCTTGGTAGTATGGTGTCCTTTTCTGCATATTTGTGTCGTACCCACCGTCGTAGCCTAAGAAAGGAAAAGTGAAAATAGTTGTTGAGTTCAATAGGGTGGCATTACTTCTGAATGCTGTTATTATTGTTGATAGTGTGTATGATTTGATTGGTGTAAAAAAAGGATCAAGTTCAAGTGGCAACAATATAAATTAAAGGTGATGTTCGTTTGAGAAGTGCATGTTTGAAGATTCGTGGCGTTTAAGTAGTCTAGGATGTAACAATTCCCGAAAAATTAATAGGAATCAGCTGAGTTCTATTCTAGTCCTGATAAATGTCCTCGAATTCACAACCTTCACAATTTTGTTTACTGAAATTTTCCGGAATGTGTTTGTGCGCATGTTCCAGATGAGAAATAATGTTGACGAAGAGATTGAAGTGTGTGCAATAAAAGCCGGTAGAATTCAAATATTATTGTTTTCATAGAGAAATGAGAAAATTGGGTTACTGCATTAATTTTCTTGACAGATTTGCATGCACTTATGAGTTTTCCTGTTTTTTTATGTGAATCTTACGTTTCGTTACTTACAAAAAAATACATGAAAAGATGCAAACAAAAGTAGATTAATCCACCACTTTCTGCTTCTTATAATTCACGTAGAAAATATTGTAGACTAATTTTTCCCATGAATTATTATTGTTAGAACACCTTTTTGTACCGCCTTACACTGGCTCAATATAAGCAGTTTGTGAATCATCAGTGTACGTTTTGTGAGAGAGGTACTAGGCCACACGGCACTACACGTAGCCCGATTTGGTCCATGGTGCCATATAGACGTGGAAACCCTTCAATTCATTCCGTGAACCATCCTAATTTTTTTAGGAAATTCGGGAGTTGGTCCATAGTACCAATAGTGCCTAGCCCACTTAGACCCACGATAAAGAATCCCACTAAGTGCTTATGGCTTATAATGTCTAGAGCTGGACATTCGCTACTGGCTCTGTTTCCTCTCCTTTTCCGCCAGTCTAACATAGGTCGATAGCTAAGAGCCTGAATTACCGTGTTAATCGAAAGCTACATGACCCATCAGGAGACCCACAAGATTCCTTGTTGAAGCTCTGTCCAGAGGTAACCGACTAAGAGTACGTTTCGAATCGTATTTGGGCCATGTAAGTTTAGCATTGTGACTCTCATACTGCGTTTGTATGCCACAGGATCCCTCCCTAGCAAACTGATCCATTATATCATCTTACTGTACCCCGGAACCCAAAACAGACTAGTCTGATTTTTAGGGAAATCCTTCCCAGTTGAGACCTACAGGTCTCCACCAATTCGGAGAACACATCCATTCGATTCCAGCAGTCTTAAGGCCGCCAAAGAAAGTAATGTCTTTATAGACATCCACTCTCTTGCTGACTTCTTTTGCCGATTGCAAGATTACCACTAACTCCGCCGCAAAACTGTGTAGTACTCGGGGAGTTCCAACGATTTGCTGAGGCCCTAGTATTCGAAAAATATACCGCCTTCAATTTTTGAGCCATCCGTATACACTGGCAACACACCAGCTCGTTCTCCCACTCTTCTTTTGAGGGGAAAACGGTCAAAAAGTTTGTGCCAAAGTCGATAGTTGACACTCTTTAGTTTATGTTAACAGTTTTATACGTCCCACTGAGACTTCTCAGTACGATGTTGTGCCCGTAGGATGTCTCTCTTCCTTGCATGTAATTTATAGTATTGACAGACAGGGTGTATCCCTAAACCATTCACTTATCAGCAAAGATCAAACACTGCTCGGCTGTAAGAATTCCCTCATGGTCCTGAATATTGATCCTGCTGTACCAGATGACTTAAATGAAGGTTTTTCAAGTCAAGATCTTTAAGAAGATATGCATACTACGTCAGAGATGCAAGATCAAATGAAGTGTGCACTTGTTCTGGATGCTTTTGCTGGAGGGAGATGGTGCGTTCGTTATCCTCTCCACCTCCTTGTGCTTATCACAAAAAATCAAATACTGCCAGTCTGGAGGAATACTCTCTTTGACTTGGATGAAGATTTCTCGTTTAGAATCGTGTCATTTGGCTCGACATTCAAAGAGACAATCGCTGCGTTATGCGTCGGTTGCGCTGGTCATCTTCGCAAATGTCCAACTGAATGCCTCGCCCAGTTGAGTGGTCACCAAATAGATACCTGTAGATCATGCTTATCCTCCGAACTCACCAATTTGAGCGCGCAGAGGAGCAATATGATTGGGGATGGCTAACAAAGGGTCACCGTTTTAGTGCGCTATTGTGACTAACGCGAATATAGGCATCGATCGATTCTCCCTCACATCAAAGCGGTATATTTCGGGCATCTCAATTTTAAATAACCAGTACAGTGCCGCGTGATGCTGTTTGGCCGCCCAAATTGAGATGTCGAAAATATATTGCTGGGTCATGTAGAAAGTATAGAAATGTGATACCGAGTACAAACAATGAATCTTATGAATGAAAGAAGTAAGGTTTATACAGCGCAGTGGATGTTTAGTTATTCTATAATACAGGACAGGAGATAAGTTATTAGTAACGACGAGATATATATGGCGTGATTGACTCAACCGCGGTCAAATCATTGCTGCTAAATCTGCTAGAATTAAATTTTACATTTTTTTAGAATATTACAGCTTCCAAAAATTAATTTAATTTTTTTCCACATTTCAGATGTTGCCTAATATTATTTCATTATGAATTTCACACCTTTTGGTGGTTCCTTCCCAGCAACAATACCTGGTATACATCAGTTCACCACATCTGGAAATCTAGTGTCTGCTGCGGCTACAATTCAAGTAAAATACTATTTACCTCCCTTAAATGTGGAATGTGTTTTGTAATCATTTTTTTTTTGATATTTCGAATTACAGCCTGACACAACAAATCGTTATCAAAATTCAACTGTGAATATGACACACTTCAATCAACCCTTAACAGCGACAACAACAATTCCGGCAAAGTTTCGTCCTGATGAGAATACAGTTGAAACCAAATATAATGGACATATTGTTACGGGCCAGCAACAATACACGACAATTCCTTATAGTCAACCGTCCGATGATAAACGGCTGATTGCAACAGCTATATCCTATCCGCAAAGTACAATACAACAAAATACAACCTCAACGGCTCAAATACAAACGCAACAACAGGAAATATCACAGCAGGATTTATGCAATGCAATATTGCAACAACAATCGGTCGATACAAAGCGTGGTATGTTGTTATACGAGGAACGTCCAGAAAGTAAGAGTACTAGGTTTTTTTAATTAAAAAATAAAATTGTATTTAAAACAAAGTTACAGGATTTTGTAGGTAAATATGTCAGTTATTTTTCCACGTAGTCTCCTTCCCGTTCTATGCAGGTTGTGAGCCGAGGCACAAGCTTTTTAATGCCCTCCTGAAAGAACTCTCAACACCTCTTGTTTCACCTCCTCGTCAGTTGAAATTTTTTTTCCACCCATGTGAGTCTTCAGGGAAGTGAAAAGATGAATTCTAAAGGAGCCAAGTCAGGGGAATATACGGGGATGGTTCATAATGTCCCAACCAAATGAGTCCAAAAGCGCTTTGGTGGCGCTTTGGTCGTGTGCAGGCGGGCGTTGTCGAGCAACAAGCACACTCCCTTCGTCAATATTCCCCTCCGTTTGTTTTGAATTGCTCTCTTGAGTTTTCTAGGGTCTCACAGTATTGTGCTGCATGAATCGTCTCCCCTTGAGGCAAAAATTCGATCAAAATGATCCCTTTTCGGTCCCAAAACATAGTGGCCATGATTTTTTTGCCCGAAATTGAAGTTTTGAATTTTTTGGCAGATGGGGACCTGGTGTGCCGCGACTGTGATGGCTGTCTTTTTGTCTCAGGAGTGTAATGAGGTAACCAGGTTTCATCTCCAGTTACAATCGAGCTTAGAAAATCCTCACCTTTCAATTCAAATCGCTTCAGCTTCGATTCAATTTGTGTTGTTCTGTCAGTTGTTTTGTGACCCATCTTGCGCATAATTCTCGGAATCCCAGCATTTCTGTAATTGTTTCGTGTAAGAGAGATCTGGAGAGTTGTGGAAACATCGCTGAAATTTCATCCGGTGTGTTTTCTCATTTTTTTGCACCAACTCATCGTTCAAAATTGAAAGTCTTCCACACCTGTGATCGTCATGAACATTCTTTCTGCCTTCATGAAACTCACGATACCACTTGAATACGTTCGTTCAGTTCATAACACCTTCGCCATAAACAAGTTTTGACACGTGGAAAAAATTCGGTTGCTGTTTTACCTTCAGTGAGAAGGAATCGTATGACAGCGCGCACCTCGCACTTGGCGGGATTTTCCATCGACATACATATTTCACACAAGTAGACACTACGAAGCGAGTTTTTATACTATCAAGGTCTCGCCTGTGCTCATTCTGTTCCGGAGAACCCCACTACTATTCAGTGTTGCCAACCTTGAAAAAAAATCTCACAGTATGAGAAGGCAACCAGTACTCTAACTTTCTGGACGTGCCTCGTATTTAGATAATATGAAAAGAACGGAATTTTTACTTTTTTTTCAATTTTAGTCCTACAAAACTCCAGTTGGCAAACACTAACACCGGGCTCAGCAGTTGCCGATTATCTGTCGCATCTTCCTGCTAGTACGCTGCCACTGTCGTTGCATCATTTTTTAAAATATTCCGCAGAGAATATAAAAAAGGAGGCGCAACAGCAAACTATAGATATATCTCAGGCTCAAATAGGTATTAACACATTAGGTGGTACGTTGACTCTAACACAGCAGCACCAGCCCAATATTATCCATCACCAACAACAACAGCAAAATGGACAAGCTCAGCAGCAGCAGCAAACCAATTGTGTTCCTACCACTGTTACCTCGGGAGTAGTAGCACCAACCAATTCGACGACAACCACCAAAAAGAAGAAGCGTAAAAAGCCACCAAAAGAACGAAAACCCAAACCGCGTCCGGGTGAGATCCGTTTAACTACAGCTCTAGACGGAAGTCCTCTGTATTGCTGTCCGGAATGCCAAGTAGCATATCCGGAACAAGGACTGCTGGAGCTACATTTGGTCGGGCACAATCTAGAGCGGCGCTTCATTTGCGACATTTGCAATGCCGCGTTGAAACGGAAAGATCACTTGACGCGGCACAAACAATCGCACAATCCGGAACGTCCTTTTATATGTTCCGTCTGTTTGAAGGCGTTCAAACGCAAAGAACAATTGAGTTTGCATTTCGTCATCCATTCCGGCGAGAAACGGCACATATGCAACGAGTGCGGCAAAGGTTTCTATCGTAAGGATCATTTAAGGAAACACAATCGATCGCATATAGCGCGTCGCGTTAAAGCCGAATTGAGTTTGCAAAATCAACAAACACCACCGGCCACGACGGTGTTGCCTCAGCAATCGCAGCAGCAGCAAGGTCAAGCGAATCAACAGGCACAACAACAGCTTCAACAGCAGACCACACAAGTTCAACAACAAATGCAGCAAGTTCAACAGCATCAATTGCATCAAATCCAGCAGCAGCAGCATCATAACCAACAGAATGGTGGACAGCAACAACATCAACAGGGTCAAATGTTGACTTGAGTGTTAATTTTACCATAGTCCGTCTTGAAGGACATTCGTGCAGTGTTGGCTTGAATAGTTTGGAAGACTATGTGCAACATTCTATGCTTCAGTTCCTAATTACACTTCTGCAATGTTCCGACAAAGTTTCTTTTTGATTTTCTTGAACAATCGCCTGCTTGATTTTGTTTGGTGAGTTCTTTTATTTGAATATTTTATGTTTTTATTAATAAGGATACTATGCAATATTTTGAGTATTTTTTTTTGTAAAAATATTATAGTTTTCCAAGAAAAATAGATATCCAACATGGAATTGTTGTAGCGAGCTAAAAATTTTCATTAGAGTTCTTAATAATGTGTGAGAGGTCTTCATCAACGCTGGTCTCATATACACACACGTGAATCGGCACCATTCTGGCTCGTCCCGTCGGATAGAAATGTGCTACCATGCACTTATGGTGTACACTTATGATGTGTGGTGAAGGGACGATGTTTACTTAGTCTGCTTGCAGGCCAGTAGACTAATAGTTGATGGCGACATTCATGCAACCTCAAGATATTCGTATAATACTTTTTGCGCGACATTTGATCTTGCGTAATTGACCCACTGCTGTGTACGTCCTACAAGATCCTGACCAAAATTATTGAAAAAAGATTGACACAGTACACTTCCACAATAATTGGCGAATACCAAGGCGGATTCAAATCCGGTATGTCGACGATAGATCAACTATTCTCAGTAAAACAGGTGCTGGAAAAGTGCTGGGAATACAATATTGACGTGCACCAGGTCTTCGTAGACTTCCAACAAGCATACGATAGTATAGATCGAAATATACTATATAAAATAATGCTTGATTTTGGGATACCTATCAAACTTATACGAATGACCAGACTAACGATGACCGACACACGATCTAAAGTCAGATGTCAAGGCGATCTGACTCAAAGCTTCGACACCAGCTCAGGTCTTAAACAGGGTGATGGCCTCGCCCCCATACTCTTCAATTTGGCCCTAGAGTATGTCATTAGGAAGATTACAGTAGACAATGCGGGAACGCTACTCTTTAAGTCTACTCAAATAGTAGCGTACGCCGATGACATCAACGTCATGGCCCGATCTCTATCTCGTGCCAAAGAAGCGTTTACTGAGCTGGAGTCAGCGGCTAGGCAAGTCGGCCTAAGTGTCAATGTGAACAAGACCAAATATATGACCCAGTCAAGGAAAAAGACGCCAAATAGACAAAACATGACGCTAACTAACTACAGTGTGGAAAGCGTTAACTCTTTTATTTATCTTGGTGTCAACCTCGCCAAAGACGGGAATGAAAAGGACGAAATTGAACGGCGAATTGGTCTAGCCAATAAAATATATTTTTCAGTCCTCTCGGTGATTAAAAGTAACAAAGTGCACCGAAAAAATAAGCTGCGCGTCTATAAAACGATCATCCGTCCTGTATTGATTTACGGATGTGAAACATGGACTTTGACTCAAGCCTCAGAAAAAAGGATTGACGTCTTCGAACGCCGCATTTTGAGACGTATTCTGGGGCCCGTAAAGGACGGACCGGACTGGCGAATCCGGGACAACCATGAGTTGTACGCTCTTTATGACGAGCCACCGGTATCGATTCTGACGAAACTGCTACGACTTCAGTGGGCTGGCCATGTGGAGCGTATGGATGACAGGCGAATTCCCAAGCGCTCCATGAAAGGCCGAGCAACAGGAAGCCGCCCACCAGGAAAACCACGCAAACGATGGGAGGATGCAGTTGACAACGACAGCGAATCCTTGCTGGGATTCGCTAATTGGAGGACGCGGTCGCTGGACCGAGACAGTTGGAGGCAGTGTCTTTGGGAGGCCAAGGCTCAATTTGGGCTGGTGCGCCATTGATGATGAATTGACCCAGCCGCGTTCAAACCCACGATGAACTCTTACACATTTTTCAGAACTTGAAAGTAAATCCAAAAATCACGCCCGCTATAATATTTTTCTACTTTGAATATTTTTATGTTTATTCATCTTGAAGAATTTTATAGTCTCCCATTTAAATTTAGATAAAGTCCTTTTAGGTGCAATATTTTTATATATTAGACGTTAAGGATGGAATCAATGAAATGTAAGCTGCATTGCCAAAAACAAAAATAAAAAAAAACAATATTGAAATTAATATTCCTTATCAATATTTCCTCAACAGAAACCTTACATTTCATTGAAACTCATAATAAAAAATTGATAGAAACAAATAGCAATCAACAAACAAAATAACAATGTCCTAAGGATAAATTCAAAAGCCTATCGTATATTTTTTCGATGTGTGCGTGTGTGTGAGTATTGAATTATTCCGAATCCAATTTACACCAGATCAATAATGTTTTCGTACAGTGAACAATTAATTTGTGATAGATTTTCATTGGTTTTTCTACAAACAAGCAAAAAAATTATAGTTTTAAAAATAAACAAATTAATTTTGTTGAATTCTTTTTTCATGTATATCTAAAATGAAAAAAAAACGATAGCAAATAAAGCACAACGTCTGAATGATTGTATCCAATATGGCAAATAAATAAAAAAAGAGTGGAAGCTCTATAAAAACATGATTTTTAATGTAACAATAATCGAATTAGCATTAAGGATGTCAAGTGTAGGTACGATGTATGTGCATTTCAAACAATAAATCAGATCATCATAAATATGTATGAGCAAAAATTCATAGTAATATTGAAATTTAGATTTTTAAACTGAATAAAACAAATCAGATATTTGTATAAAGTGTATATTATGGATGGATACATAAAGCGAAATGTATTAAACACAGTAAAATGTAGAATTGTGGATATTTCTTAAAATAAAATATAAATTTATTTAGAATTTTTTGCAAAAAAAAAACAACAAAATTAATGTTGTATTTTCACAATAGCAAATATTTATATTATTATTTTTTGTTTATTTTAATTTATTCACAATTTTACCATAACATAGAACTCAAGTTAGTTTTTGTTGTTGTTGAAAGGAACGTTCTTCAAATGAAAGGATTCTACTTACAATTTTTCATCTCGTTTTGAGATAGAGAGATAAACAGAGGGAGAAACACGGGAGAATAACTATGAACAACTTTAGTTAAAACTATTTAAAGATGAATGATGAACAACTTTAAATGCAAAAACCACTGAAAAAATTCAATTTCACTTGCATTCCTTATCAACCCTATCCGTCCAAGAATCAAACTGTATTCGATTATCTTCGAGATACGATGGTCTTTCAATAAGTCCTTAGAAAATCCAGCAGATGGCGTTCGTAGTATCGAAAATAGTTTGTTTTTAGTGAGTATCATTACTCACTAGACAGATGTTAAAATCCATTCATCCAATGGAGAATAAATGCAATCGTGTTGTTTTGCGCGATTTTCTGTCGCAATCCTGACAAATTAAACGAAACATGGATACACTAATACACTCCAGAGACAAAGGAAACAGTTCAATCAGTGAGTTTTTGAAGGCGACCGGGCTTCAAAGAAGGCGAGGACGGTGAAATTGATCAGCACAGTTTTTTTGGGATGCACATAGAATCATCTTAACCGATTATTTGGAAAAAGAAGAAAAAGAAAAAAACAATAACTGCTAACTTATGCGTTGTTACTGCATCGATTAAGCAAAGATACCACGATAAAATGTCTCTATTTGAAATAGAAAAAGAGAGCTCTTTCATCGAAACAATGCGCGTATTTTTGACGGTCTAAATTATGTTATTAAAGTTCGAATTATTAAAACATCCACTGTATTCACCGAATTTGGCTCCCAGTGACTGTTTTTTATTTTCAAACTTGAAACAGCGGCTCAACGGACCACGTTGAATGTTGAGCCAGAAGTTCATCGCCCAAACAGATGCCTATTTTGTACTCTGTAACTCTCAAAATTCACCTACAAAATTCAAATGTCTTTTGAAATATTGGGAATTGAACTTCGGACTCAGGCGTTAATCTTTGAAGAATTTCGTTATACATACAGGGTGTCTAGAAATTACCGAACATGCTCTATATTTTGTTGCTTCTCTTGTAGTTCTAAGTAAAATTAAGCTATTATAAAAATTATTTTCGGATTGCTTAGCCGTTTCGTGGCAAAAGGCATTTTAAAGTTCTGAAAAACTACCCCTCTTTAATTTTTTAAAACAGAATATCACCAAAACTACACAAGAAAGAGTACTCCAACAAACACAGAATCGTATTAGATATTCCATTCGAATTTTAGATCTTTGTTTCGTAAATATATATATTTTTTAATATTATTTACAACAGTTCATGTTTTCTATTCATTTTTCAGGAATTTTCTCGCATTCATAGCTCAGAATTTTTCATTTTAAAATTGCATTTCTGCTATTTTATGATTAAAGTAATTCGATATCATTCAATCCTTGTGAGTCAACTGCTGGTAGCTAAGGACTTATAAATGCAATCCACAACTATGGAAAATGCACTATTTGAAGAAGAGTGTTGCAGTGGATAAACGTAATCGATGTTCTCACGTGTTAGTGGGTACTTTTTTGAGTGGATAATAAAACCGGTATGTATTTTTAAAATTCATTGTTTTTATTTAATTTTTTTTTAGTAAATGCTCGTGATAAATCAAACCCGGGCTTCCATTTTTACACTATGAACGTCTCAACATTTAATTTGCTTAAGCACGAAAATTGCTTATTATGGATGAAAATTATTTCAACGTTTAAGTGATCAACCCTTCCATTCATTTTTAATCCATCCGTGTAGATCTCGATAGGGTTCTTTGGCTCATCCTTATCCTTACCACCTGCATGGGATGACTGACTCGAAGTTGTAGTGGAGGCAGAGAATGGAAGCAGCAATATCTACTTCCTCTGGTGATGACCCAGCCCTCCTTTACATGGCAGAGTGACCATTACTTTTTGTGTACCAAAAGTGTAGAGGTTTCGCGCGTTGCTAAGGACCGATAGAGAATTTTGTCCTGTTATCCGATGTGAAGTTAGCATGGAATCCCTGTCCACACATAGATGTGCTGTAGTCACGTTATGGATGCCACAGAATTGGCCCTACAAGGCAACGTACAGATCGCCATCTCTCAGGACCAGAACTGTGAATTCGTGAACTGTAACACGGAATTAGTCAAGCCTCATTGTTGAAAAGTGTCTTTGCTATGCAAACCATTATCCTTTTTTGTCGCGCATCTTGACCTTAAGCTAGGGGTGGTGGATAGCTTCGTCTATAGATATATGTGTGTGAGTCTTAAACGATCCTTTTTTGTTTTTATTCTAGGGATCAAGGAAGTGCGAATGTTGCTGACGGATCGGTTAGAAATGATGTGCGTGATGTGTGTGTTAAATAGTTTTGTGGTTTAAAGTGTATTGTGTGGATAAATCCTTTAAATACCAGCGGGTCATTTTGATAATGATGTAAGTGTAAATTCGCGCGTATCAAAAATAGTTTAAAATAAGTTAGTGTTTCTGCAAGAACTTTCATCTATTGGATTTGTCATCAAAAAAAAAAAATCAGGTGAGTATATTTTCTAAATAAATGCTATTGTTTAGATATTTATTTAAATTATTTATGTATATCTTCGCTTTGATGCTGAAAATATTGGTTGATAGTTCCCATGAACATTTTCCGGATGTATAAGATGCATTTCTAACAAGAAATCTCAATTGTGTTAACGATTCTTAAGACTGGCAAATGTTTTGACCTCAATGTACATATATTGAAATTACGAATTTAGTGTTTTTTTTCAATCAGAGATGAATGGGGACGATTTTCCTATTCGCGAAAAATACGTGTAATTTGCACATCTCCGAAATCATACTTTGTAAAATATGACGATTGAAAAAGTTGTCAAATTAAAAACCAAATTAGTTCAATTAGTAGTATAAAACAATAAACAACAAATAGATAAATTTATTGTACAAATCGGATCTGCCTATTACAAATCAGCGAATGATACATGGTGGGTGGTAAATGTTAACACACACACACACACACACATTCACACACACACGCCATCCAGTGGAATCTTTTCAAATATACCTTAAGGGGGATAGCCACTGTGATGGGTCAAAAAAAATAAAATAAAATTTTTTGTTTTAAATCAAAGTTTATATGTTCAAAAATATGTGTACAAAATTGCAAGTCAAAATTTCAAAAATTGACTAAATTACATTGATTGTAGTGAGAGCAGGTAGGCCGATCAGCTGTTCAGTATCGCATCGAAAAAGTTAATAAAAAATTAAGAAAGTCAACAAGACTCCTGGAGACGAAGAGAAAGAACCGTCATATGGTCCAGGTCTCAAAAGTTTAATATAGGTATGAAAATTTAAAAAAAATTTATACATGATTTCATTACGAGAGAAATGGACTAAAATCTTTAAACGCATTTTTCTCGTAGTTTTTTTTTTGAACTGGTCGCATCAATAACTCGAACAATTATTAACCGATGTCTAATTTTTTAATTTTGTTTTGTTCGTCTTAGTAATGGTTAAGGTTAAGTGTAGCCGATTTGAATTTTTTTTTTACTATTTTTTAAACTATTTGAAACCCCAAAAAAAACAGTCGAAAAAATTAAAATATTGTCAATCGGTCACCATTTTGTGAAAAATCAAAATAAAAAATAACGGCTACGTACAACGATAACTACATTCATAGAGATTACAAAAATTTTGTTTTTTGTTTTTTTAGAGTACCGGCTTTTAAAAAATCGATGCGACCATGGAGGGGAAATTTTTTAACTTCCCAGTTCCCTATGGGAAGTTATTGTAATGGGGTCGATTTTGCGAATCCCAAATTTTGATATATCTCCACGTTTTAAGGTCTCTAGAATCCAAATCCATCGTTTTTAGAGAGATGTCTGTGAGTGTGTATGTACGTATGTGTGTATGTGCCTATGTGCGTATGTACGGATGTACGGATGTACGTATGTGCGTTCGGAATTATTTTTCGTCTCGATTATCTCGAGAACCAAAGATCGGATTGACGTGGGACTGGTTTTAAACGACGCGTAATTACGTAACTTAGAACTGAATGACTTTTCAGCAAAATCTGTCAAGCCGTTTTTTATTTAGGATGAAAAAACTGAAAAAAACGACTAAAAATTGCTTATTTTTAAACTGTTGATACGCACTATTAATTCGTGAAGATACCAAATACCTTCATGTTGTTATTATTGTGCGTTTTAGCAAAATTGTGATCAAATTTGTAAAAATTGTTATTTCAAAAAAAATTAAAAATTTATTTATGAAATTCGAAACTTATATTATCAGGGTTGGGTGAAAGGGAGTAGAGTCGCTAATGCAGTTAATAATTGGATGTTGTTATAAATAATTTAATATTGTTAATAACAAACAAATAATATTAGTTATAATTTGATATTGTATATATAAAGTCAATTATAATTATTCAGTAACGATCAAACATTCTTAATAACGAATGATTATTATAAATTATAATTAAATACCCTCAATAATAGTTGTGGATTCCGAAGCCGAAATGAAGAACGAGGTTGAGGACGAAGTGGAGAACAAGAAGGATGACGAGGACAAAGAGGACGAGGTTGCCGAGGCTTTGGTAGAGGATGAGCAGGTGGTGGAGACGTCTTCCACTACAAAAGCTTTTATGGTTAGATAAAAAATTGATAAGAATAATAAAAGTAATTATATTAATTTAGAATAATAATGTTTAATAATAGTAATTATTTATAATAGTAATTAATAATAAAAGCAAATTAAAGCATTTTATTCACCCCACTGGGAAGTTAGTCGTGTGGGCCTCAAGGGTCGCACTTAGACCACATTTTTTTCAGGCGATACGGCATCGTTTATATTGTTAAAGCTATTTGATATTTTTTAATACAAATTTGTGGAAAAATTATTAAATGTGTACTTAATAAAATAAAAAAATAACCGATCCAAAAATTCCTCTACTTACTCGGTCAAAAACAATATTTAAAAATCACTAATTTTTCGGCCGTCACAGTGGCTATCCCCCTTAAAAGTACAGGATTCTGGCACCATCCAAAACGTAGCAAGAGACTCCCTGTTTTGAATTCTTGAAGCTTCTAAAAGAATACTTCTTTCGTGTCAGTATGTAAACACTTATTAACTTTAAAAAAACGCACCGGTTTCTATATATGAGGTATTTTTATTCAATTTGGTACTTTGCAATTTATTTTCACTACTTTTTGAATACAATATCAACGAAGTGACCGTCGAAGTGCCGTTTTTGCTGCATTTTCCATTACCTTTTTGAATATCTCGGGCATTATAGCGATGATTTCGGCACGAATGTTTGCCTTGAGTTCGAAATCGAAGCGATTTATGGTTCAAGTTGTACCGATTTATCGTTTCAAAAACATGTCTCATCGAATCAATCGGTTTGACAAATGTCAAAGTTAGTAAGTGTTTACACATCGTCACAAAAGATGGCGCTCTCTCTCTCTCTCTCTTTATATATATATAACAGGAAGTTTCTTGCCACGTTCTAGGTGGCGCCAGAACCCCGTACTTTTCAGGTATATTTGAAAAGATTTCGCTGGGTGGCGACACTACGTATTGTATAAGAAAGAGGTTTGAATGAAAAAGAAGTCGGTTGATTTTTTGGACGTGACAGTGGGCATTAGCAAGTAGTGTAACATGGCCTAGTTAAGACCATAGTGAGAAGAGTTCCACGTGAAACATTTGTAAACACGAGTAATTAGTTCAGTACGATTAATTTAATATGGTTTAGTGCCTCGTGTAATAACAATAGAAAAAAGCGGGCAATTTGCTTTTTGTCTAAATCTCGTGTCTGATGTTTATTGGGTACCTCAAAATCATTGTTCGGTGTTTATTTACAGGACAACGTTTAGCATCTACTGCCAGGGTGTCAATCTACTAGTATACATGGTAATTATACAGATAGCACAAATTCATGTATGGATGCAAGGATCCTTTCCTTATAACCTAGCAACATGTTGCTACAATCCCCTTCATATGACGCAATCGCATTGCTTTGATTCCACACAAGTTTTTCATTCAAACATCGTTCCTTGTCTTGTACTTGCTTAACAATAATTTCTCTAGTCCTTGTCGGAAATATATCAATCGTTCGTCTAGACTCTAGATTCCATAAAGGCTGATGAAGTGTCGTTAGTATGACGCAATGCCTAGAAAACTCGTTAGACCTTTAAGGTTATGGGAGGGTTGTTGAAAGCCACTATTTTTTCGGTGAGATTTATTCCTTCGCGTTACAAAACCCAGAAACTTTGTTTCATTTTTATGAGCTAAGTTTTTGTTAAGGTTTACATATAAGTCAAATTTTTTATTAGTTTCCTGTATTTTATAACTTCGTTTTCACAGATCCCGAAATTTGAGCCAAATCCAAAACTACTTGTAATATGATATGCCACAAAATAATAACCAAAAAAGGAATATTCGAGGACTCAATCTATACACAAGTCAGCTCGAAATTAGAAGTCGATGAGTAAACGACTAGCAACTCTTTTCTATAGACTATAGCTACCTGCCTCGACGATACTCTTAAATTCACTTAAAATTTCCACAATCCTAATATTTTGGTCGCATCGCCAGACGCTTTGCTTCCTCGCCTACCGTCACTGGTGATCGTCGTCTTGCTTCAATTTTCATTAAAAATGACTACTTCTTAAGTGGCCACTCATCAACATGCCTATTTAAAAAAAACGGCCATTCTTCGACTACCTAAGTTCAAACGGCCAAAATCCTACGCGATCAAATCGCCACCAATTTAGTTGAAAAACTGAAGAGGATCAACCGGTATCTATATCTTTGCGCAGTCCCGTTATGCCATCAGGCCCGGTCGGTAAGCTGGTCAAGTTCTCGAACTCGTTTCGTTTTGTGTCGTTCTACCTGGGTCATGTTGTTTTCCGATTGTCGTCAGCTGGTGGTCTAGTCTGGCAATATTTACAACTAGACATCCTCACTTTTGCCCTTGTTTGTATAGGTGTATAAAATTTCGTTGCTTATTTCCTGTGCCAATTGTGTTGTGAGGTTTTGGTGTTACCACCTTCATGTTCACAGAAAAGACAAGTCAGCAAATGATAAGATCCTTCCGGGCAAACCGCCGTTCGGTAACTGGATGTCGCATGGCTTCTGGCGATCCTTTATAAGGCTCAACATGTCCCTCGAAATTGCGTTCTTCATTGCCAATTTTTGCTACTTCATGAGTATCAGCTCTCAGGATTTTGTATCGAATCCCCAATCATAGCTCCAGGATACTGACTTCAATATTTCCCGGCAGGAGTTGGTCGAATCATCGAGTTTACATTCTTCAAGTGGGCTGCAATGTTGATGGTGACTTGTGAAGGAGTTCACATAATCATATAATCTAGTATCCTTAACTAAAATCCACCAAGGTCCATTCAAATTCCAAAACAATAAAACACTAAGCTACCTAGACAATGTACCGATAGTGGTTATGAGTCTTCAATGGCTGGACAGCCTTGGGTGTCACCTTAAATAATTCTCGCTTCAGTGAGAATTGTTCAAGGCCCCTTCTTTCACTTGATGGTCCACGCTGTGTGGCGAACTTTACAAGTCTCCGAATTAGTTCAGAGTGCTTGTTCTTTGATCGGGTTCCGAATTTCAAATTTCCCATTCAATACCAGGACATTTTTGAAAAATTTTGTTAAGCGAAAGTTTTCTTTCGATAGAAATTTTCATATTATGTCGAAGTATTGAATTTGAAATGCTCCTAAACAATATTTTTCGTTAGTAACTATTCCTCGCATTTCTTAATATCTATCTTAGAGGCTTACTAATGATCCTCTCAAGGCATTATTTGTCACAGTAATAAATCAGAATGGTGTCATAATAGCCACTTCTTTCAAACTTGTCGAGTTGCTTCTGAAAGATATCCTTTTCATGCGTATGTTCATATGTGTAGTATGCAGTCTGTTCTGTATCTATTCTTATCAAACACCCAACGGTCATTTGCGTTGATATCATTATATTCACAACAGAAAATAACTAACAGACACTAAGTCTATATTCGTACCATTCGAAATGCTATAGTGAATGTTGACATGGGCAACCACTAAGCGGATATAAAGAGCATCGTCAGGACACCATTAATATACTAGATTTGTTTCTACGAATATTCACTAGACGTTAAATTTTACGTAGGACTTTGTGAACAGAACTTCATCATTAAATACATGTCCTTGCATGTGTTCAGGAACCCTTGAAAAGGAAATTTCCTAACAAACACAAGAATTGTTTGGGTTTGATAAGGGCCCTACATATTGGCAAGGATGAATATAAACTACAGATATGTCCGTATTGTCTGGATGGCTTCTTCATGCTATTATTCGAAGGTTATTGTTATCTTGAATAATAGATACAGACTGGGCTTTCAGCTTTTTGAATTAATTCTTAGACACTTTCGTTATTTTTTTTCGGTTCTGTGGAAAGATGGACGACATTGATTTCTGTTTTTTTTTGGGATTGGGATTAAAATATATTGCGTTTGTTGAATAGATTTTTCAAGCTTAAAATTTATATAATATTGAATGAGAATTTGGGATTGTATTTTATTTATTATTATTCCAGACAGTACTCATATGTAAAATACATAGCAACTATTCAGGGTGTCAAGAAATTACTGCACAGACTCCTCACCACTCAATTTGTCAGGCAATTTTTGACAAAAACAAATAATGTGAAATTATTTTTCGGTTTTTTAACACTGCAGCTCTTTCAGACATTTAAAAAGTCTGGAAAAATGCCGTTCTCACATAACTAAAAACATAATATCTCCTCACTTCCGTAAAATACAAGGTGCGCCATCTGAACGTACCCTATTTTAACATTGAATAGTTCGGCCATTTTTCAGTCGATTTTCACAAATAAACAAGATTTTTTTAGGATATTCTATGCCATTTATTTCAAACCAGGTTTAGAATATAACGTCGATCAAATGACCACCCCCATTTGATACACAAAATCAGCTCTTTTGCGGGCATTCTGCATAACATTGGCCAGCATTTCGGGCGTTATAGCAGCTATTTCAGCTCGTATATTAGCTTAGAGTTCGTAAATGTTCTTCGGCTTGCTGGCATAAACTTTACTTTTTACATAACCTCACAGAAAAAAATCTGGTACCGTTAAATCCGGAGAACGAGCAGGCCACTCCAAATCGCCATTTTTTTAAAACAACGCGTCCTGGGAACTAACACTGCAAGAATTTTATCGCAGCGGTTGCAGTGTGGCAAGATCTTGTTGAAAATAGAAATTTTTCAGACCTTTTTTGTGCATTTGTGGACAGACAAAGTGCGCCAAAATCCAACGGTAGCGTGCGCCGTCGATGGTCTCTCCAACTTTGAACAAATAAGGCCCGAAGATGGTTTTGGAGCACACCCCGGCCCAAACAGTTACTTTCTGGTCGTGCAGTGGTGTTTGATGAGTAACGTGTGGATTCTGTGTCCCCCAAATTTGACAAGTTTGTTTATTTACTCCGCCGGAGAGGGTGAAATGAGCCTCGTCCGTCATTAAAATTTTGTCCCAACGATCAGGCTCTGTATCGATCATTCTTGCGACAGTATTTCCATATTGCAAGCGACGTGGCATATCCGTTGGCAACAATCTTTGAGTAAGTTGCGCTTTGTACGGGAAAAGAAGGAGATCTTGCTTCATAATCCTCCTTAGAGTCGTCCCATTCATGTTTAACTCCTGAGATCGGTGGCGATACGACGTATTTGGGTTATCGGCAACACTTTTTTATATCGCTACAACAACTTCATTGGAGCGTCGCGAACGCTGTCGAATAGGAACCTGGCGAGTTGCTACAGACCCGTACTCAAAGAAATTCTTCACCAAACATCGAATTGTCTCTTTTGTAGGCGCCGTATTCATGCCACATTTTTTATGATCAGCACGCACAGTTTTCATAATTGAACGATCGTTTTCAATGTAAAGCGCTACGATTTCAGCGCGTTCTTTCGGTGTGTATCGACTCATAGCTAAAATGGCACTGAATGAAGTTTCAGAATTGTGTTTATCTGTCAAAATCGGCTGAAAAATGGCGGCGTTATTCAATTTTTTCAATTTTTATTCAGCCAAAATATTTACACGGTTCTTATTTAAATAGGCACTATGTAGTTAGAGAATTGAGCGGTGGCTCTTACAAATATAAATATAAAAATACTTTGGAAATAGACGGATATAGACTGATATAAAATAATATAACTATTCGTTATTCAATGTTGAAATAGGGTACGTCCAGATGGCGCACTCTGTACAACGCTAGAACAAACATTAAAACGTGGATGATAGTTTATCGCAACATTGACATCCATTCCGATTGTGAAGATGATCCTCAAATAACTATACAAGTATGTAGTTATAGTTTCTGTGCGCCTAGCCATGAGGTGGATTTCAAACCTTAAGATTGCTCTCATATTCACAGTATTAGATTGCGTCCCCTCGTTAAGTTTTTGTTAGGAATAGAGTACGAGGACATCATCTTTCCCATCTGCAAAACTAGATCTTAACCACCAGCTTTGGGTAGATTACCAATCTCAGAATAGTGTGAGTACGTCCTTCGCCAAAGTAACAGCAAGTACTATTGATCATTCCATGCATTATTTAGGTAGTGATCCCATCATTCAGGAGAGTTTTAAATCTTATCCATATGAAACAAATCAATTCTTTCTACAATACACTGTCTTAGAATTATGTATGCAATTAGTCATCAGGACCAGGAAGCCAGATAGCACGTACAAACGTGGATTTATTTAGCCCGAAAATCCGCTTGGATAGCAGACACAAACCAAATTTCTCAGATATTCAGCCCTAGATGTTTTCTGCATCAATATTACATCCGGTCACCACCAGAGACCCATTTCCTATAAACGGTTTTACTGTCGGTGGTTGCAGCTCGCACCAGCGATTACTGTTACCGGCAACCGTGTGGCTGGTGGTAATCGGTCCGCCACTTGCATGCTTTCACTGCTTTCAGTGAGTTCTCAAAGGGTTTCCCGGTGGTTGATTGTCAGTTTCTCGACTGAAAATGGTGCACCTGAAAGTTCTAATATCAGGCATGTGCTCTAAATGGTCAGGTTATTGAATCTTCTTCAAAATTTCATTTCTATTTAAGCTTATGTTTTGCAACCTTTAACACAAATGTCTTCGATAACTTTAAGATTTTTGGTCAAGTTCATTTTCTTCCAAAATATCCCCAGAGTCGCACTTTCCCAGACATGTTAATCGTCCTTTTGATTGGTAGCAGCTAATTCTAGTCTAGAAACTGCAATACATTGTAATGGAAACTACCGCTATAACAATGCCAATCATCTCCGATAAGTAAGTGTATCGTAAACATAATACATTTCCGACAAAAAAGGACACATGTTCAAAAACTAATATCTCTACCATCCAGAAAATATTCAATTGACATGTTTATAATGCATCACTATTCAATTTTATGCGAAATAGTTTAAATTCAATTTAAATTTCTATTTTTCCGTATCTTTGTCTATTCTCCATCCGTTAACCGTACAGCATTACAAAAAGGATACATTTTCACAGCCACTGAAAATTCAATAATGTATTTGTGCTGTCGAGAGAGAAAAGAAAACCAGATGCTTGCCTGTTTTCTGAATGCAAATTGGATGATGCTCTATCAGTTTATTGGCATGAAAAAAGTGTGTAATACGAAAAGAATAAGGATTCGATGGAAATCGTATACAGATCCTACCACTTCAAATCTTGTCTGGAAACCATTAATGCGAGAAATTGGCATGAAGTCGATGATATTTTTTATTGCTTATTGGTTTTCAATCGTATTGTATGTATTTGAAACCATCTTGAATTATAGATTATGCATGAAGATATATTTTTTTGCTAGGTGTTCTTTTGGGAAAAGTAAGTGAAATAACGTAGTAGAAATAATGGATTGAAAATGGGATGTTGACATGCTTTTTGGACGCACTTTTTGTGCAAAAATATTCCACTTAGTTCTAATTACGTGTGATACAAAAATGTTATTAAATATTCAAAAATCTTTTAAGCAATTAGGTTTGAAGTAAACCTTCAAAAAATTTCAGTACATTTTTTTATTCAATATTTAAATTTTATCAAGCGTCCATAAAGAAATTACTAGAATGTAGAGTCATTAACAATGTCATTCAATATTAAGGTGTCCCGCTCATGGCTGGCTTTGCAAGCATTCGCTTACCATACTTCAGCACTAAAATTATTTTTGACTCCGCCCCATACTCGTTCCGCTAGCAGTCGAACTAACAACTTGAATGCTTTGGTCAATGAGTCATAGCATTTAGCGTTCGTCTCTAAATTTTTTTATAAAACAGAGAGATGTTTCTTCCTTTGCAAACCATACCAACTGTCTTATTTTGAAATCAACCTAATGCCCTTTCCAAGACAGAATTACAATAACAATACCCCTTGAATTTCAACCACTAACAATTCAGATACTATCAACCTAACTTATTCTTAATTAGTTCAACAGTTGCACGCCCGCTATAATTTTAACATTGAAGAAAATCTATCAAAACTTCCAGAAAAGATATTTAACCGAACAGAATAGATACAGCAGCAAGTTACAACTGAAATATAATTCGTAGTGTGCATGTTAAATAGATATAAATTTGGAAACTCACTTGACAAGATGATATCTATATTTAATCTTTTCGAAGTATCTCTCAATCCATGTTGTAATTAATTATGAAAGTTGTCGACGATAAGACAGAACGTACAAGACGAGTAGCAGATGTATTGAAGGGAATATCTGGAATTTGACAAGGAATTTGCATTGAATGATAATTTTAAAATTAGTTCAGTTTTTATGTTGTGTTGCCTTGAAGCATATTTGGGGATGAGATGATATAATTTGGAATATTTGCATTGATTTTCCGTTTCCAATATTTTCTATTCACTCAGTACTCGTATAGCTGGAGCAGCGTTTATTTAAAATAAGATTGTTTAGTATTACTGTCGGAAATTTTACGGGAAAAGCAGAAATATTGTGGTCCACAGGAATTCAATACTGGCAGCTATACTTTTAGCTATCAACTTCACAACAAAAACAAACAACAACAAATAACAAAACCATTCCAACAAACTGACACCTTAGGGTAATACATAATAAATAAGCTGAGCCCATCCAGCATTGATGTCGCGGCCTGGGCCCACCCGATCACGGCCTACTGTGTGCGTGCGCAAACACATAAGGCATGCGGTTAGACCCGTTTGATACTTCTTAGCCAAGCAATTCATTACAAGAAATGTATATTGTGTATATATTATGCAATATATAATATTGCAACAACATTCAAGAAGAAAAAAAGAAAGCTAAACACAAAATATGATGCGATGTTGCATGCAAAAAATTGTACAACGTCGACCACATAGTGCTTGTCCAAATTAGTCGAGTCGTAAGTGAGGAAAAATAATGGAGTTGTCTTAATCTTGAGGACCAGTTACGCTAATTATATCGTGAATATTAATCTCATCCTTTTCAGAATGATCTCTTGCTCTTATTCTACACACGAGTTCAGGTTTTGAGATAGCTCGTCCGCCAAATTCAATTCTGAAGTAGTCCCACCTCTACCTCTAGCGTTCGGCGGAGAAAGTACCAATACCTTAGTCTTAGATCACAGCGTAATATTTTCTCACTCGATTTTCCTTCATTTTCACCATGTCTCGTCAGATTATTTTTAATGCGCCAGAAGCTGCTCTATAGTAGCTTGTACGCCACACACCAAAAAAACATAGCACGAACCTACTCACCTGGAGAGGAATTTCGAGTATATTGGGCAACTTTATTAGAAAACCACATGATCGTGCTAAAAGCGACACCCATCTCTTTCACACTGCCATATTGTAGTATATTATAGAATATGGTAGTGTGAAAGAGATGGGTGCCGCTTTTAGCACGCCCATGTGGTTTTCTAATAGGGCTGTCCAATTTACTTGAAATTCCTTTCCAGGTTAGTAAGTTCGTGCTATGTTTTTTGGTGTGTGGCGTACAGGTTGTGAACAATGATCACGGTAGGCTGTGATAGCTTGTTCACATCGCTAGATTTTAGTCATTGTGATTTCGAAATCTTGTCAAGTGTTCACATCGCCTCTTCTAGATTTGGCAGTGACAGTTTCGTAAATTTGAATTTGAATTTGAAATTTGGCGCCCCCATCGCAACTCTCATCTCATGAAATACGTGGCTGTTTTTCGGTGGGCACGTATTTCATCCAATTTTTCGGCCCAAAGGAATTCTTCGGCGTCGTCCTGCCACTTAATCTTATTTTAATATTTTCGTTGGTTGGTTGGTTGGTTGTAGTGGCAGCCCTCTTTGTCAAAAAGATGGCTCATTTAGGCCAAGATAGGCCCATTGTGATACCACAAAAAGACGAGGGCGGCACTAGAACCTGTGAGTTGACGAGAACCATTTCGATTCTCGTATGAAGCCGGCTATGCAGCCGATATTCAAATCAGCTACTTCCGTGAGGCTGTCCAGGAATGGTGAGCCTAAGGTTTTCATGCGTTTCCTGGACAGTGCCGGGCATTCACACAGAAAGTGTTGGACTGTCTCTTCCTCTTCTTCCGATCTGCAACTCCGGCAGAAATCGTTGAAGGGAACGCCCAACCTCTCTGCGTGTCTGCCAATCAGACAGTGCCCCGTCAGTATGGACACGATAGAACTCAAGGTTTCACGACTCGTGTTCAGGAGCTGCTTGGTGCGTCTGGAACTCAGTGCACGCCAAGTTTGCCTGGTTGTCCTGCAGATTTCCTCCAACAACCAAGCTCTATTTGCAGCCTTGATGTAATGCTGCTTAAATCCTAGCTTTATAGAAGCTAGAGGTTGACCAGCTTGGGGTGTGAGTGTATATTACTGGAGCACAGTGCCAGCTCTCGCTAAGGCATCCGCTTCCGCTTTCGTTTATTTGACATGATTCGCGCGAATGTAATTCACATATGTTTGACACTTGTCACTGCTTGTCATACGTCATCTGAATGTGTGTGGTAAAGTGTGGTGAAAAATTTTCTTGCAGTTCTGCCACACGCAAACATCAGATTTTGAGTAGATTTTGTTGAAATCTAGGAGATTTGAGATCGACTAGATTTTGATTTTAGTATGGAAAATCTGGTAGATTTTGGGTTAGATTTCGTGAAATCTCCCGATTTGTCGAAATCGGGTGCGATGTGAACAAGCTATGACACGCAACACGCTGGCAAAGAGAAAGGATGGTACTTTGATCTAGGGTACCCAGACATTTGGAAAATAAAGAGGTTGATCGTTTTGCCAAGCTTGTGACAAAGAGTGTCTGCATAGATTGGAGCCATTCTTTGTGGATGCCAAAGGACACTTTTTGCTTTCCGACAATTGGATAAAACGAAAAAACCATTGGTTGTTTCTATCAAGCCTAGTGCAACATAATATATATATATATATATATATATATATATATATATATATATATATATATATATATATATATATATATATACAATAAAAGTGCTCATAATCCTTTCAAAATCAGAAAAAATACTCAACCGTATAAATACTCCTAACGGGCCTACTAAGGGGTAATTTCTCGTATCATCTTTGGAGAAAGGAAGATGCCAACAATGAGTTCTGCAGACTCTGCTAATTAAAGTGGAAACATCATCAATTTAAAGATATTGGCCAAGACCACCTAGGTTAAAAAGGGATTGGTTTAAATAAGGAGAAATAATCCAAAAAGAAATTTACACCACGAAAATAAATTGTTAGGCTCATGGTAAATATAAACCCAATTAAAATTTACCTGACACAGACAAGAATGCTAATTTTCCTTGGGTCGAGTAATGAAAAAAAGTGCTCATTATTTTTGATTTCGGAATTTTGCTCGCTTATCAAAACAAAAGCAAAACATAACAGTCTTTCCTTTTAATTTATAAGAAATTTTAGCCCTACAAAAAAGTCTTTCTAGACACAAACATGTTTTCCTGGATAATTTATTGACTATCTATCCGAACAGCATATTGTATTTTCCTTAATTTTCCATCTCACTAAGCGCTCGAGTGTTCCAATTAATTACAACAAAACAACCCATCCGTATAAATGTTTCATTAATTTCACTAATGGCCGTTAGATAGATATCTGGTGAATACCCAAATAAATTCAATGCTGATATTGAGACTTGAAATGAGAATGGAAATGGTTATTTTTGCCGTTGTCGTAATTAAATCGACTCGACCATACGATGGGGTATCGGCTTTTTCGCGGGCTTTAGTGACTTTAATCTCTTTCCTTGCGGGTTAGATAAAAGGATAGTGACGGCAAAACATTAAAGATTGTAAATTTAGATGGTCTTATCAGAAACTGAGTAGATAAATGGGTAATTTATAACTGGTGATATTGATTTGTCTGTGATCCTATTCAGGAGTAGCGTAGCCATTATTTCGAAAGGATGTCTGCTACTTAGTTTGTTCGTTAGAAAATGGAGCAAATTTTTGATGTTATTGTGGGTGAATGGCGCTAGCTGTGAAGCAACCCCCACCTCCATAATCCAAATTCCAGAAAATTGCAGTTTGTTTTGAATGAACATAAGCAGCCTATCTAAAAAATCAGTCTGAAAATAAGGCGACGAAAATTCAAAGCCAGCGAGACTTTTGTCTCCATGACCATATGCACGTTCTGGCTTGGGGATGAAAAAACGAACCCCTTCTGACGTGCAGACTTATTCGGTTTCAACTGCGCAGACTGATTTGGGCTAATTTACACGATACAAATGGGTTGTTGCCTCTTTTCCAGAACTGAACGTCCTTGAGGTCAATGAGACAAAAGTCTCGTTGACTTGGATTTTTGTCGCAATTCCGTTCGCAAACACCATCATTTCATAAGTGATTAGTGATGAAGTGGTCGCCCATTCCGGCAAACTTAAAATTTCATTACAATTGCGTCCAACGTGGGGTGCATATGTCACTGCCTCAGCCTGCCCTTGGTGGGCCCAGTGTGCTTAAAAATTTGGGATTATGCAAGCGCTGGGCCATAGAAGGGTGGGCCCAAGAAGTAATTTGACGCTTGGTGAGCTCCACTAAAACCTGTCTTCCTGTCGAAAGTAGAACGGTCACCCGAGAGGTTGTTCGCTCACGTGGTATTTTTTTCTCTTTTGTATCATTTTTATTTTCAAGATTGGGTACAGTTTTTGAGTTAGATAAAGTAGTTGATTTTCGGTCCTCTTGACTAGGGTTTGTTTGCGATTGTTTCTCCCAAAAGAAAAAAGAAATCGATACAAACAATTGCAACTTTTTAGCTAGACCATGTTTTCAATCATCTTTCTTGCTTAAGTTTGGACCAGAGCTCAATCCTTTAGTATGTGCAGGAATCGACCGACCATCATGGCTCAACATCCTTGGAAAGGTGCCTCTTGCTTCTTAATTATCATGGATAGAGCTGCTTTTCGTCGTACCGTTGCCATACATCCTTGTAGAAGCGATGAGCGTACTTAAAGCTTCGAACGGATTCGTTTCTTAGTTATTTGGTTATTATTTGCTGGAAGTGAAACCTTTTGCAACCCTTATTGGTTTTATTTATTTTGTAACAGGAAGCATGGAATCGGTATAGTAATTTAGCCAATGTCGTTTCACCAACTGTTCATCCTGCTCATCTAGCTATCAACAGGCTTGATTGAATCAATATATATATATAAACACTTTCATCGCAGAAATCCGTGAAGCTATCGTTTCCCGTTAGTTAGACCATCTCATTAACTTTTCACTTTAACACCCCATGAACAAAGTGAATTCTCCAAGGATTTTCAATTATGTCCTCATAAACGAAAATCAAGCAAAAGGAAGTTTTTTTGATAGAATCTCATTTGAATTACAAATTAAACATCCGCACCATCCGAAACGGTTACAATGTATTTTGCAAGGAAGCTTTTCCAGCTAATAGTGTAGTTTCCGTTGTAATGAAGCTGAACTTCATTGACTATTACATCCTGATAAATAAATAAAGTCATACCAGTCTGACGATGCAAATATAGATATACACAAAGTATGACCGGTGAAGTTAGCATGGATATAGTTATCCTTAATGTCTCTATGCAATCTTCAAGTTGCAAAATGAAATTCTTAATAGGATTATCTTTTGAATCTGTTGAGTGGAATATAGTGCATTTAGCAGCTCTTTTCGAGAGGTTACAGTATGGTGGCTGTTCATAAAAGATTAAATAAAATTTGGTCTGTAGTTTCCATGCACTTAAGCTATAAAAGGTTGTGAGCTTAGAGTACGTATGCTGACACTATGTAGTAGACTATTGGACTATGCATCAAATCAGCGTGTAAAGGATTTAGAGAGAAAGATGGAAGTGAATTTTCTGTGAGAAGACAAAATGGATAAGGTTTAAATGAAACCATTAATGAAATGACTTTAACCAGCATTGTTGTATGAGACGACGCGTTATCGTGGTGTAGAATAACTTCACCATGTCTTCGGGCGCATTTTGAGCGTTTTCCAATCAATACGTTCAGTATTTACTTTTCACCAGGTTTTAACAGCTCATGATTCACAACGCCACTCTGGTTCCATTGTCTTTCGACCAAAAGCGATTTAGCCTTATTGAAGGATGAAGGCCAAGGTGACTCAGACTTGCTGAGCTCATATTTACAAGCTTAGTATCTTCTCGAATAAATCATTCCAGGATATGTAAGTTGAGGCAATATTATAGACTCAGTCGCACTTTGGCTAAAGAGCCTCTGGGAGTCGATGGTTCCACTAATTCAAACCGTAGTTCACGCAGATATTGGCAATACTATAAGATGACTCGTCACTACCGCCAAAGAAGTGTCCTGGAACTTCCAACAGTGTCTAAGAATGTCGGGTTGGCTCTCATTGAAACCAAGACCAAAAGCATGATTTTAGCCAGAAAAATTGAACTCATTTGCACAAAAAAAAACGAAGAAAGAAAGGACTATACCATCTGTGTTGGGACTCGTTGACAATGTTGTTGCCATTGCGATAGCGGATTGTTTTGTATAACTTACTCTCATCGACTCCGACAAAGAGTGTGTGACCAAGCTGGCTGTAGTTCAGGACGTATGTTAGATTTTTTTTGAAGGATTGACTACGCCTATACTGAACCATGTCAACCATTTCTCCTTGAAAATTCACGAGATTTTTGCCCATCATTTCATCATCAATATAATATGTCATATCTTTACACTGGCCTACATTTTTTTAAATCGTATTGAACGCTGCTCCTTTCTTAGTGTAATATTTTTTTAAAACTTTTTACTCGGTCTCCTACGTCTCCAAAAAATTAGTATCAATTACAAAAAAAAATTCAAAAAAAAGTTATGCGGATCTAATTTTGAATCTCCCGGAATCTGGAATCATTTTTGAAAAATTTCTTGCAGATTATTCCTACGAATTAGGTTCAAAATATTTCGCATAACTCGCATTTCGTATTGTTCCTTGCCCACTCAAATATCCTCTGAAAGCTAGAAAACACGTAAACGTTGGGAGGTGGAAATCTTCAAAAGATACTGATCAGCTCCTGCCTCTTGGCATGCCGGATTTCTACCAACTAACACCACCTCCGTTTCCTTCAATCACTCTCTCCATTAAATTTAGTAATTCTCCGTATTTAAAATTTCAGTAATTAATTAATAGTGGAATTCATTTCTTGGATATTTGCCTGTGAACTCAGAAGAAAATAACAAAAGAACCTAGAGGAAAAAATATTCATCAACGCTGTGATGTGAACCTTGTCTACCATGATTGAGAGACAGACGTCGTATGTGACGCTTTTTTGCATTGTGACACAAATACATGCATCACGATTATAAAATCATTTTAATTATAAAAATTATACTTAACTCTCCAAGTTAGGAGTGTTTGTAAAATATCTTAGAAGTTCGATTTGAAACTAGGGAGCCCCAAGATTTGCTTGTTTCGTGACTATGCCTTCAGTGTTCATCGCTAGATTCGTTTTTTTTTGCTCCGCACGCTACTCGCTTTGCTTGCATTTAAATCAAAGTCTCGAATGCTATGGCCAAATGCCATGGAGTTAAGCGTACGGTGCCAAACATTTTTTTTTGTACAATAGAGATAAGCAAATAGAAATTCTTCGAGACAGAAATAGGAAATAGAAATAGGAAATTCATTTACAGTATTCGTACATAACAAATATTTATATCGTCTTCTCTTTCTGCGCGTGTACTCCTTTTTCTTATTTTGATCCTTAAATTACATGTCGCAAAGTAATTGAAAATATTTTTTTTATAATTTTTCGACACAAAATGGCGGCGATGCGAACGAATGAAAAAAAAACATCTCAAAAAATGTCACGTACAACTTAATGCCATTTCCGGAGGTCCTGCAACATTCAGAAGAAGTAAAATATGTAAATGAGATGTATAGTTCATAGGTTGACCAATCAAATTTATAAAAAAAAATATAATTTCAGATTAAACAAAAAAATCGATTATTTTTTCAACAAATCGCGTTTTAAACAATAATAACCAGATTATTTCTCAAAAATTTCGATAACATGTAGGTCCAACGAGTAAATAACACTCTTTTGTTCAATATTTTTTGAGATATTTTGTACGAAAATTGAGAAAAAGTATTACCTTGAGAAAAACCGCGTTTAAAGTTTACGGTAGATAAAAATCATTGATTAATTAGTTTTTATTGTAACTTACTCTTTAGTCAGCGATTCAAGGTCCTATTTCCTTAGAATTTCAGATTTATAAGAATGTGTTAGGGATATACAATTAAAAGACCACCCGGAGAGAAAGTAGGCAGGGACGTGCAGCAGGTGTGCTCGACTTACTGGCGAATGCCACGCTGCCTATAACGGACTATAACTCAAAAACTAATACGAATATCGCTTCAAAACTTTTTTTGGCGTATTCTTAGAGTAGTTGGAACATTTTAATGTAAGAGAACAAAAATCGATTTTTTTGAGCAATTACATGTATTTACCCCCTTAAGTGAATGTTTATCGATTCTCGAGTCACATTGAACGCTTCAGTCTATTGTTGTGATTTTATTGGGTCTTCATCCAATAACTCCTGCAGCTCCGCATTTTCAATTTGTTTTTGTCTACCAGAACGTTTATTGTCTTTCACATCGAATTCATCATTTTGAAAATGTTGGAATCATGTGTCACATGTTTTAATTGTTGGATCGTATTCTCCATAAGTTTGAACCAGCAAACGATGACTTCCACTCTTTCCTGGGATATAATTCGACATTTTCAATGAGTTAAAAAAACTATGACGCTATTACTTTCACGAAAGTTAAACGTGATTGACAGCAGAAAAAACATATGTGTATGTCAAATCATGTTTAGTTTTCGCTAGCGCCACCTGTTAGAAAAACCGATTATGTTTTTTTACATATCTGATAAATATTATTAAACGTACGACCAGCTTCCAAGGAAGTTTGTTTTATCCAAGTCAAAGTGACAGTTTACAGTCGCGAAATATATAAAAGTGTTGCCGCTCGTTTACATGTATGAATCTTTTAGTAATATTTATATAACCCTATGCAATTAGCATACTGATAAGTTTGGGTTCATCTGAACAGTTTTGCTGCTTTAAAACGCTATGCGTTTAAAGGTTAAGTAAAATCAACGAAATTGAAAATAAATTCAATCAAAATTCTGACAGTTTTCGATTTCTTAATCATCCACCCATCAACTGTTTTGTTAGCTTCCTAAAAGCTCATTAACATTTAACTGACCAATTTTCTCATCTTGTTCGGGAACAACATAAAAGTTTAAGGATATGTTACAATAAATCCCATCCTGCTGAAGTGTATTGTCATCATCGAATGATTTATTTCACCTACTCTCGATTTCATACCATCGCTATATATAAATGCCGAGCAATTAACGATAAAACAGCATAGAAGCTAAGATATCTATCTTAATAGCTGCATTTAGCACATTCTAGATTTAAGTATATATATGTTTATTTGGGTGGAAGCTTTTATGAGTACTTTATTTTATAGAGCTGATCACTGTTAGGGTGGTTTATGACTATGACCAAATTTTAGTGTATTTGTCCCCGAATTGGAGACTTTAGTCTCTCCAAGATATCTTTTATGAGCATCAAACCGTTTTAAGATACTTATTTCTATTCATTGTGGCTGTTATGATGAAAATATTGATTTTCTTGCACATGAATGATGTTCGAACTTAATAAAGATATTTTATAGACTTAAAGGCAAACGAGTGTGTGAATATTGTATCATATCTATCAAAAAATAGGATGGAAATTAAATCAAAATCTTTTCTTAAAATATTATCCAAAGTTTTTAAAAAAAATTCAACTAGTCTTCACAGAAAGTATTTATATTCAATTTGGACTTAATTAAACATAAACACACCAAAAACTTCATAATTTTGTACCACAAAAAAGGACATGACATGAAACAACCTTTCGAAAGCCTGTGTCATTTTTATCCAAAGGATAACTATATGAACGCTTCAATTCATTTTTCGTCAAAAACGAACAAATAAAAATGCTTTGAAATGTTCAAAATATTCTGAAGCGGTACTGCAGCATTTCACGCTATATTGACGTTATGAATATCAAACCATCCTTTGAATAGACTTATCCTTTAGCTCTTATATAGTCAGTTGTATTTGTTGCTTCTTATGAAAACCTTTTTCAGGTAGGATACTCTGTTAGTTGGCATAATTTTTTCTTCTTTGTCGTTAGGTCCTTATAACCTTTACTGTAAGTATACTCATAGGTTGTTTCAATGCGTCACTAAGCTATGAATATGAAAAGGATGCTTTTCAGATATGTTTTTTATAAGAATGAAGTCAAAGTTCATCAAAACAACGTGAAAATGTAAACTAAGTTGGAGTTTGGATGGTTTTCAATGGAATTCTTTGGCATAGTTCAACAATAAAAAATGATTCTTCAAGGGTTCATCAAAATTTTATATGATGAAAGCAAATTGTTTTAATTTTTTGAGGTGTATTAATGTGTGCAGAAAAATTAACATTGTTAAGTTTTCAGATGAATATAGGGAACGATTTTTAAGCCGATGCTTGGGTCTATTTAATTTCGAAGGTTGCAAAAGTAGCAGAGATCCTTTGGAAAAAATCTAGAAAAATGTCACACTGAGCCTATGCATACATATTCCGACCGACTGTTAAATATGCTGCGATTCGCTTGAAACTTTGCTGCTACCACGAAGCTTTGGCCCAGCAGTCGCGGAAAATTTATTCAGCCTAGCCTTCCAAATCCTCCTTCCCCCCCCCCCCTCCGCGGATGGCGGAACAATGTCGACTAAGGCTCCGCATTTGGATGTGTTTTAAAGGGGATTGAAGGAAGTACTAGACCCATGCCGATTCCTTCTAAATATTTACTTGAAAAAAATAATAAGGAAATGGCATTGAAGGCTAAAATGTTGTCTCGAAAAAAAATTGGCTTTCTTAATCGAATCTTGCTTGCCATGGATCTTCTCTTTGAAATACTCGACTAATATTAAAATGATGCGGTATTGAATTTCAAGCTTCGCTAATTCAAGGAACGTTGCTGCTTTCATAACTTCCTGTCATCCTTTTCCTTATTCCCTAATTCTTGATGATTTTATCCATCCTTTAATATGCAGGCATTTCAATGACCTTTCACCTATAGCTACTACGTCTAATCTTTATTTCTCAGCTATATCCTCTTATTTAGATTCTGTCTCCTTTCATCCTAGTTTAATTTTTTTTCTTAACCTTGACAATAAATTCCTTGATCCTGCTGTCTCTTCTTTACCAAAGAGCCGCCTGTCCACTCTTGAATCCTTCCATTTTTGCACTAAGACTGACCGCCATTATCCTCTTCTTCTGCTAGTTTTCCAACTAAAGTTTTCCAGATCTAAAAGAAGACTAGCTTCAACATAGCTTTACTTCAGAAGAGGGAACTATCCTATTACAGAGTCGGCTTTTCAACTGCATACGTCGACTGCCTCTCCTTGTTTGGTAATCTGGATTGTGATACATATCTGGTAACTTTTTATTTAACCCCATCTGATCTTATTGATTGCTTTGCTCCACCTTAACAATGTGCTAAGCCATCCTTGATTCTCTTCAACGATCGCTTCCGTTCTGCCCACCGAAAACTTCCTACCTGAAAAATGGTTCGAATATCAACTTATGGTCCATTGTTATAACTTACTTTCTCAGAAGATCTCACGTTAGAGAATTTCGTCTTTCTCAGACGATCTCACGTTAAAAGGTTTTGTCTGCATAGCAAAGAGTGACGGCTTGACGACTCAATGACCAAAGAAGAAACCAAGATGTTCGTGTCGTATGTCCACTTTCTCCACAAATCCACTTCTATGTTCTGATTGAACTACCCCCAAAATGACCGTGAAGCTCATACTTCCGTTGAAATGGTTCTGGTTTTACGTCCACTCTCTTCAAAAATCCACTTCTGTGGTCTGCTGAACTATCCCATGATTGCTGTGTAGCTCATACTCCTTTTTAAATGTTTACCTTAATCTCTGACTTCTTTCCCTTTGTTTTCTGTTTCTTTTGTCGAGGTTTTCTCTTCATTCATTTATTCATTTTTTCGTGCACAGTTCCATCCAATCTTACTATTCCTCAAATAGAATTTGAAGTACTTATTAATGGACTCAATCCTGACATAGACTTCGGCCTCGACGGTACCTCCAACGCCTTCTTCATTCGCCTTGCTCATTCTTCTTGCCTCTTTCTAGCTATCATATTCAAAAAGAGGCTATCTGAAGATATTTTTTCCGGACTCTGAAAGTTCTCATTTATCATTTCTATCCACAAATCTGGCGATGCTCTACTAACGTCTAATTATCGCCCGATGGCTAATTTATCTTGCCTCTCCAAACTGCTGGAGATTTTCTGTCTTTCCTTTTATCAGGACACTGATTACGAAAATCCTACATGGTTTTATTAGTGGCCACTATTCCTTCGATAATTTAATTGAGTTTACAAGGATCACATTGGAATCTCTAGGCAACCGAGACCAAACTGACTACATCTACATGAACTTATCTAAAGCCCTCTTGAAAATTATTGGATTGATCATTGCTGATAGACTAGCCACCACTTATGCTCAGATCGATGTGTTCAGTTTTAACTGATATACTCCTATCGGTAGGTCAGCTCACAATTTTGGCATAAGCCAGCAACGTTTTTTTTCACCACAGACGTTCACATCTAACTGACGTACCAAACTGAACTTTCCCACCCTCCACCAATTAACTATTCAATCATGTTTTTTATCTATCTTTTTTCTTTATTCATGCTCGTAAAACTAAAATCCGTACAGCTATTAATTATTCACTGACAGCATTGATGTTAAATAAAAAAAAAATTACGCGATACTGTTCTTCTCATTCAACATCTAGAAATTGACTTCTGCTATTAACTTGTGTCACTGTTGACGTTCTTGCCTCGCGCGCCAGCAATGACCGTTACTGGTAAGCGCATACGCCACCATCTCTATTAAAGCAATGGTCGCAATTATAGGTTTCAACTGAGTCCTTTACAAACTGTGATGATTATGCTTCTTCGCTTGATGTGTTTTATGACGTTTACGTCTCAAACACGAAGAGAAGATGTCACAATCCCGACCACGCGCACAAACCCGAGGATCCGAGATCGAGTGCTCCACCATTTTGGACGCTCCTCGACCCCGGATGCCTCGTGCGCACCCGCGCCGCCGGGACTGTTTCCAAGTCGACCGCTTAGTGGCGGTCCCGATTTAACATTATTTTATTTACCCCGACTAGCTCACCGAGTCGTGGGTTTAGGACAAAAGAAAGAATCACCACGAACCACATTCGCACACGCGCCACCCATGCGCAAGAAAACACTCACATCACTTTTTAGGTTATATTATTCCATTTTTTTATATATACATATCTCAGTAATATATATACTTACTGACTAACAACTGTGCTTCTATATCATACAACAAACAAAGATCGGGTTATCACACATTGTGGCGATATTCACTTTGCAAATCTTCACTTATTAAGTGTCCTTACGAAATTAACAAAAAAAATATCTATATATATTTAATTATCACTTGCATTTTGCATTGATTTGCTGAACGCTGTGCATAGCTGACTGAAACTCGGACGTTCTTTCGGGCGTTCACTCCATCAGGACATCAAAATGTCCTTTAGATCATTCGGCGTACTGTCGGCGCAACTCCATTCAATTTCTCCGGCCTGGAATCGTTGGATATATTCCTCCTTGCTCCTTTTTTTTCGTGTACTCGTCCTCCTGCAGACATTCGGGTGCAAGTCATCGAATCGGAAGTAATGTATTTCGATGCTTGAAGTATTCACCACTGTACTTATCCTTGGTTATGGCTGGATATGAGACTTTGATGGCGAAATCACTTGAAAAAAAAACGCAGTCCATCCGTCTGGTTCGCCAGACTCCTCGCAACTCTCTCACACGCTCTATTTCCGGCATGTCCAACATTCAAAAGCTACTTTTCGCGTAGCGTGGCGTGATCGATCCTCGTATTCGCGAAAGCTTGAGCACGATTCGAGGGTTGGAGCGAGATGACGCGTTTGAATAGCTTTGTCGGAACTTTACACTGTCAAATAATCATTGCCAGGTAGGTAGTTATGTGATTTAGTTATTTCGGGCAGAAAAGGCGCGAAGATAATTTGAATTTACTTTATGGTACGTAACAAAGATCTCAAAACAATTATTTCTAACTAATTTCTATGTTCGTAAATTTATCTGTAGTTGTTTTGACCGAAATTTTTCGTGCAATCAACAAGCGTTTACTAGCAGATTTCAAAATTTTCAATCGAATCGCATACACACTAACCGATTTCGATTCTTAAGCAAATAGTAAGAATGAAAGTTTAAACTATTCTTTTTCCTCCTTTTCTTGATTGGTTTACACTCAAAATATAATGATCTTGAAAACATAGTTCCGATTTTCCAGATAGAGTCTAATTCTCTTGGAATGCATTCATTTTAATTAAAGAAATATATATTATAAAAATACTTAACAACAAATCTACATAACCAATTCATTAACGGGAAACGATTTAACAATGAAACGTAAGATAATTTCAAATCTTTCTCACCAGATTATTCTGAAATTCTTACTTTTTGCATACTTATCATCACTTTTTGTATACTTCTTAGTTAGTCCTCATAGAACACTTCACCATCCGCGCAAGAACTTTGCGAACAATACTGTGTTTGGCATTTATATTGCCTCATGATTTTATATTACTTTTTTATGTATCACTTGAACTTCATCTGTTCTGTATGTGTGCATGCCGACTAGAAAAAAGTTACGAGACTGATAATAAACGGAAGCATTTCTTTCACTTTCACAGCTCATCAAGTCGATTCTACTATATCATACATAAATATATAAACAAAGGAGAAGTAAAAGTTGAGCACTGTAAATTTATTCATAAACTTTCGTTGTTAAGGAGCACCACTTCAGAATTTTATGAATTAACTATGAAAATTACAAGGGTCTATTTTATAAATTCCCCAAAAAGGATGTTAAAGTCAATCAAAAGAAAATTAGAAAGCATATGGCATGGTGTATTTAATATTCAAATCAGCAATGTTTAGACAAAAAATGGACCATCTCTGGTGGTGCTTTATATTCATCTTCCTTGCCAAATTTTTTGTAAAGTGCTTTGGGTCAAAACAAATGTTTAACAGTTTTTAAAAAAGAAGTCACCTTCAAGTGAACTATGCAAAAGTCTGCCTGAAATCCTTATGACAAAGTTAAAACGCCAGTTGGATAGTAATTAGGCTACAAAGCAAGTCATGTTGAATAATTCGTTCAGCACCGAACCTGGCAGGCTTCCAACAAACAAATACATTACTTCATGTTGTCCAGATTTCACCTACAATCTGTCTTCCTTGCTTGCTTGCTTTCAGGCTGAAATTTCGTTTCGTGGCAAGGATCCATGTAGAACGTTGCTATAGTGGCGTACTAACTAGACAAGGAGTTGTAAATGACTGCGGCTCTTTGAGAGACTTTAACATGTTACGTCTTTGTTCCCTTAGGATTAAATTCATGTTTGAAGCTTCTAATTGAATGAAAACACTGTGAACGCATAGATACACTTGTTCATTTTCAAGTTAGTTGAAAATTTGAACAAAGTTTCCCGACACTTAACTGGTAGATGGAAAATTCCTGAGAGGTTGATAGTTGTAGCTGTTCCTAAAGGAGAACTTCATCAAAAAAACCTACAGCCGTTTCAACCTGAATGTAAGAATTTTCATGTGAGTTTTACATGAACTGTTCAGTAAATTTGCTCCTACATAAATCGTCTAGGCAATTTTTACAACCAAAATAGAATCGTTAAAAAAATGTCCTGATTGATGGCCAACGTCGCAAATCTTTTAGATCCAAAATCCTCCGATCCTCTAGATTCTAAATCCCCCAATCTCCCAGATCCATAATCCCCCAGATCCAAAATCCCCCCAGATTCTAAATCTCCCATATACAAAATCCCTCAGATCCAAAATCCCCCAGATTCTAAGTCCCCATATCCTAAAGCCCCCAAATCCAAAATCCTCCAGATTCTAAATCCCTAGATCCAAAATCTCCTAAATCCAAAATCTCCCAGATCCTAAATCAAAAATCCCCCAATACCCCAATCCCCAGATCCAAAATCTGGGGGGGGGGTTAAAATCTGGGGGATTCTGGATCTGGGGAATTTAGAATTTGGGGGATTTTGGATTCGTGGGATTGTGGATCTGGGGGATTTTTGATTTGGGGTATTTAGAATCTGGAGGATTTTCGATCTGGGGGATTTTGGATCAAGGGATTTAGAATCGTCATACCAACAATATTCAGTGAAAGATTGTGTGAGAGAGAAATATAACCGATTGCGAGCAAACAATCCCGGTCGAGTGGCCGTGCACTTTGCGGGTGCGGTAAAGCTTGCTTGAAATTGCCTGAGCCCAGCAACTTGCAATGCCGCATGTAAAGTGCGGATATGTCTCCATTATCAAAACAGGAAACTTAATGTATACAAGCCCGAAATATCGTTGATCACTTGCATAGGGTTGTTTTTTAAAGCATAGCACTTTACAAATAAATAAAATACAGATAAATTATTGACATGGAATTTTTTTTGGCTTTATGAGCTTGCGAATTTTATGGCAATTTTTTGGCATACAACCACCCGCGACTGCGTCTTAATGAGGTTATCGTCTCGGTTCAGTTTTGGACTGCTTTTCCTAGCATAACCAGTCTTATTTTGCCAATAACGCGTCGAATGTTGCCTGTCAAGTCATAAATAGTTGCTGGTTCATCAGTACAGGCAAGTAATTTGACGCATCCTTACAAAAAGTAGTCCAAAGAAATCAAATCGCATGATCTAGGCGGCCAATTTACAGGTCCATTTCTGGAGATAATTCGTTCACGAAAGGTTCGACCCAATAAAGTAATAGTGGCATGTTACGCCATCCTTTTGGGACCATTTGTCCCTCAAACGATTGGCATTGATGTTGGAAATCAAAATATTGCAAATCATTTGTCGGTAGCGATCGCCATTCATGGTAACGTTGGTTTGTTATTCCGATTTGAAAGAGAAAGCATTAATTTTTCCACCGGGATATAATGGAACTTCCAAAGTCTCTTGAGAATCATCCTCATACCAAAAACGACAATTTTGCTTATTTAAGAATCAATTCAGTCATTCTCAGCCTATTCACCGAACGTACGACGCAAACGATGGCCCAATGGCTTCAACTGCTGCACCAGTTGCATCTTATAAGGCCTTGGTCCAAGATCTCTCTTCAACATTGTCCATGTAGTGAACAGACAGAAGCCAAGTTATTGAGAACGGCTTCAAAACAATAAATTTGAATCCGCATTCACACTATTCTCTGCAGCAGCGACAGCTGCATCGGTGTGCACTGTGCGAGCTCGTGGTGGATGAACAATGTCCAATATAGTATACGTAGCTCTGAATCTAACTATCATTTTGCGAGCGATTAAAAATGGTCGAAGTGCTCTACAAGTTTGGCGCATAGAACACGAATTTCGGAAATAAATTTCCACTATTTCCAGGCGTTTTTCGGATGTGTGTCTTTGCGTGGTAACTTGCCAAAATAAATTAAAAATAATGTAAAATTGATAGCGAAACTTAACAACTATTAAAAAACACTCTTAAGTTTAATGTGCACCTTGTGAATAAGATATTAGGATTGTCTTGTAACATTGCACATTTCATTGGCTCAAAATATTATTGGAAATTTTATTAGGTCGATCTTAATAACAAAACATTGTAAAGATTTTATTTTTAATGAATAAGTTTTTAGCAGTGCACATTTCATAAATTAATTGCTGTATGTTAAAAAGTGCAGGAAATCATACGCTAAGTATTTTTCTCTTGAACTTTAATTTCGGATATCTTTCTTTCAAACCACATCTTTAACATACAATTCCCAAAATCTACAGAGAGAGTTCGTATTGCAAAAATAAATCACGAAAACATCTGCAACATAATCGATACAATAAATTTCCTTTAGATTTTCTATTTTAAGATGTTCAGCAAGATTGTTCGTAGGCATCTTAGCGTATGTGTTATAAATATTTCCACGACTGAATAGAGAACCAACCCCGGGAGAAAAGCAACCATTAGATCTCCTAATCCATTCTTATCAATAAATTGATTTCTTAGCACGTGTCCAATATATTCTTTACATGTTTCTCTATTGAATGGCATTCTTTTCATGTGAAAACACTTTCAAAGAATGCCATTCTTCATTTTAATTGAAATACGATTTTTTAAGGTACCAGAAACATTTCAAATGAATTCTCAAGAATGTGTTAGAGTAAGATTATCTTATTTGTTCAATTGTAATCGACACCGAACAAATAGATTTCTCTTCGTAGTAATTTTTCGTTTATTTTGCATTCATCGTGGATGAAACAAGAATGGGAAACAACACTTAAAGTTATCATTTCTTGATTTTCTTGTCGGAATAAAAAGCTGTCTGCACTTGACTTAATCAATTTTCATTATTCCTGGAAAATTTACGGCGACTACTTTAGCATTTTATGCTTTTTAGTATTTTGTTTTTCACTGAAATACCTTTCCAAATTAACATACATACTTTATTGAGCTTCACAATCGTTGAATCATCAAAAATTGTCAGATTGAAGTTTCACAGAAATTATACATAACATTTCCTCTTTAATTTAGGTGTTTCCAAATCAAATTTGCGATTTTTCATAAGAAATTAGTGTTTTTCCAAATCAAATTGGAGCTTTTCCGAAGCAATTTAAATAGAATAATCGTCAATTTGATACGGAAAATGTTTAAACTTAAGGAGAAATGCAATTTACGATATTTTTTCAGAAGATAGAACTTCCGATAAGAGTATCTGTCATTGTGGCTGTTAAATTTCTCTGTCCCCCGGATCCCTTCGTACCAGTATATCCCTATTGAGGTTTCGAAGAAAAACAAGTACCACCTCTTTAATTGAGCCCCATTGCAAAGCTCCGGATTGATCCCCGTATTTTAGGGCTTATCATCATTTAAAAATATGCCACCCTATTTTTCGTCACACTTTTAGCGCAGCATCCTGTTGTAAGGATGTTTCATACGCAATACAATGGAAAGCTTTATGTCCACGCATACTTCATTCGACAATGTTCATCCAGCACGAGTTCGTACAGCGCGTACCGAGGGAGCTAACGCTACTGTACAGGGTAGTGTGATTGAGGATCCAAATTTTCTAATGAAATTGAAAAGAGAATTTGATTTTTCGTTGGACAGAACTTAAGTATTCTAACCTTAAAGCAGGTTATGCTGGAAAAAGTGGGGCGAAATGAGACTGACAGGAATCTTTCTAAAAGGCAACCGCAGTAATCATATGCCTGAAATTGTTTATAAATACTAAATGCAATCCTTATAAAGCCAGAAAATTTTCCCTGGCAATATTTCATCTATGTTATATTTGTTTGAAAAGTTCTATACCTCTTAAAAAATATCCTACGCATACTTTATAGTTTTCAATATAACAGAAACGATTCAGAATTGTCTCATGAGAAATCAGTTTAGTAAAGCATTTAAACTTTTGGCTCAGTAAATTTCTTTTAGGATTTTTTTGCTCAAAAAAATATATGAATGAACCAGGAAACATTTTCGTCAACATCTTAACACAACATACTTCATCCTACTTTAAAATTCAATATGCGAAAAAGAGAAATATTCATAAGGACGACAATTTAATACCACTTTATGTTCTTACTTACTTTACCGACTACATCGCAGAGGCGTAGAATTCTTCCTTTGGATTTATGTCCCTTATAATGTGCTTATTTTTCGACTCGCAACATTGCCGCCTTCTTTTCGCCTGATCTCGTCAAATTTGACACTCTACTCGTATATCAAGGACATATATAGTAGGCGTAAAAAAGAAAACACTTAACGTTGTGAATTTTCGAAATATTCAACAATTGTGGACTTTCATCTTTGGCTCTTACACACGCTCGTATGTGAGTTGATACGTGTATCGTATATAGTGATCCAGGAAAGAAAACACAACAAGGAAAAATAATGCTAATATAAACAAAAAAAGCCACTCAACGGTGAATATTACATAATAAACTGAAGAAGATATCGCACCAGACATGAAAAGACTGACATAATTCAATTGGACGATGTATGAAGCATGTGTGAAATGGGTAAACATGATGTCGTACGTATTTTCTAATCAACAAAAAGAGCTTTCAACGAACATTTCGAACACAATATGAATGAACTTGTTGGTGCTGATGTGCACATATTGTTTTTTTTTAATGTTACAGACGTTTCCTTTATTCCAAGCAATAAATTTGAAATGAGATTTGTTATGTAGATATGTGAATTTAAAATGAAATACGTTTCAACTGCATTTATCTGTGTTTTTCATTTATTTAAGAAATCAATTTTCTTATTAGAATCTTTTGTAATGGAGGTAATATAAACCTTCCAACCAAACAATAATAAATCATCGACATCAAGAAAAAATTCTGTTGTAAAAAAATGTTAAACCACCCGCAATACCTCTCTACTGATTTGATATGGTGCTACTCTCTTCTCCCAACGATTTCAAGACTCGCGTGTTACCTACCCACAGGGATGCCTTTTCCCCAGGGGTTGCCTACCCCCAGGGGTTACCTGCCCCTAGGGGTTACCTACCCCCAGAGGTGCCCTGTCTCCGGAGGTGCACTGTCCCGGGGGTTACCTGCCTCCGGGATAACCGGCCTCCTGGGGTCACCGGGATCCTGGGGTCACCGGGATCCTGGGGTCACCGGGATCCTGGGGTCACCGGGATCCTGGGGTCACCGGGATCCTGGGGTCACCGGGATTCTGGGTCTCCGGCCTCCTGGGGTTACCGGCCTCCTGCGGTCTCCGGCTTCCTGCGGTCTCCGGTTTCCTGGGGTCTCCGGCTTCTTGGGGTCTCCGGCATCCTGGGGTTACCTGGCCCCGGGGTCACCGGCCTCATGGGGTCACGGGCGTCTGAGTCGGCCTCCTGAAGCTCCCGGCCTTCTGGGTTTACCTGCCTTCTATGTTTACCTACCTCTTGGGAATACATGCCTTCTGAGGTGCGCTGATCTCCTGAATTCACTCAGCTCCCGTCCATGTTCTGAATCCACTCGGTTACCTGTCCAGTGACTTTGGTCAAATGCGGTGTGGTCGCCAAGTGAATTGATCCATATACTCTTCTAAACATAACGCGCTTACGAAATATAATGACAAACTTCTTCCAGTATTACGAGGCGAAGTGTTACACCTGTAATGCACGTATTGTTCTGGAAACCTCAGTAGCTCATCGAGCACGGCGATGGTTGGATGATGATATAAATTAATTTTGCTAATGATTTATTATACTACTGATCCCTAGCGCCATCCTGATTCCGGTAGCGGATCGCTAAAAACATCGTCGCTAGTGCCATTCCGCGGCCGGTGGCGGTCCGCTAATAACGCCGCCACTGCCGGTGGTAATTCTCCAAAAACGCCGTTGCTAGCGCCATCCTGCGCCCGGTTGCGGATTCCTAAAAACCTCGCCGCTAGCGCCATCCTGCTGCCGTTGCCGAGTCCCTAAAAATGCCGCCATTGTCGGATCGCTAAAAACGCCGTCACTAGCGCCATTCTGCGCCCCTCTTTCGAGGGATTGAGATTCGGCGGCAAATGTTAGGGTTCAGGGGAACAGGGTGGTGCCGAAGATCCGGTGGATTATGGAGGAGTCCTGGGATCCCGAAGTCCTGGGATTCCACGATTCTAATATGAGTACCTTTCGAATGATTTTTCGCAAAGAATTCGATTTTCCTGCCACTGATTCAACTGTAAACAGTTGGTAACTATTATTTCGTTTCTTTTGAGATCCTTTTTGGGTGGATTTAATCGATTGTTGTCCTGAAAAAACCGAGGGTGGCACTTGATACCGGAGGTTTTCTGTTTTCAGTACCTTTCGAATGATTTTTCGCAAAGAATTTGATTTTCCTGCCACTGATTCAACTGTAAACAGTTGGTAACTATTATTTCGTTACTTTTGAGATCCTTTTTGGATGGACTTCATCAATAGATGTCCTGAAAAAATCGAGGGAGGCACATAATATCGGAGGTTTTATGTTTTCAGTACCTTTCGAATGATTTTTCGCAAAGAATTCGATGTTAGGTGCAACTCATTTAACAAACAGTTGGCAAACATTGTATCTTTTTTTAGATCCTTTTTGAAAGGATCTCATCGCTCGTTGTACGGAAAAAATCACTTTTTCCCGGAAGAGTCTTGACTTGCTGCCGGAGGAGTTCTGTTTTAAGTATCTTTCGTATAAATTTTCGCAAAGAATTCGATTTTTGGTGCGACTGATTTAACTGCTATCTTTCCAGAATAATCTGCAATCCGTGTGTAAATGTTAAGAATCTTGTACTGCTCACTGATCAGCGTAACGTCCACTTTCGTCTCATAAATAGTTTAACATTAAAGGAGGTCCTATGCTGCTTTACAGTGAGAGTTGAGATTGATTTGTATCAGCAGTACATCTGCTTCTGCAGGCAATGTAATTTAATGGCATTAACTGGCAGCACTGATGTCAAACTTGGATCTTCAGCAATATTCATTTCTTCACTTCTTCCGTTCAAGCTGCATTTTCCCGAATCTAAATGATCCTCTTGAAACGCCTAGAACTAAATAGGTTTGTGTCTTCAATTCCCAGGTTTACTCAAGCTTTCTAAATGTATCCTAGTTACAGGACAATTCTGGATCGTTGGTGCTTCTAGAAAGCTTCCGCACGTGTTGAGTTGTACTCAATGTTTTGACAAGTTTCCAGGTAGGGTGAGTGAGTCACGATACGTTTATTGTAACGGCTTTAGCAAGCGTCCGAACCCATTTGTAGCAAAGATCCAATATCAGTGTTAACACAGTTTGAAGCCAGATGTGTAGTACGTTCACAAACGACCCTATTTTGGTGGCTAATTATTTTGAAGCACACACGGCGTGGTTAATGGCAGCCTCAATATAAAATAAACTAAATTATCAGCTATTTTTGTTATTTAAGAAAAAAAAATTTTAAAAAATTATAAAATTACCTACAAAAATATCTTAACAATTTATCTTTAATAAATTATCCATATTTTCATTTTTCCATCAACAAACATTCGTTTCAAACCGAAAATATTTCCAAGAGGCACAGTTTTTCACATGCGGACGTATCCTTAAGATAAATGACCCAACATTTCCATCTCGCATCATAGACATACAATCGGGCTGGGGGAAAAATATGAATGCCTGAATGATTTTCCATAGTCGCCAATGAGTCGTCAATTTTATATAAAAAGCTGTCCAACGAACTATCGAAGGATATATTGAGTGCCGGGCTTGCATAATAAGTATTTTCGATTGATAGATGATAGTGTCATGGGAATGACGATGTTATTCGATGTAATGAATCCTCTTGAGTTTATTATTCTGATAAGGTGTTTTTTTTAAGGTATAGTGGACTTTCATGTGAATATTATGTCAAGGTTAAAAACTGTCCTTTTGCTAAACGAAATGGTGCAGGGGACAAATTTTTAGGGAATGAATTGAACCGAAGTCTAACAAAGTTTTCACTTCATCAGATAGACCGGATGTCTAGTGAAGTAGAAATCGCCAAAGAGATTTTTCCGTTTTAACATAACTTCAATGGGAGATGAAGTAGAGACGAATACTTTCAGAGAAAGTCAATGAATTCATCCCATCAAAAAAAATGATTCGGGGATTCTTCCGTAAAAGATCAATACCATCAGGTTTAAATTTGAAGTAGTTGAGCTAGACTTCTTTAAAAAGAAGGACGATATTGAACTAAAATTCCCTAGAAAATGAGGCAAATTCAGGGAGTTTTCAAATTATTGAAAGTCTGCAAAATGTCTGCTTACGCAATATATTATAGGAACCAAGAAAAAAATCGTAATATACCTTCCAGATTTTAGTAAACGATATAAGTTGCTTTCAGAACATCCCACTAGCATTCTTTTCTACATAAAATGAACCCCTGAGTCCTCGAAAATGCATATGTGTGTTAAATAAAAAAATCAAGTACTCTTTTACAGGTCCAAATAAATATATATCCGAATCAATATTCAATTTAAGGATATATCGAGTCAATTTTTCCATACGAAGCACAATATTTATTCTTCTTGATTCCAACCACCAACCCGAACTTAATTTCAACCATCAAACAACCATGAAGCCAACGCAAGTCCTCAAAACCAACTAAATAATCTTCCGGATGAACTCCACGCAAAGGATATCCTGTCTCCTGTTCAACTATAACAAGAGTTGATCATCAACTCAGACGCAATCGCTTTATAAAGCCGGCACGTTGAAAGCAATTAGTTTTCGCTCGACTGAATCCTGTCGGTATGGGAAAATAAATCGTGGCTAGTAAGGACGAAAGATGGATATGCTTACATTAGCTATGAAAACAATGAATTCAACACAGAATACCTTTCGGGATGTAAAGTAGACAACAGGATACTTTAGATTATCAGAAATATTTCAAAAGATATTTTACGGGTAGTGTTATATAGAAATATGGTACAAGGACGAGTTTATTGTATGCTAGTTTAGGTTTTTGAAGGATATCCGTGCAAGATTTTCAAGGAATTTGAACTTTAACCCAGTTGATGTGATTATGGGTTTGAGGTAACTTAAGTAGTATTTGAAATAAAGGAAATCTGGGTTACGATTTCTGGGATACAATATGACTTTCTAGATACTTGAATGTTGTAGGCAATTGAGAAGTGCGTGTTTTTTCAACATTGGCAGCAGTTGCTCACTTAAAATATTTTTAAGACATATGATGAAATGTGGATCACGATTTATGGGGTCCAACATGATTTTCTAGATACCTAGACGTTGCAGATAATTGTGAAGTGCGTGTTTTTTCCACATTGGCAACAGTAGCTAACTTAAAATATTTGTAAGACATATTATGATGTCAAACTTTCGTTGTAAAAAATGAATTATTATTTTTTTCAAACCGTTCAAATTTTTTTCAACTTATCCTCAATTCATTTAAACTGTTTCCCAATTCATTTAAACTTTTTTCTGTATCCTTTTCTCTATAACTACAGACTAAAGTATGATGTATTCGATTTTTACCTAAAAAGCGGGTAAGATCGCGGAAGAAACTGTGATGCGTCATGTTAACACGATACAGTTTTTCATTAAAAGCACGTCCCGATTGAATTAAACTCTATCGCAACTGGACAAATCCTTATCTTAAATCAGGCACCGATTATTTCTTACGAACGAAAAGTCTGACAATTGATTTTGTAATTCGTTAATGAACACTTTTACGAGGGAGGGAGAGAGGGTTCGGAGAGGAGTTGATGAAAGGTTAGAAAATGGGTTAAAAATTGTCTTGCTGATTTTCCTTGATGAGTGTAAGATTCTCGCTTCTCGCGAATGTCTTTCCTTCGTCTTCGTCTTCCAATTTGTGGAATCGTTTTTTTTGAATTTGCGGGTTAAAAGAAGAAGCTTACTTTTTGATAATTTGTGAGGAAAGCTGTTAAGATTGATTTGAGGCATTTTTAATAAGTTGTGTAACTGATGGTAATTGAAGTAATCGTGTTAATTTTTGTGCTACTATTTTTGAGAAATTCAAGTTCCGAACGCGGATCGATGGAGAACGATCCTCATCGGCTGTATTTAATGTTCGAATTATTTTTTTTATCGCTGAATCAAAATAATATTATCACACACAGATTGTTCCTGAGTTTAACGTGATGACCTAACAAGTCGTGTTTAGACCACGAGCCTCTCAAGTCATGGCTTACGATTAGCTGGCACCAAAGCTTCCATAAACGTACTAGTCAGTAACTAGCCCATAACTAAGTATGAGTACTGCTTTTAAGAGTATAGGTTCCAGATCTCATCTCATCATCTCATTGCCTGGACTTCTTCATAATCCTTGATGATGATTTGGACCTATCAGCATCCTTGCTGCTTATTGGGTAACGGCACCCCTGTCGTAAACGCAACAGAACGCCAATGCACCACGATACAAAAGGGTTCCCGAATAGCTTCGATTCCAAACTGTATTATAAATGAAAGTACCCGCTTTTGGGTGTCAACCACAGCCCCCAAGTTACAACCTCCACCGGTTCCTCACCAACACAGGTAGGGACAAGTCTCTGGGGCCCTAGATCCCTTGGTACCAGTATACCCCTGGTGAGGTTTCGAGGGAGCACAGACACAACCTCTTCAATTGAGCCCCATAGCAAAGCTCCGGATTGATCGCCATATTTTAAAGCTTAGTTAGCCTAGTTTTCGTCACACCTTTACCTTAACATCCTGTTGAAAGGATGTTGTTCAGAGGATCGGTCAGAATCTGTCCTCCTTTGCACTGGCTTGGGACAGTTCTCCTTACGGAAAGCGGAGTTGAGTTAGTGAGTCCTCACACACACACAGTGAAAGTGAGGAAAATAGAAAGGAAATCAAATAATTAGTCCATGAAATCCGTCTGTTTCCCAACGAATAGCCAATAGCCCTACCAATGAAATTCTAATCTGATTCAGACGGCCATTTTATCACTCAGGTACTACTGTGAGCACTATAGAAGTGTTGTGCGAACTTAGTCACGATGAAATCAAAGGTCGACGTGGACTTGTTTAAGGTTCAGTCCCAAGATCGAGTCAACTAACCCTTTATGTCCTGCAGCCCGATTAGATTTCGGTCTCTCCGCAGTCAGAGGTACGTTGGCTGCTGGCAGGCCAGCTCCGTACAGTGCGTAATAGCCCACACTCTTATTTTCCGAGATTCAACCGTGCTCCACGCGCATTGCTGTGCTTCAGCAGCGAGATTGCTTACCAAGACCAGCTGTCTGACCAATCGATCCTTTTTCGCAGGACGGTATTAAGTCACCTTCCATGGCATGCAACAGTACGTATCTGATTTTCAAAAACTGGTGTTTAATGTCGGTCAAGACAGAAACGCGTGAGGCGTTGAACCTTTATTAGTTAGAAGTCAATAAACGAACTATTAAAATGATTCTCTTTTATGCAAAGGCCCCTGGGGCTCAATCGTTTATTTATGTAACATAAAATCCATTAAACTAAGTACCACGATTATGGACATCTTTAGCATTCTTCTGCAACTTTTCAGTGAAGTTATTCATAAATTGAACTATAATTATTTTTTTAAAGGACCGGTTTCTTCAAGTATTCAATTTTGGAAAGGTTACCTTCGTCAGAACATTTTCTTATATTAAATTTTTATTCTCAGTAGTCATATATCTTAATAATGCCTTTTATTATGAATCACAACTTTTTACCTCCAAATTTTTTTCTTATCCTCAATACAGTTAACATCTACATTCAAATCTACTTGAAATTATCGTCCAAATATTTAAATTTTCATAAAATTTCTGAAATTCTTCAATTTAAATGAAAATTTCAGCTATATTTCACATGAAAATGACAATTTATCGCGGACCATAAGTCGGCTATGTAAATTTAATCTAGATATATAATCTGCCGGGCCTACATAAGCACATTACTGTCTATTAAGTGGCTTTGTAGAACATTAAAGTATTCAATTAGAATGTAAGGGAGGTGTGTTGGCAAGTGCAGACAGGTGTAAATGGTAAGGTCATAGATGTGTGTGATATTTTACGTACGAAATCCGACTTTTTTTCCAGGATGCTGAAAACGAATTCAATGTGGAATTCACCCCTTATTTCATTTTCTGACGAAGAAATTCTGTGTACATATTTTCATGTATTAAAAAGTGTTGTTCACCACAAAATATGCATGTTTGTGTCAAGGGATTACCATAGCTTTTCATTTTAATTATGTTCTCATGTTGAGAACTTATTTTCCACCCTTCGCCCTGAAGTGATGTAAAAAATGTGAGAAGCGTATATAAATTTTGCGTACATACCATAGAAAAAGTATGCTTTGCGGAAGATAAATGATAGACAGGATATAGTAAAATTTAAGTTGAATGTGATATGCGAAAATAAATTTATGGGTAACTCAAATGAGAGAAAAAGATTCAAGATTGAAAATATATTAAAAGTCTCATAAATATTGCCTGATCGATAATGTTGATTTGAAGCCTTCATCTTATTGATCCGCATGAAAGTCCTGTCCCTCGGGGACTGAACTATCTTTCGAACAGTCATGCGACTTCTGAAATGAAGATGAGCTTTATTTTGAAATTCTTAACACGATTTCAACGTTTCAATTCTGGAAATACAGATCAAACGTATAGTGTGCATCTAACTACAACTTATCTAAAATAATAGACGCCAATCAAGTATTGACACAAAAGTGGTAGTAAATTTTCACATGTAGACACGCTAGGCCATGGAAAGGTGGGCCCAAGCACCAACATTGGCACGTGGTGAGCTCCACTAAATCTCGTCTTTGTTTCGAGATTGGCACGACTGTCTGAGTGATATTTCCTTCCAATAATATGAAAATCTTGTTAAGGGGTTAGGCCATATTGCGAGTAAGAAAAATGGCGAATTTCGTGAATTTTTTTCAGGCTTTTGATAGAAGCAGTTGATTTTTTACTGTAAGGTACTTTATTATATATGTATTATTGGGTAAAAAAATTTTTTTTAAATTTTTTTGGGTGAAAAATTACTACGCTTGTGTCCGATCTCCGAGAAGCAAATTTTTTAACACGTAAAACGGGCGTACTCACTGCTCCCCCAGATTCGAGTCAAAAACAATAAACGAAACGTTTTTTAAAAGCATATACTTAGAAACTTAGGGAAATTAAAAAACACCATTGTTTTTTTTAAATGGCGAGCGTTTGAAAAAAATGTTAAAATTTTCGCATAAAAATCACATGGTAAATTGTTTATAACAATAAAAGTTTATAATTTATCGCAAAATCTGTATGTAGTCTACTAAATTATACATGGCAAAAGATGCTATAAAAATTTCAAGGGATTCGATAAAGATTTGTAGCCGCTAGCGATACGCTCGTTTTGAAAAATGCAGTTTCGAGAAAGCGGCTCTTCAAGTTTGAGTAACGCTTTACGGTCGATATTCATAGTATACCTTTAATCTATAATGCCTGCTCCATAAAGTTGACCTTCCACACTTATGTTCACCTCCTTTTCTTCTTGTCTGGCCGATTTTAAGGCAATACGAGCTTCCTCTGCGATGTCAGACAGCGATCAATCGATGCTCAACACTATAGGGTGCCACCCTGGTGCTTTTTACAGAGTTGCCTATGAGACCCGAAGAGGTCGCAGGGTTGATTCTAGGAACAAGAGATGATCCTACCGTCAACTGTGATATTGCTTCAATTACAACAGTTTTTAATAATCCATCCGTTCAACAATGAGTTTTTAGTATGATTGACATAACAAAATGAACGAACAATTTGCTGATTTCTAAAAATAAATGTATTTACAGCTGATTTACCTTAAACTAATTACATCCAGAACTATTCAACAAAAAAAAACAATTCCGTCTGGGGATCGAACCCACGACCTTATGATCGCGAGCTAGTGGATCTGCTTTCCACACTGCACCGCTTTTTTCAGACGCAAAAATTCACTAATCGATAAGGGACGCTAAAAAATTTAGAAGCCTTTTTCTCAAAAACGGTGGGGCAGTTTAAAATTATAAAGATCAAATCTCTTTGACGTCTTCTACTTATGTGCGAAATTTAATCCAGATGTGAGAGGACGATGCCGTGCCTTCTCCTTGTTAGTCGATAGTGAATATATCGATGAGTTGATTGCGTCGAATATTTACAAGAATGTTGGTTGTCTAATTTACACTGTCTCATTAATATGAGCAATATATTGATTTCCGGTCTAATTTTTTGATCACTGTGAGGGTGGATCGTAGTGATTTAAACCCAGAAAACTTAATTTAAGGGAAAGTGGTGATGAATTTTTTTACAGTTTTAAGTAACTGCAATTGAAAATATTCATTAAAGTTTTTCCCTAGCACGATAAGCTAATTACTCACTTAAGAACAACACTTCGAAATATTTCTTTCACTCATTTACCACCTGGAACTTTGCTCCCTATTATGTAAGCTATTTATCAAAAATAAGTTTTTCAACGCTTCACTATGCTTCTTAAGAGCCACCTATTCAGGATTTTTCGGTTGAAAGTCTTTACCAAGTTTAAATTTACTATACATTAGCAGCAAAACTCGGTCAAACAGCAAATTTCAAAGAATTTCCCAAGATTCCAAGAGCAAAACAAGTATCTTGAAACTTTCAGATGAAGACGAATGAAGAAGTTTTGCATATTGAAGAGGTACCTTACAGCTTCTCACGCCAAGGATGCTTGTAATACAGTAGCGGTTGTATTGTTCGGGACGAGCAAATACGTTTGAAATATTTGAGGAGCAGGTAAAGTTTCATAAAATTTCATGCATGAAGTTCATTACGAGATACACACAATTGCTTATTCCAAAGAATCTTTTCGCAAGTTTCATGCTTTTATTATCGTCTGTATCATGATGGTCCCCCTACGGTTTGTTTGATTGTCCTTATTGCTCTTTAGAAATCTTCAAAATGGGTTGACACGAAAAGTTTTTATTGATATTTGTTGCAAGTTCTTTTATTACTTTAGATGCATATTTATCTTGCAATATTTTAAAAGTTTCTACGCAAAACAGTTCCGAATTCGTAATTAAAATCTCATCCAAATCAACTTTGGGATATGCAAAACTTAAAGTAGTTCAATTTCAAACAACACCTCCGTCACGTCCCGTTCAAACAATCCAATTTCCTTTGGAGCAAACTACTTCATAACTTGGAGAACTTTTCCACTTCCAATTTCGCCATTGCACTGAAAATTATTTGAAAAATTACACCTCATAAAAGTAATATCGTGGCAATCGTTCGGGAAGGTCACGATTACCTCGTTTCCTCGTTTCAGGAGGGTTGAAATGTAGGTGCAGCTACCCTCAAAGCTCTAGGGATAATGGTTACCGATATTTTGCATCCTGTGTAATAGTGGCGGAGTAACAACAACATAAACAGCAATTTCGGAAGTCGCCTGAACTGATGAAGAAGATTAGAATGATGAAAATAAATGGCCATCATTTTGTTAACAGTGGAATATGTCCTGGAGGTAGATGAGGACGTGTATTTGATAGTCATTGCTGTTGGATGGAAGGGAAAGGGTTAATAGTCCATCATATCTGTCATATAAAGTGGAATGGATATGTGGGTAATATGTGAACACTATGTTTGGTTAGTAACCGCTTTGAGTCATAGTCAAATGCAGTTTGCGGTTGAAATAATTTATTTTCGAGGATCTGTTACTGGTGCATATTATTCTTGGATAGTCCATAACTTGTTTAGGGGCTTTCCTAACTAGAATGGGTTTTAGGTTCCCCTCTTTTTCTACAAGGAAACCACGCATTCTGTTGAGAAAGTGCTACATACACCACCAACAGTTTTGGGTGAGGCCCTATCAATAAATTTTATGGCTCTATTCGGCTAGACTTTGGCGCTATTAATTTACGGTTTCAAGTTTAAGATTAAATTTTTTGAAACACCTCATTTAAGTCCCAAAATATCCTTTTACATAGATTTTATAAAGCTCTGACGAAGATTTTGAATTTTAGGTCCAGACAAAATTGTCATAGTTTCGTAACTAGTGCAAACAATGTTACGTGGCGCACTTTTAGACCCAAAGCTTCAAAATGCTGTGGAGAAGACAACTTTACCGGGCGCTTGCTCCTGAAAATAGGTGAAGTATTTACTTATTCCAGGCGTCACCCTATTCGTGCGCCAAAAAATTGTCTCGTTTCTAATTGAGAAAAGTTTCGGAGCCGTTTTTATAGCCCCGCGGAATAGCAGTAAGCACCCACTACTAACAGCCACAAGGAGTGAAAATTATGGTTGTAACATAGAAGGTTCCTGAGTTTTAAGTGGTGGCCTGACAAGATATGTCTTAACACCACGAGCTTCTTAGACAACGGGTAACGACGGGCTCGCACCAAGGCCCTCATAAACGTACTAGTCAGTATCCCATAGCTTATGCTATGAGTACTGCTTTTCCGAATATGAGTACCAAAATATTATCGGGAGCCTGCCTGGACTCCGTCATAATCCTTGATAAGGATCGGACCTATTAGCATCCTTACCGCTCTTTGAGAAGCGGCATCCCTGTTGGAACGCAACAGCATGCCAATGCATCACGATACAGAAGAGTTGCCGAGTAGCTACCGGTCTCAAACTGTATTAGAAATGACTGTACCCGCTTTGGGTGTCAACCACAGCCACCAAGTTTCAGCCTCCACAGGCTCCTCAACCAAAACCGGCAGAGACAAGTCTCTGGTGCCCCGGTTAGCCTTGGAACCAGTATACCCCTGGTAAGGTTTTGGAGAAGTGCAAGCACGACCGCTTCGATTGAGTCCCAACGCAAAACTCCGGATCGATCGCCGTATTTAGGGTTATCATCCTTTACACCATAGGAATATATGATAGATCCGTTTAATCGTCATCCCTTTACCTCAGCATCCTGTGGAAAGGATGTTGTTCTGAAGAGCGGTCAGTACCTCACCTCCTTTGCACTCGGTTGGGACAGTTCTACTAGCTGCTTTGGTCGAGTACTAAACATCTGCTGGTCGACACCTCCGGATTCTTTTTCTGCATGGTATTAGTTCGGTTATGCGTCTTTTCCCAGGCATACTGAAGGCTGGTTGTGCCTCCCCCAGTTCCTCCCTGATCACAACGTTGGACAGCGGAGTTATGGTCGTAACACAATTCAACAAAGTTAAAACGCACTGATGACCTATGTTTATTCTTAGTCCTGTTTCCATCGCCGCCAACTCCGACTCTTCTAAAGATACCACCGTCATGGTTTGTTTGTAGTTTCATTAATTTCCGGTCGCCTTCATTCCGTCAAAAGATACGTGTTGTCTGGACACCGTTTTGTCTAAATCCTGTCCGTGGTTTTGTCCGATTCCAAATAGCAATACTCACGCTGTTTTTTCGTTTTTCGCCAAGTCAAAAGCAAACGGAAGAAAGCCCGGAATGGGGTCCCATCGCTCACCTGTTCCTCATTTTTCCTCAAATAAAAAAAGACAAGCGGCTTCCGCCTTCCCCCCTTATTTCCATTTATAGTTTTGTTGACTGGGCTCAGTACTATCGCCATGTCATCCGCAAAGCCAATGATTGCAGCCTTCCGTAGAACTGAGGAACACAAGACGTCATCGTACATTACGTTTCATAGGTGGGGTGCAATCACCGAGTCCTGGAGGACATCCGCTTTAACGATATGCTTCTATGTCCCTTCGTTTGTCTCAAACCAGAAGAGTCTGTCCGAGAGGAAATTCTTGAAGATTCTCTCCACTTACATACCGGGATTCCTATTTTCATAAATGAACTTGTGATATTGGACCATAACGCCGAATTAAGGCATTACCATAAAGCGATATTCTTTCGCTGTCTAATGCACCTGCGGTCCAAAGTCCCTACCCTAGGAATGGTATCAATTGTGGAACGTGTCCTGCGAAAGTGAAATGGATGTTCAGAGAACTCGTGTTTTTACTCTATGACTGAGAGTAATCGATTTAAAATTTTTTTCACTAGTACTTTTGCCCACAGTATCTGGAAGATATACGGGACGGTAGGAAGATGGCTTCGCTGGTCGCTTATTTGGCTTGGACAACCGCACTTATCTCTGATGTTTCTATTGTCCCGTAAAATATGTCTTCTCGTAGGCACGCCTTAAATTTAGTCACGAATGTCCATGGTCTATGGTTCTGTCGATGTTTCTAATGCCAAAAATGACTTATTTGACTTTTTTGGGCATACACGAGAATAGTGGTTTGCTTTATTCGTGTTCGCTTTTTCATAACTCCTTTTATAACTTAGAAAGTAATTTAATTTTGCCAGATTTAGTACCAAATTCTGGCCTCAAGAGTGCCACCGATTAACTCGTAAATTTGACAAATACATAACAATTCTGTTTGTGCATTGTTTCGCGCTGTGTAAAGTTCCTATAGAAGACCTACTGGCGTATTTGTGTCTCGCCGCTCAGACGGACATACGACACTTCTGCACTTGCTATGAAAATGATGAGTGGTTTGAGTTGGGGTGCGAACCGGGGTTTTTAAAAATGAATATAATACATAGGACCATAAAATTTGCAAGTTTTTTTGGAAGCAATTCTCGATACAAATGTTTTTTTTTTCAGAACACACCTTCTTGATTCAGTCAACTCGTCTCCAATTAAATTTAATGAATCTGCTCAAATGAATTTGTATTCATTTGAAATGATCAAACAGAAAAGCAAACATCAGCATCTGATCCTTTACAGGAGCCCATCAACCTTCCGTATGAGGATTCTTCCGTCGTGCAAGCACATCATGACAACCATCTACAATTTCAATTTCCATGGCTACAGGAAATTGCATTACATCTGAATAACTGCGGCGCCATGTAATTTTGCTAGCATATATGCATAAGCATGTCGACGACATCCTGTGAAAATCTAATATGCCTGAAGCGTCCGTAACAAGGCCAGCTAATGGAACAGTGTGAAATTCTCTCATTTCCCATGGAAGCTGAGCAGAACATCAGGTAAATCAAGCGTGCGCTAATTAACTCAAGTACCTACGGAAGCATACCTGCCCGTATAAGTATTTCAACGTGACGAACAATTTGTCCGGAAGGTTTTGGGAACATTTCGTATACATTGCCTGGACGAATATTCAGTGTTTATTCGGTAAATGAGGATTCATTACAGGTCCGTGTTTGATGTAATTAATATCAGCATGGAAATTTTCAGTTTTTATTCTGCTTCCTGATGGAGTTCTGGTGCCTCGAAAAATTATTTTAGACTCCAATCTTTCTATTTTTCATTTTCGTGATGCTTTCTAAATGAATCGCTTTCCAAACTTTCGTCAGTCTGGCGTCCTTTCGTAGCAAAACAACATACCGAATATCTTTTGCAACATTTGTTCAAAATTGCTGACTTATTCCAACTGAATTCAATTCACACTTAAAACTTTTCACTTGACTCTAACAATTTTCAATTGTAGAGTACAACATACAGTAAAGTTTGCCATTTGTAATTTGATTCGTTTATTTGAATTTCCTTCGAGCCATCCTGAAGCGAAACGATTTTTGCCAGGACGAAATATGCAAAGTGTGCGTCTTTTATTTCGAGAAATCAATTCCAGATGACGATGGATCTACGGGAAAATAGCCAATCTGAAATGATTGAACTCGTGACGATTTTCAAGATATGGTTAAGGACATTTGCGACTTTGATTTGTATTGTTCAGTATTGAAAATTTAGATTTATGGAACTATAAAATAGAATCGACAAGGTTTAGAGGATGATACCAAGAATTGAGAAGGATATATCAATAGTTCGATTTAATTCATCAATTCCAATCATATATAACAAATTTGAGTTTAAATTGATTGTAAATGCGTGTCCGGGTATTTCTACTTATCTAAAGGGTTTTCTGTGTGTTTTTTTAGATTCCTCTGAAATTTTTCGTTAAAACAAACCTAACGATATGTATCCACATCTCCCATTTTTTATGTACCTTTTCTCCATGTAGTTACCTTAATTTTCGCGCCATTGTAATGACACACTTGTGCAGGAACTTTCAAATCTATTGATCTTCGCGCCATTACTGCGCCAACTAGTATAACAGTTGATATCGCGCATGTGTGGCACTACTTTTCTTTCGATATTATCTCGTTACGTCAGAAAATATGGCCACTTGTTTTCCAACTAAAGCCTAGTATACAGTTCGATTCAGAACAGAAAATTCTGCATGTCTCTACATTTTGTAAATAATTTGCTGCTGGAAATTTGACAATGGAAACTAGTGGAGATTATTTACGAAACACTTATCTTTTTGCAAATGCCGGCTGCTGTTGATGTTGGCAACAACTTCAATGACAGTTTTAATGACAGCTATTGCGAAACGTCAACTTTCTGCATCAAAAGAAATGTCGAAACAATTAAAATTCAAGTCTGAAAAGTGTGGAGAGTACTTGGTGCTGCGGTGCTGCCATCAACCGAGTTCATCGATTCTGTGCAAAAAACTGTGTACTGCTTCTGCAGAATTGAGTCTGAAATTCTGTGCGGAATTTCTGCAACTGCAGAATTTTCATACAAATTTCTGCGCAGAACCGAACAGTGTACTAGGCTTAACACTAGACATGATGGACAACTCAAGAATGCGTTCACAAACTGTAGTTGAATTCCTCTTATCGGGAAAAGATTGTGTTATCCGAAAATGTTACTCGAAAAATCTTTAAACGCAAGTTGAGACGAGCCACTCGTCCTCTTTTTGGATTCCCGATATACAGACGTGCAGTATTGTGGTGGAAAAGCGAAAAAAATTCTTTGGATTTTAAAACAACGTGGCAAAAATTCTCGATAAAACAAGGAACAGGCAAGGAGTAGTATGGTTGAAAAAGCCGATCCTGTCCGGTGATATTTGAATCAATCTATTAGTGTTGAAAAGATGCAAGTTGGAAACTTATAACGGGCTTACCAACAGTCTTATTGGTTGAAACTCTTGCAAATTCAGTTAATAATTCGATCCCATGATTCTTTCAAATTATTTCCACTTCAACAATTTTTTCAGGGTCATCTTTTCTTGCAAAAAAATCCTTAGCTGTGAAAGGTCGGTGATTCAAATTATCAAAAAATTACAAATCCATTTGCAGAAAAGGTAGAATATATAAAAATTCTATCATCACATTCTGCGGTGAATATCTCTATTCCTCTCAAACATAATTCATCCTTCTTAACGAAAATCCTTTCACCAATCCCAAATCAATTACTTTCGAGACTGTCTATTAATTCAACGGTAATGTCACACTTATCCCGTCCCGTTGACGTTAATTAAGTGATAACCTTCCAAGCAAGTTGAGAACTTTCGGGGCATCCTTTTTCCATGGTATCTGTTTTCTTGGAAAAACTCTTAAATTAGTTCGGGCAGGTCAGAAAAACGTTCTTGGTTGAAAGTAATTTTTTTTATGTCGTACACCACAACATCCCACATTGAGGATATAGATACGGTGGCAGATGGTGGTGTCCTTTTTTTCCTGTAGGGCTTCTGGTATTCTCGGTTGCGGAATGGGCTAGCTAATCCATTTAATCTATGTTATAATGGTCACATGAGACAGGCGACTGCCATGCAGGAGTGAAGCAATCCTGTTCGAATGGTTGTGTCCGAAGGAATTACTGAAATCTTTATGATCTTCGGATATAATTGCAAAGGATAGAGTACAATATGTTCGGGTGATAAGGTTTCAATAATAATCAGGAACGGTTTCATAAAGTTTCATCGATCGAAGGCTGTGAAAATGCTCCTTTTTTGGGGCGACAACTTACTGAGTATTTTAACCAAATGAGATAAGAAATGTCCTCAAAAGAATCGTATAAACTTCTGAAGGATCTCTTATTTTTTTCTTGGTTTCGACTAAAACTTGGACATTTTTCATTTCAAATTAAATCCACTTAAAGAGATTTCCTTGAACTTTTCATTGATTTTATTGTCGAACACGTGACCACAACAGTTTTTTTTCTATCCTTTTCAAATCAATTGGAAATCTACCACAACGGTCAACGGAAAAACTTGAAAGTCACGTTCAAGGATTTTAAAAGGATTTCGATCGAATGTAGTTTACATACAATTCTGGAGATGAGGAAAAACTCGTAGCATTTCTGTTTATTGCGTTTTTTTGTGTGTGTGTGTGTGAAAAGGATGAAATGTAAGTGGATATAAAATTAATTTGTGCAAGGTTTAAGTTGAAGATTTTATTAGATTCTGTATTTCATGTAAGGATTCCGATTACATACGAGGATGATAAGTACCCGTGATAGGCAAGAAAACACTTTCGTTTTTTCCCTCTTTTTATTTCTTAATATATTCTCCTTTCAGCTGTAGACATTTAGTCCAGTGATGTCCTAGCTTTTTCAAGCCATCCAAAAAATATAACTTAGCAAAAAATACCTTTGTTCCCGGGTTGGCTTTCTCGTGTTGGACGTGAATCAGCTTACCGTCAGGCCATTTTTTCATGTTTGGAAACAAAAAGAAATCGCATGGGGACAAATCTGAAGAAAATGGCAGCAATTCAACCAGTTTTGCCGTGACGATGGTACGTGAGTAAGTCGTTTGCATTTTCATGGTGGAACAGCATTTTTTTCTTTGCCAAATGAAACCGTTTTTTTCTCAATTCAGCATCAAATCGGTCCCGAAAAAATTGGCATACTACTACCCTATGAATGTCCTTCTCTTCTTCAATTAGTTGGTGTAGATGATACCTCACACATCCCGAAAAAAGGTAGCCATGATCTTTTCGAACGATGGGACCGTTTTCGCTTTCCGTGAAGCAGGTTTGGCCGAATGATTTCCACTATTTAGAATGTTGTTTCATTACTGGCATGTAGTGATGGATCCATGTTTTGTTGACAGTCACGAAACGCCGTAGAAACTCTTTCGGATTGCGCTGAAACGCATCTAAACAGTGCTTCCGAAGTTGTGTTTTTTGGTTCACTGTAAATAAGAGCGGCATCTTTTTTACCGTTAGCTTTCTCATGCCCAAATTTTCGTGTAGGCTATTTTTTGTACGTCCAATTGTGATGCCGACAATCTTAGAAATATCTCTGATCTTCACCTGGCAATCTGCTAACACGACAATATAGATTTTATTAACCATATACTCTGTAGTCACCTCAATCGGACGGCCTGGGGCATGAAAAACGGATGTTCGACGCCGCTTGAGCTCATTAAACCAATATCTGATGGTAGTTATCGAAGGCACATGGCCCTTAACTTCACTTTGATTTGCTCTATTGCTCTGCCTTGATGATTGCAAACAAATACAAATTGGACGACTTTCAACTGCTATCAAAATAAACTCACTCGATTAATCTGTCTGCAATTGTCAAAGTCATCGTTTGAAAGATGGCATACGCGTGTTGCGTCAGTGGTGCCAACAGTCGCTAACCACGGGTACTTATCATACTGTCTACATAAACATTTATTGCATGCAAGCATGCATTGCAGTTGAGAATGTGATTGGTAAATAACAATTATCAGGTTGTTCCATCCCTGAAGTTTCTATTACCAATTTCCCCTTCGTTAGTTTTATAAAGAAAACGTGTACTGTATATGTGCTGTGTTTAATGTTAATGGAAATTGAAATCTAGCTTTTTTTTCGTCTGGAAATTCTACCGTTTTCCCTTTAAATGTGGTTCGAATTCATAATACAACATTGGTCAGATTTTTTTTTGTTGAATTTTGCAAAAATTTGTTTAGCAAATTACGAAAAAACGAATTTAACACCGAATTTCAGTCGATTTTTATAATTTTCATCACTTAGTGTTTCGCTAATTTGAAAAAAAAAAATGCATTTAATTAATGCACGCTCTTTGTATCTGTATGGACCAGAACGAATCTGTTTTCAGATGGCCGTTGAGAGAGGGTACAATGATTTTTGCACCAAAAGCTGTATAATAATTCGTATAACAATAATTGACTTATCCTTCCTATCAAAAAACAGTCGGGAACATAAAAAATCGAAATGTTTAAATTTTTCAAAAAAGAATCGTTTTTTCCCACTTTTCTCACTCCTAACTTTGAAACGGTACATTTTAGAGCAAATTTGTGTATAAATAAAAGATGCGTAATAAAAATTTCTACAAGATGGGATTGGTTGAAAAATTTAAAACATTTTACCGTTGCCGGAAAATGGCAATAAATATTTAAAAGAAGGGGAAACAAACCTTTTTTTGTTTCATTTTTTTACCACTTTTTGCATTTAGGACCTTCATTCGCCTAAGAAATCTTTACAGTGTAATTAAACAGTACACCAATTTTCATCAAAATCGATTCAGTAGATTGCACAAAATAATTGTGCAATCTAAATTTATTTTAAAAAAACTCAAAATGGTCGAAAGCTTGCTAGTCGGAAACTTAAGCTTATACAGGGTGGCCCAAAAGTTTCTCCCCACCTATTTAAGTAAACGTATTATTCATTACTTGTCGCCAAAATTTATCCCCTCTCAGTCTAGCAAAAATCTTAAACGGAGATTAAATATCAACTCTTCAGCTATCTTGAAGATCATATAGTGCTTAGCTACGACCGCATACACATCAATAATAGCTGTGCAAAGCGATATAGTGCATTTACAGGGGAAAAAATTAAAAAACATTTGTCCCTATAGTCAAGTACAGAGACTTACCCTCTATAGAGCTGATTTGAGTTACCCGTGTAATTAAGGGTTTTTATACAAACCTTTTTGTGAAATTTTATTGCTCCTGACCTCAAGGATCCTTTTTTATTCTCGTGCTTCTCGTAAGTAGTAATTTTTCTTAGAACATTTTATACGCACTACCTGAAAAATCATTATTTTTTTTAAGTTTATCCTAGAGAACTTTTGTGCTTCTTCGTTATGGCTTCGAATAGGATACAAACAAGGATTCAAATCCAAACTCTTGGCGAAATATGAAAGTCCGTTTTACTAGGACACTAGGCGTGGACAGGAAGGTCGTACGATTATGGCTAGAAAGGAGGAAAGGCGATACACAGGACAAAAGACGTGCCGGTAGACCGACAACTCTTTCACCTACAACAAAAATAAAAATAAGGAAGATGATGGGAAAACAAGACAGGCATTGGAACAAGGACAGCGATCAAAATGATAAATCAATCTGAAACGGATGAATCCCCGATTGTTTTGCACCCAACGCCGAATAGGCAAAATATGAGAGCTAGAACAAGTGATCCGAGCACTATTAAACCCATACAAAAGCCGAAATTGGACCTCAAGATAATGGTTGCAGGAGGAATCAGCTCACGTGGAAAGTCGAGACTTCATGTTGTTGAGGAAAAAACAACCGTAGATGGATCCTATTACCGAAATAATATTTTACCAGCTTACGGCAACATTGGCACTGGCAAAATCGATGTTTTCAACTATCTTGGTGCTGTTAGGTATGCTGCGGTCGGAATATATTCCGTGGTAAGCTCATCTGCTTCCTTCAATAAACGCTCGAACATCTCATCTAGATGCGCTTTTGACTTTTCGTCCATAACTGTGTCCGTATGGGCAGGATCGCCATATTGTAATTTATATTAAGATTTCGTCCAAATTGAAAACGTGGAAGAGAAGCCAGAGTCAATACAACGCCCTAACCAGAATTAGTCAAGAAACCAAAGCCAATAACACCTAAGCCGAGCAAGTTAGCACTTGCCCAAATTATTGGCATCGGATGGATATGCCACAATTTCTACGTGACAGTAAAACTCTTAGAATTTGTTAGAACGAGGTGCCAGTATGCTTAGCACTCAAGTCTTTAATTGTTGAGAATTGACTGTGTATTATTCTTACATGCTACGGCTTAAATACTATTTCTTAATTGCCTAAAACTCGGTCACACGCTGACACAAAATGGGCCAAGTCGAATTGCCCAAACATGGCTCAAATGCATCGACAATGTATCGATCTACACATGTTCCCGATATTCAGCAATGCTGCATAAACAAATGCATTGTGTGCAAGTGCTACAGTGTCGTGAGAATGGGAACGTGTAATGTGTTTTAGATTATGCATACCATTACATTATGTTAGCATCACAAATAAATTTGAACTTCTAAATTTATGTTTGTTGGTTTGCTTTCTATAACAAAAAAATTTGTGAGAAGAAACTTTTGAGCCACTCTGTAGAAGTTTGAAATTTTTTTCACATATAAAACAACTTTCCATCTATCACATGTACTTTACAAAATTAAAATCGCATTATTAGGGCAGCCTCGGGATTTTTTACTAAACTTGGTAATAAACTCTAAAACAGTTCTGGGCGACTGCAGATTCTGTTGATGGAAGCATGGCTGCTCCTTCGAAAATATTCATTTTGAAATAAATTGAAAAAATATTCACCACATACCCACTTCCGACACATCACATCCAATACACAAACCACACGAGCAGCATCTGCAATGGTGAATTAATCACTCGCAACATTTACCTGTTGCTGGCAACTCGATCCGTCGCGACTATGCGGTACCGGCGTGCAACACCGCAACAGCTGTTGATGGTCGGCCGCTCTTGCGATCGTGGTGGATTTTTCGGTGTGGAGTCCCGCGTTGTCTCCGGCTTGTGGTTGTCGTCTCGTCGTTTCCTTGTGTTTCCGTGCGTGTGTAAATTCTGCGCGTCCCAGTTTTGTGCAATTGATTCGCGCCAACCGGAAATGCAATTCGTCCGCAAGTGATCCGCAAAGTGCCGTGAGAAGAGGAACCAAAGCGTCTTCGCCGCGAGTGCGTGCGTTCCTGCACATGTGGTGATTGTCCCAATTGGACTCGCGGCCGGACGCCCTCGCCTTCTGCAAGCAAGCCAGCGGTGGCTGCGCGTGGTGCAGTGCAACGTCCTCAGTGCTCGGTGTTCAGGTATCCAGGAAAAGTGCATTTCCCTTCAAAGCGGTTTCCCGAAGAAAGCACAGCGAGCCGCTCGCCCCGCGCTGCGCGTTCGAAACTTGTTTTCAACGACAGACGCCGGCGCTCCGGTTGTCTCGCTCTCGCCACCGCACGGTCTGCGTTCCTCATGTTCTTTGTGTGTTGCGCTGTCTGTGTTCACCTCGGTTGCATGGTTACCTGGTCGCGAGACTCCCCTTGCCGCTCCAGCAACAGTCGCCGCTACAGCAACAAGAAGCCAACGGTAAATTTTTTATTTACATTTTTCTGTGTGATTTTGTTGGCGAACGAAATTCGCTGATGGGTTTTCGTTTCGTCTTGTTCTTCTTCATATTCTTGAGAAGTTCGCGATGTGCCGCGATTGTTAATATTTGTCTTTGGCCGCTCCGTGGTGCGTACTCTTGTAGACGTCCACTCCATTTTGGAAGGGGGGGGGGCGGCAGCAGATGTACTTCCGGTCGGCGGACAGAGACTGGTCTATCAGTTCTTGTTGCTGGTTTCCGGCCGTCGTCGTCGTGGAAATCTATTTCCAGTTGCCGACAAATGCATGAATAGAGTCGTTCCCGCGTTCGTTGTTCACATAATTTCGGTCTAACTGTAAAATGACTTTGTTTTCTTGCAATCCCCGTGTTGAAGGTCTTCAGTTTTGGTCACTTTGCGGATAAGAAATCCACGGAAACGGCTCACAATGATTTATTTCGAAAGAAGAATTGAATTTCTATTAAAAATAAACGAACCAAAACCCGAAAAAAATTCACTTCCAAAATTACGCAATGAAAAAAAAACACTTTTCCGGCGTCTTACGTGCGTGAATCTACACAAAAACAGTTGTTGCGGTCGCAATTAAGAAAAGGAATCTTGATAGAACCTGAAATTCGAGACGGGAAGCATTTAAAATATACTTACCCACTTTTAACGGTCGAAACTAAAAGATCAGAAGTAAATACTTCGTTCTTACGCTTAAACTGCTACAGAATGTCACCAACCACCATGTGTTGCACTATCGGACACTAAGGTGAAGAAAATCTACCTCGATCCTTGCCCCTCCAAATCTCTCCGTAAATTCTCCATTGACCATGATCGGGTTCAAAACTGCGTACGTTTTTTCCATACATTTTCAAATTACCTACGGAACGTGATTTCGACAAAATCACGTACGAAAACAAGCGAGTAATCGATGTGGACATATGCAATAGATGTCGCTAGTCAAAGTTTACCGAATTCACCACCACTCTGTTTGACAAAATATGTCAAGGAATTGCAACAGCTGGTCTACTGCAAGAAAAATAATTCAAATTCAAACAGGCGTGAATGAAAGTAATGTAGTGTATTCCTAGTTCCAAACCTGGAACTAGCCTATACACAACTAAGCTTCCAAGCTCCCAAAAAGTCCCAATTATCTTTTAGCAAAGATCTCAACCTCCATGATCGGTATGGTAGTTTAAAAAATTCCCTTTCTCACAACCGTGTGAAACTCTAGAGGATCACTGAACCTAGAGTAAACAAAAACATAATTGGGACAACGCAAAGTGCATTGGTGTAAGCAATATTGCAAGTAAACGAATTCCGTGAGAATTAATTTGAATCGCGATCGATTGGTTAGGGTAAATAGATTTAAGACTCGAGTAGGGATTTTTATATGATAAGCAATTTAATGTACATAACAGTAAGCGAAATTTTACAATAAAAGAACTGACTGAGCTGAGGCTCAGAAGAATTAGTGTTCTCCTAGTACAACAAGTTGGTTGTTATTTAGTGAACGTTGCCTTCTATTCGGCAACTCGACTGCCTATACAATTTGGCAGACAGTAAATTGCCTGATACATTGGCAATTCTTTTTTTTTAGAGATATCGGCTGCCTGTCCACTTGGACTGCGCCAAATATGTGGCAACCCAAGGGATGCCTGTAGGTGAAACGAATCTTTTTCTTTTACTACTCTCTGTTGACAAGATCATATCTTTAGAAGAGTGAAGACCATCACCTTAGAGGAGTATCGACTCAGAAGACAACGTGAGTCCTCACTTAGACAACGTGTATCTTCACTCGGCGATCCTGAAGTATTGCATGGCGATCCTGATTTATTACAGTAACTCCATATAGTATATTTTCATCGACTTTTCCTTTAGGTTTCAATGAGAATAATGAGTTTTCTGAGAGTATCTTCATTTATAGGATGGTATGCAAAAAAAGAAGCAATTTATGAACGATAATTTACTGATAAATTCCAAAAACGGTGACCAATTTTGAATTCACTCTGTTTTTAATATTCCAGGAGACGTTTAAATAAAATTGGTTTTTAATTCGAATCCAAAATAATGAAATTACATTCATTCTAACGAAAAATTCATTTCTTTTTATGGGTGTGCAAAATCAAAATAAAATTTCAAAAATTAAATGCATTCTTCAGCACATTTCATGGGTTTATTGTTTTTTTTTAAAAAAACCAATGAAGTTTTGCCGTTTTTAATGACAAAAGAAATGATTTAAATGATGCTAGTCTTGGAAGTAACCGTCATCAGCATCCAATAGCTTCTGCCAATGTATTTTCTGAATTTTATTTCGAGTAGATTTCGAGCGGTAATGTTTTAGCGAACGATATCGCTACGAAATTTCAAGGCAACAAGACTTTCGCCTCGTTAGCCTCAATGGACGTTAAGTCCTGGGGACGAGGCAACGAACCCTTGTGTCGTTCAGACTAATTCGGGTTCGGCCTCTACTAGAGCTAGAGGCGTGATGGCTGCTGGCAGACCATCTCAGTTCGACGCGTAATGTCGTGGGTGCGTTGTCTAGCATCAGTCCCAAATCTCGTGTCCAGAGATGCAGCCATCGTTTTGCCCGATTACATACTGACAAAAAAAAATCTACCAAGAAAAACACAAAACATACTGTACATCTTGTGAGGCTATACCTTCTACGTTACTTTACCAAGGAATTCTCACGCGCATACCGAGATAATATCGCGTTCAAGGCCTACCCGAGAGTTAAGAATTCCTTTACGTTACTTCGATCGAAATTCCGAAACTCGTTAAAGACAAAAGACTAAACTAAAAACAAAATCTCGGGTGGCCGTGCTATTCCCGGTTAGAAAACGAGATTCAGCGGCGCTGGCCAGGCGCTGATGTCACTGCCTGGGCCCGCCCTACCATGGTCTAGCGCTTGCGTGTCCGCATGTGTTGTGCGCGCTTGGCCCATCAAAACTTACCTCAGCTGGGGTGAATCATGTTTCTTAAAGCAAGGAGGGAGGACCCTTAGAAAAACTTTCAAGGTGAAGCTTTTAATTCATTTTCATTATTTTTGGTTTCAATATAGAAAACATGAATCCAAAAGGTCATTGATGCTAATATTATTACTATCTACATTATAATACAATTATACTACGGAGCGAATTTAATTTATACAAAACATTGAAAAGAATAAAATTTAACAGGATTATTATCAAGAAAATTAATCTTAAAAAATTTCACCCTTAGGTCGTGAGGCGACGACGAGCGCTCTTCTTCGCTGGTGCTAAAAATTGGGTTATTCATTTTTTCACATACAGGTCTTACTCAGTTGTTCTCAAAACTTTTTTAACGCGAATAAATTTTGTTCGTCCTTATTCATTCACAGTAAGAAACTCTTCATTCTAGAGTGTTACACGGAAGATTTTCCGAATTTACAGCTCCACTTCTTTGTCCGTGAAGAAAGACCCAAAACAATATAAGATCACTTCAAAAAAATATTCACGACCGCTCGTTTTCTTCCTAAAGCCCGATTCCTTTTTCTTCTTCAGCGACCCAACTCCCGATCTGATAACGGTTCTCTTGAAAAACCGGTCGACTGACTGGTTTTTGAGACGACATTCATGGGGTGCGGGGTTACCGCTTCTGAGCGAACTACAGATATTTTGCTTTGTTTTCTCCATGCCGTGCGCCATTACAGTATCATATTTTAAGTATCTGTTCTCGAAAAACCAGATGATGTCGTCGATGGTCACTGGTACGCGAGGATATTTTAAGGAGGCGTCAAATACCCGTCTTGTAGTCCTTGTAAATACCAAAGCAATAAACTGAACATCTTCGCGTGCTTCACAGCCAGCATTGAGTCAATTCTGGATGACTGATTGCATTATGTCCAAAGCTTTTCTAACGGAACGTATATCTTGTGAACTTCGAAGATCAATCAACGTTTGAATTTTTTTCTCCATGAAAGCTTAACGACTATTGTCTCTTCGATTGAGCAATTCTCATGTGGGACGATAATTGCTCCCCCTCACCTCCTGGCGTCCCCATTAATTTACTTTAGAGCATTATAGAACGTTCTGCTTCCCATATATCAGATCCGTGGTAAACTTGGAGGAATGCATTGCGAAATGACTCGTACTGGCGTATATCGCCTTCGAACTGGGGAATTTGTGGACTCGGTGGGGCTGAGCGTGACCGATATACCCGATTCCAATAGGGCAAGTCGGTTTCGCTTTTCCAAAAACCGTACAGTTTCCACTTTCGCCCCCCCCCCCATAACCTTCTTTTCTCTTACAGTAGCAGTTTCAACATTTTTTGGTATCCTCTTTCTTTAGTCCGAGATGCTCTTTTTCAATAAACTTCCAACCTTTTTTTATATATTTTTTGTATTATTTTTATATTTTTTTTATATTTTTTTATATTTTTTTTTTATTTTTTTTATAATTTTTTTTATTCAATATTTATTCTATATGTTTTATTTTTATTTTTATTTTTTTTCGCCAAAAGGAAGTTCTTTAATTTTTAATATTTTTTGACTTTTAAACATGTCTAAAAATTACATTCCAGATCAATTATACGGTTTCATATGATCTCTAAAAATAGGCTAATTAATCATTTTTTAATGGAGGAACCCTAATAATTTCTCATGGGGCCGTGACTGCCGCAAACATTTAATGGCACAGTAGTATGGAAACTTCCCCCCTACCCTTCAGGGGTGGGGGCCATAATCTTAACCTTTGCCTTTTTTTCTTTTGATTATTATTATTATTTAACAACAATTTGTTTTCCCCATGTTTATATTGCGTTTCTTCTTCGCTGTAGTGGTGACCGGATCGTCCACCTTCCTTCTTGGTGCGCTCAAATTGGTGAAGTCTGATAATGTACGTGATCGAAGCGTCACTTCTTAGCGGGCAGCGCTAATCGAATAGCATTCAAATGAATGAGCTTTTCGACAAGTTGTTTGCGAGAGTGACCAACGTGAGAAGCAAACACAACGGATTTAAATTGTCTACCTGCCTATAATCCTGGAAATAATCTTTTAGATTTTCTGATTGGAAGTGTGTGGTTGGTTATTTTCAATTACAAACATTTTTTTTAAAATGAAAGATCAACTGATTATCACAATTGTTTTTGAAAGTTTCTGCTTTCATCTTTTTGCCTCCGAAGAAAAACGTATCGTACTGTCCATCAGTTTTTAACATGTCAAAAACAGAACAAAAATCCAAATGGAATTAAATTTAATAGCTTTCGATTTCACATATAAAAAAATTACACATATCGACTGTCGATTTACTTCAGCGAGCACGACTGTACAATCGTAACTGTTTGCAAAGTATACTTAAACCAAACGGTTACAATTTAAAAGCGTGGAATTCTTTGAGTTCCTCCCTTTTTCGAAGACATTAACTTATTTTATAACCCTCTTTCGTACAACTTTGACAACACCCTACGGATAAAACGTTTCCTGTTCTTAAATTCATCCAACAAAAAAACAAACAAGAACAATAATTCAGCCAACATTCTCTTCGGTGAAGGACTATAAATCGAAAAGTACAGCAAGAGGAGTTTGCGAACGGATATCATATCGCATAACCATCATAAATTAGTTATTATTGTTATAATCGAACGTGGCACACCGAAAAAGAATTAAATTTTCGATAAGGATTCGGTTAAGCCACAGGTCCTTGTAATAAATCAATGCTCTTCACTATATACGTTTGTATAATTGTAAAATCAGACGTCGTCCTTGTCGTCATCATGTCTTTTGTGGCCGGCAGCGACAGAAAGACGATAATTAAGTTTGATAAATGTTTGCGCATTTCGAGAGCGCAAAGACGATGGGAATTGTTGTAAGGATAAATTGATTTTGTCCCGAGGAGTTGCGGAATGATTAGAAATTATTATTTACATTGGCCAAGATGAATATCTGCGTCATTCTCATTCTGTAAAATTAGCAATTCTCTGAGAAGCATTATTTTTTTTATGAGGTTTGATAAAGTTTATATTATCATGCGGTGCATAAAATGTTATTCTGACAAAAACACAACTGCAGTCTTTTGCTTAAAATGCTTGAAATTTACTACAATTGAAGAGAAAATAGGGTTTCCAAATTATCACTCTGAATCTAGTTTTTCCCCGAAATATGAGAAGATTTTCATCATGTCCTTCGAGACATCCCTCAGATTCGCGCGAACATATCCCAGGTTCGCGCGAACATATCCCAGGTTCGCGCGAACATCCCTCAGGTTCGGGCGAACATATCCCAGGTTCGCGCGAACATCCCTCAGGTTCGCGCGAACATACCTCAGGTTCGCGCAAACATCCCAGGTTCGCGCGAACATATCCCAGGTTCGCGCGAACATATCCCAGGTTCGCGCGAACATATCCCAGGTTCGCGCGAACATCCCTCAGGTTCGCGCGAACATATCTCAGGTTCGCGCGAACATCCCTCAGGTTCGCGCGAACATATCCCAGGTTCGCGCGAACATCCCTCAGGTTCGCGCGAACATATCCCAGGTTCGCGCGAACATATCTCAGGTTCGCGCGAACATATCTCAGGTTCGCGCGAACATATCCCAGGTTCGCGCCAACATCCCTCAAACAAACATTTCATCTAAAAGAAAAAAATATAATTGCCATCACAAAAATGAGTATTTTTATATACTCCATCCTGGAATTCCTACAAATTCCCGACGAGATCCTAGCCAAATATGGCAACCCTAGTCATATGCCAATCAATAGAAAACATACATCACGACCAGATCATAACATAATTTAACATATCCTGTAATTCCAGAGCCAACGTCCTGTTGATAGCTTTTTAATTATTCTGATCCTGTAAAACCTTCATATAATTTACATTCTTATCGTCATGTAAATGGTAAAATTGTGGCTTCTCATCACATTCGCCTCGCCCCCCTTCCCCAGTGGAATTTATGGTAATTTTAAAAATCAATATGAATTTCAACGACACAATTTATTCATGCCAACATCTGTTGCATGTTGTAGAACAGTTAGTCAATCTGTTGGACAAAAACATAAACCCATTTATTTATGAATTTTAAAATGACCCACAATATTCTTCTATAATGGATGCTTGTCGGTTTTCGGTCGGTGCGAATATTTTATGTTAAACGTCACCCTTCGTGTAGAAAGGGTTGCATGCAGAAGTGTTGCAACCACAGACCTGGGAATATTTATGTGCGGTTCATAGACAATTACATTGTTCATGGGCTGGAAAATTGACTAAATAATGTGAGTTGTCAGGTCATTAGCCAACTTTGTTGTCGGATTTACAATATATTAGCATTTTAAATTAAATGGTCAAATAAAATTTTAGATGAAAATCAATTTAATTTCTGATGCAAATCGATTTTATGGTGAGCTTGTAGGGAAGAACATGGAAACGTTTTTTGCCTTAAATGTTGAGTTCCAAACCATTTCAAGTAAGATAGCTTCAGACATCGTTGGGAAGATCCTGGTCTATACATTTTGGACAACGAGGCTGAGTTCATCAACACTGAATCATTTCAGTTGCGCCAAAATGGGAGTTGAAAAAAGCTTGTCAAGATCATACAAACAAGGCACCAGCCGAAATCAATTCTTGGTCTCCTAAGACACTGCCTCACAACTGTTTCGATCCAAGGACCGCGTCCTCCTACCTGGACATGATATCATTCTCTTTTTGTTGTGTGAAGTTCTGATTATAAAAACAGGCGAGGAAGACACATACATGCATCAGTCAAGTTATAAATTACTACTTTTGACTTTGATAATATCACATTAACATTCTGCGCGTTATATAGCATTTCCTCTTCAATTCCGGCGTTTTCCAAATCAAATCAGAGATTTCTGAAGCAAATTGGTGATTTTCCAAATCAAATCGCTGCTCTTCCAAATACAATTAGAACGTTTACAACCAAATTGATATGGAAAAGGCGCGAATTTGATATTGAAAAGCACCAATTTGATTTGAAAAACGCCAAATTTGAAGGGAAATTGCTAAATTTCATTTATCAAATGATGTGCCTGTGCCATTCGAGCTTCGTACCTGTTTTTTCTTTCCATTGTGTAATTATGCCTTATTAAATATTTTATTCCTCATTGCGAATCTGGAAGCTCATCTTATCTTGAAAATTACGCTACTTTTATTGAACACTTGATTGTGATCGACTTTAACGATTCTATTGTCGTGTCGAAATGAATTGCATCCTTTCCATCGTGTTCTGGAACTCACCACGAAATTTTGTAGCTCCTGTTTTTTTTGGCTAGCATACAACACATCTAATGACGACCTTGTGTGCGTGGCAATACCACCGACAGTCTCCACAGTCCCCCTTTCTCAAGAGAGTAATAACATGGCATCATGTAAAAGGGTATCATGGGTTAAGATAGTCGAAATCCCCTTGTTTCCAAATGTGTTTTTTCACTTGATTACTAGTTTTGGGGTCTCAAAAAAATAGCCTACGTCATGGTATTAACCCCGTTCTCCCCCTCCCCGCCCTGTAATCCACCAAAAACCAAATTTTCACATTTTATTTTTTTTAATTCATTTGAGTTTATCGAAAAATCTGAAAAAATTCAGAGAGGTGTATCTTTGCATCACAAATACACATGATTTTTTTCAGAATTTTTAGAGCATTCTACATAACCTAAAAAAATCATTAAAACATTATAATATTTTTCCGACTATTGAAATAAGCGGGTGCAGGTTCAATTTTAGCAGAAAATGATGTATTTTTTTGCAAAGTATCTGTGTGAATTTTTTTAGATTTTTCCGTGAGGTGCGCCACCTTCAAAAACTCGAAAAACCCTATTTTTGGCTATTTTTAGCGATTTTACGGTCATCCAAAGAGCGCTAAAGGCAAAAGCTAGCCTAACTTTGATTTAAAATAGTGTGTCTAGTTGGTAGTCACACCTAAAGAGTATTTTTATATTTGTGTAAATGTTCCACCATTTTATTAAATACGAAAAAACCCGTTTATTAATTATTTTTACGATTTTTTGCTATTGTTCAATATTTTCGATCATCGCAACAGCGCTTATAAAATTATAATTACCTTGAGTTACGGAATACGGTAGTTTGGGTAATGTTAAATTATTTTTCAATACTTCGTAAAAAAAATCTAAAAATTTCTCAGCAAATACCAGTAATGAACATTCGTTAGATAAATGCCATAAGGAAGAATATTTATCTGATAGATCGCATGCCGAAAAACATGCAAAAGATGTAACACATAACGAGGAACCTTTATTAGATCCCCAGTCAAATCCTTCTGATAATGTAGATCCTCAGTGTTATTATGAAAGTGATATAGATCAACCTAATTCTCAAGTGGAAAATCTATCGTCATCTCAGTTTTTTACGCCATCTGAGGAGCAAGTAGGTAGTAGTCAGTTATCAGAATCTTCAGGCTCGACATATACAATTCTTGGAAAAATTCCAGTTGAATCTGTGTGCATGTCTTTTCCCAGAACTGTTGCTACTCATAGTTATTGCTTTTTATATAGATCAAAGGATAATATCCAAGATGTACCATTCGAGGCTCGGATTCAAGTTTTTATTAAAAAACGTATTTTCGTGCCTAAAAAATTAATTAAAAACAGGTTTTAAGCAAATGATTTATCGCTGATAAATGTACTTGAGAATGAATCCTTTATTGAGACAACCGAGCTAGGAAAGTTTTTAAATACTTTATCAAATGAAGCTGATAAAAATACGCATGATAAATTGAAAGACTTTACTATGTCTGAAGAACGTGTGAAAGCATTGACAGGTGTTACGTGGCAAAATATTACTGATTTGGTAGCTATGATGAATTCAATGAGAAATTCAGAAAACAGAAATATTTTACAGGTAGTCATGACATTTCTCATTGAATTAAAAACAGGTAATTCTAATAAATGCGTAGGAGCAATTCTTGAAATACAAGAGACTCAAGTTCAAGCAAGCATTGAATCGGTCTTGAAATCTTTCAAAAATATTTTACCAACACGTTTCGGATATGAAGCTTACTCTAGAGAATTTTTACTCACTCAAGTATATTCCGCTGCGAATAAACTCCATGATTTAAAGGATCATTTAGCTTTGATATCTGACGGAACTTATTTGCGCCTTCAAAAAAGTATCAATAATGCTTATCGGCGTAAATCGTATTCAGGCCAAAAAAAAACTCACCTAACCAAACCATTTACTATGACTACAACGAATGGTTTCGTAGTTAATGTTGAAGGTCCATTTAATGCCACAAAAAATGATGCTGATATTCTGGAAGAGATCTTAAAATCACCAAATGGACTTAGTAATCTTGTAAAAGAGGGTGATTGTTTTATTGTTGATAAAGGTTTCCGAGACGTTGTTCCCCTTTTAGATTCCAAAGGATTTATAGTGTTAATGGCAGCATTGGAAGGTAAAAGGAACCAACTTACTACAGAAGAGTCAAACGCTTTTCGATTTGTAACGAAACTACGCTGGGTAGTTGAATCAGTACATGGTATAATTGGACAAAAATGGAAACTTCTTCATAATCAGCTGCATAATCGGCTTTTACATAATGCTCAGGAATATTGTCAAATTGGTTGCTTTCTTTATAATCTTTTCGGAAAGCGTCTAAATTTCGATAAAAATAATTTAGATTTAATTATAGTTGTTTTTATCTATTTTAATTATTATATATTGAATTATTGTCAATTTTTACCTACCAGAACCATAAAAGCGCTTCGCGCGCTCTATTTCAAACTCATATACATACATTTTATTTCAAACATCTCTCATCTTATTTTTAATCTCTTCTATCTTCTATATATAATCCAAATCCAACAACCAATCACAGAATATAATAAAAAACAGCTAGAAAATCGTGAAAATAATTATTAAACGGGGTTTATCGTATTTTATAAAATGGTGGAACATTTACACAAATATAAAAATACTCTTTAGGTGTGACCACCAACTAGACACACTATTTTAAATCAAAGTTAGGCTAGCTTTTGCATTTAGCGCTCTGTGGATGACCGTAAAATCGCTAAAAATAGCCAAAAATAGGGTTTTTCGAGTTTTTGAAGGTGGCGCACCTCACGGAAAAATCTAAAAAAATTCACACAGATACTTTGCAAAAAAATACATCATTTTCTGCTAAAATTGAACCTGCACCCGCTTATTTCAATAGTCGGAAAAATATTATAATGTTTTAATGATTTTTTTAGGTTATGTAGAATGCTCTGAAAATTCTGAAAAAAATCATGTGTATTTGTGATGCAAAGATACACCTCTCTGAATTTTTCCAGATTTTTCGATTAACTCAAATGAATTAAAAAAAATAAAATGTGAAAATTTGGTTTTTGGTGGATTACAGGGCGGGGAGGGGGAGAACGGGGTTAATACCATGACGTAGGTTATTTTTTTGAGACCCCAAAACTTGTAATCAAGTGAAAAAACACTTTTGAAAACAAGGGGATTTCGACTATCTTAACCCATGATACCCTTTCAGTTACAATCTGTTGTCACCATTTTGCTAAAAACGAAAGTCTGCCCGAATGGAACCTCGGTGAAAACTGTTGCATTCTCTGCAGGCGCTACTCAGCCCTCCGATCATCAGCCGAAGGCCTCACCAATTGGAGCGCCTATCGACTGGAAGTGCCGCCGAAGAATGGCACAAAGACGAACGCATAGTGACGATCCCGAGTTAAGCATTCTGATAATCGACAAGCTGACCTTCAGATAAGACCCCCAGCTCATCACGATTCAGCAATTTAAGAGTGTAGTCACAACTTGTATCTTAGGTCATCAAGTCAGAAAAGAGAAGGTTATCCGAAAAACCGTTTCTCGAAGTGAACCTATAAAGGCAAGGTGGAATCAGCCGCTCATCCTCATTGATAATCGGCAAAACTTGAAACCTTTTTTTCGTTTATTGGTGGCCAGTGCGAAGTTTCGGTGCTAAAGTCTGCGTAATAACTTGTCACTCGGAAGCAATGGCAGATGACAAAATACCTGGTCTCGACAGAATTTTTCAGCCATCGAATCACTTTGGCTCCTTAGTAACTCACATTTCGTTGAACATGAAGTTCAGCTTCTTTATTGCTTTCTTTTTTACATACTGCCTCAAGATTTTTACCCACCAAAAAGATCTAATGAACAAATAGTGTTGGGCTGACATAAAGAAAGGTGAACCTTCAGTCTAAATTTTTGATATTTTCACATTTATGAGTCTCTGAGTTCGGTTCTCACATTAACTTTGAAGAAATATTTAGTTTGATAGATGAAATTATTTGGTGGCGCATCCAACATTAACTAATCAGTCTTTCAATGGTTACCGAATGCCAACGAATCAGCTAAAAAGAAGATCAAGAAATACCATACGAGCTCACAATTAATTACAGTCTAGCGAATATCGTAGAACTATCGACTGAACCCAGACACAAGACCTCTTCTAGTGACACTTGATATCGTAACGTCTATGCCAGCGAACATCTTAAGAAATTATTCGGTCCTTGAACCTCGGAGCATCCTTACACTTCGCTTCGTTAATTGCGAGCGAAACAATGCGGATCTGATTTCCAACAGCTGTCGCGGATCCCGGCAAGAACGCAACCATGTCTTGTGTTTGTTCGTGCCAAGATCAGTGGTCTTGAACGAAGCTGCTGCGGTTCACTCTATTGGCAGACTTTCACCTTTCGATCGCCACGATGACGACGACGATGGTGGTTGCTGGCTAGCTGCTAGCCGCTAGCTAGTTGCCGGCTGCCAATGGAGTCATTCGGCATCGATAGTATCGCGTCATCTTGTTTTCAAGCCCGATCTGATTATCTGTTCGACGCGAACAAATAGCCGGAACGCATTCAATTGCAGTGCCATGGCATGTCTCGCGGATCTCTTACATGCTAGACGATCCAATTGAGAAAGTTGCACTCGATTGCCATCTGACGCACAGCCAGTTCTGCTGGAAAATGTTTCGATTGTGCGTTTCCAGATGTGATAATTTTCAGGTTGCAAAAGTGCTTTGATAGATGCTAAGCACAAAAGGGTAGCAAGTGCTTCTAAATTTAAATCGTAAGAGTGGAAAACTCATAATAAACCGGAAGTTATTTGGGTAGATTTGCGCTTCAACATCTTTGAAGTCAAGGCCTCCCAAAAACAATGCCTCCATGTAAAATTTCAGTTACAATCTCTTGTCAACATTTTGCTAAAAACGAATGAAATCTTGGTGAAAATGGTTGCATTCTTTGCAGGCGCTACTCAGCCCGCCGATCACATCCCCCCCCCCCCCCGAGACATGCGTTAGAAAGGTTACTATCTTATCAACAACTTTGACTAGGAGGACTCTAACTCTAAAGCCAAGTTTTCTATGAGTTTTAGCGGTCTAAAAAAACTGTAAACAGTTGGCAAACATTATTCCATTTCTTTTGAGATCATTTTTGGAAGGATTGCTAGAAAGTTTTACTTGAGAATGTTGCTGGATAATCTTGCTAGAAAATCTTGCTGGAAAATCTTGCTACAAAATGATGCTGCAAAAAACTACTGACAAACGTTGCTCCATTGTCCCCTGTCCAGGGGTACTAATCACTTGTCCCGGGGTCCTGTCTCCTGCCTGTAACCCCTTCCAGGTCCCCTTTTCCGAGTCCCCTCTCCCTAGGTCCGGAGTCGCTTGCCCGCGACCCTCTCTGGGATCGCCTCTCCTAGGGTCTTCTCCTGGGGTTCCCTCCCATATGTCCCTCGCCTGTGACCCACCTGCGGTCCTTTTCCCGTGACCCTCTCCTGGGGCCCATGCCCGCGACCTCTCTGGGGTCCCCTCCCTGCTGGTCCCGGGGTCCCTCGCCCGTGACTCGCGCCTGGAGTACTTGCCCGTGACCCTCTCCAGGGGTCCTTCACCCGTGATCCTTTTCCGGGTCCCTCACCCATGACCCTTTCCCGGGTCCCTGCCCCAGGGACCTTTTTACGTGGGTGCTCTGCTCCGGAGGTTACCTGTCACGGGGGTGCATTGTTCCCAGGGGTGCTCTGTCCTCGGGGGTTACCTACCCGCAAGGGTTACCTGCCCCCAGGGGTTACCTACCCCCAGAGGTTACCTGCCTCCGGGGATGCCCTGTCCACGGGGCTACCTGTCCTCGGGGTCTCCGGCCTCCTGGGGTAACCGGGCTCCTGTGGTCTCTGGTCTCCTGGGGTTACCTGCCTCCTGGGGTTGCATGCCTCCTGGGTTTACCTACCTCCTAGGGTTACATGCTTCCTGAGGTCCGCTGATCTCCTGAATCCACTCAGCTCCCGTCCATGTTGTGAATCCACTCGGATACCTGTCCAGTGACTTTGGTCAAATGCGGTGTGGGCGCCAAGTGAATTGATCTATATACTCTCCTAAACATAACGCGCTTACGAAATATAATGACGAACTTTTTCCAGTATTACGAGGCGAAGTGTTACACCTGCGATGCACGTATTGTTCTGGAGACCTCAGTAACTCATCTAACACGGAGCTGGTTGGATGATGATATAAATAAATTATACTAATGAATAATTATACTACTGATCCCTAGCGCCATCCTGCTTTCGGTAGCGGATCCCTAAAAACGTCGTCGCTAGTGCCATTCTGCGGCCGGTGGCGGATCCCTAAACACCACGCCGGTATGGCTATCCTGGGGTGGACGCGGATCCCTAAAACTGCCGCTGCCATCCTGAAGCGGTGGCCGAACCCTAAAATTGGCGCCCCCAGATCCATCCTGCGGCCGGGGGATCCGCAAAAACGGCGCAGCTAGCGCCATCCTGCGGCCGGTAGCGGTCCCCTAAAAGCTCCGTTACTGCCGTGCAGGGACCGCGCGAATCCATCCAGGATCCGCGGATCTCTGCATTCTACGGTGCCATCGGACCATTTGGTTCTCCAGAACCTGAATCCAGAATCTGTAGGATTCTGGGGTGATTCGGGGATTCTGGAGGATTTCGTGGATCTGGAGATCCGTTTGTTAGGGGTCGTGCAGATTCGCGTGATTTCGAGGATCTCTCAAATCCATATCCGCCGAATCACTCGCCCCTCTTTCGAGGGATTGAAATTCGGCAGCAAGGATTAGGGGTTTAGGGGAACAGGATGGTGCCGAAGATCCAGTAGATACCGGAGGAGTCCCGGGATTCCGCAATTCTAATATAAGTACCTTTCGAATGATTTTTCGCAAATAATTCAATTTTCCTGCCACTGATTAAACTGCAAACAGTTGGCAAACATTATTCCCTTTCTTTTGATATCCTTTTTGGAGAGATTTCATCAATAGTTGTCCAGAAAAAAACGAGGGAGGCACTTGATATCGGAGGTTTTCTGTTTTCAGTACCTTTGATAATTTTACAGTGTTTTTTGTCAGCCTCCGCCAATTTATGTTCAAAGTTTCATTGATTTTTTTTCTAAACCATCTCAATTTAGTTTCATTTGCCAGAATTTGTGAAATTTACATTTATCTACGATCCAATTTGTAACTGAGACTAAATTTTATGCGGTTTCCAAAGAATTCGGCCGAGCAGATTAAAAATGTTTCTTCACGATTCAGTAGACCTAAACTTGTTTACCTCACAACTAACTTTCAGGACTTTTTGTCAACAAAAAAAAACAACAACAACAAAAACAACACCAACCAGGAAGGCACCTTGCATATCCTCTACGGGACGAATCAGTCCATGGCGTCGTCACTGAACCATCTGTAAAACTTTTTTTTTTAATGTTAGCACGCAAACCCCCGTCGACTCTACATAATCGTGTATAGTCACGAAGTATCTGAAGTGTATCGATCCGTAACTTTACCGCTCGCAGCTATAAGAAATGGCGCGTTCGTCCACCATCGAACACTTGCCATGGATGATGGGTTTAGTGTAGTGTTCCAGTAACCCAGTCGTTGTCGTCGTCCCGAACGCCACTTCCACTTCAGCACTCGCTCTGCTGCCCCAACAATTATTCCTTTAAAAAGCCATCGAAGAATCTTAAACTTTTCGCAAGTTCATGCAATTCAAATAGGTGGCTGTTTCTCGTTGTGCCATCTCTTCCACTTCTTTTGCTTCGAACATATATGCTTTGTAATGTTAAGAAAATAAATAGCATGCATATGGAAATATGTGATGCGGATGAACTTGGTCGTGTCAGTTGGTGAGGAGTAGTATCTCTGAATGTGGAACGATTGCACGGTTGAGAGATCTTGGGAATAGAATGGAAGAACAGTTTTTCAGGTACGGTAGATTTGATGATAGCATATATGGGAAGGAAGCCATTTCGATCCGAATGGATGTCCATCATTAACGCTTTGTGCGAACCAGACATGATAAAATGTTTGGGAACCGAAATCATCACTGCGAAACACATCAAAAGATTTGTTTACAAAAAAGTTGTTAGTCTTGTTAATGGTAGATTCTTGAATATGATGTGATTTATGGGTTTCTTCTTCTTCTTCAACGTGCGGAGCTACAAGAGTCAATTGTAGCAATCCGTAAGTATGTTACGCTTCAATTAAGCCGGGGTCTATGATTGATTCCAATTATGCTGAAGGAAATTGATGACTTCTTTGCTTTGTAATGGAATGACGTAAATTGAACTGAAGTTTTTTGACCCAAAGGCTCTTCTTGTAGTCGTCGATACAAGAGGCGCTTTGCTTTGAGCGTGACGTTGCTGTATTCTTTGTTGAGTAGATTATTGATCATTGCCACAAGAAAATGGAAATATGTTGTGCTTATTAGAAATAACTGTAAAAGTCTAGTCACTAACCGAACAAGAGGTGCAGAATCCAGAAAGGTTTTGGAGCTATAAACGTTTGCCTCTTCAGTCAAAATGTTCGCTTCGGCATTGATAGGTCCATCATCGATATACAACGACTTCCAGCTTTCTCGATCAACCGATCGCATCCTTCCGCTCGCAGCAGTTTGTCCTCATCAAATTGAACCACTTGATTGTCTAGTATAGTCGAATTGGAATACAATTTTGATACCCGTGGAATCTTTTAGGAAGGGAGGAAGCAAAGAAGGAAGGAAAGGAAAAAAGAAGTAAAGAAAGAAGAAAGGAATGTAGGAAAGAAAGAAGGAAGGAAGCAAAGAAAGAACCAAATAAGGAAGGAAGAAAAGAAAAAAAAAGAAATTAAGAAAGGAGTATGGAGGAAAGAAGGAAAAAGGGGGAAGATTTAAGAAACGAAGGAATTAAGGAAAGAAGAAAGAAATGAAAGAAAAGAAGGAAGGGAGCAAGCAAGAAAGGAGGCAAAAAGTAAGAAAGAACGGAACAAAAGGAAGCCAGGAAAGAAGAAATATTTGAAGTATATTTTAATGAGGTGTAGAATTAACAGCACCTAATATGAAATGGATCTCTTATGAGCAATTTTCGAAACAACTGCCTGCACGTACCATGACCATAATCCCTTGATAGACCCACCCTGTGCCCATTATGATATGTAAAGTGTCCTTAGCGATAGGTTTTGGGCGTATATTTAAGAAACAAAAAAGATTATTTGTTGTGTGCCCCGCATTCATTCACCTCCCTCCCACCCAAAACCCTCATGTGCCCCGCCACTTCGGACGCAACATGGAAGATGACCGCCGAGAGGAGGCATCCGTGCGGAGCACCCACCAACAGTGGCCGCATAGTGGCGACCATAGATAAAATTTTGAAAACCGGCTAGCTCACCGGGTCGTGGGCTAATAAAATCACATTGAAACAAAAGAAAGGACACGTCAAGAACCGGACAAAACCCAATCACGCACATGCTGAGGAGGGGAGAACCATGAAAAAACTCACTTCATATTATTTTCACTTGTTTATATTTTTTTTATATATATTTATATATATTTATTTAATTTCTTATCGGCTTAAGAGACAAAAGTATTTAAACACTTATCATATTTTCTTTTCGAGCCATTCACACCGGCATTGGAGGATGTTTCTGAACTCAAACTGCCATGATGTTGGGTCTGCTTAATCCTGCCGGTTTGATTGTTGATTTCGTTTGAACTTCCCTGCACTATTGCAGCATTGGCCACGGAGAGATATGTGGGGCTATTTCAATTTGTGATTGTTGTCCATATTTCCATAAAGCGTTCAAATGCGCACCAAACCGTGGTTGTTATCAGCACAAACTCTCCCATACACAGCTTTCGGTGACAATAAGGCTGGTCGCGAAAGGCACTTTTGGGGGCTCTGTAGCCCATTGAGCGGCTTCAACGAACTGCGCGAGTTTACCCACGGTGCTTCTAATTGTTTATGCGAGAACTCCGACGAGAAACCTTACCTCTCCTCGGAAAGCAGGTCGCGTCACAAAATCACAGCGTTATAAAGACATCCGGGACCGAGCCCACATCAGGATGTATAATCAGATTCCAGTCGTTACCCTCTTATTTTTCCACTGCCGTACAAAGGAGGTTACAAAACACTTTTCAGCAGTTGCTTGCAGCTACGCGGAAGCACCTATTTTCCCAAGAGCTGAGCTTTCAGTAGACACACCAATTGTTCCATGAAAGGAAAACTTTAATTATTTTTAAACAAAAAAAAAACGTGACCGTCCTCGGTCAGCACGTTTATCCAACTCCTCCATCTTCAATTCACCTACCCACACTTCACCGCGATCACACGTCGAAGCATTTTTGCTTCACTTATTACCATATATGGTAATATGCCAAAATGTTTTCGGCCAATCAGAGGGCGACAGCATGCAAAGACAACCGATTCGCGCTCGATCACTTGAACTCACCTCTCAAGAGAGCTAGCGCGTGTGGTGGATTACTAAATTGGGATTTAGTACTGCCAATGCTGATTATTTGGTCGTGTACTGAGGGAAATTTGAATATATTCCAAATTTGGAAGAAATGAAAAAGTGAACTACAAAAATGAGAATTGATCCGCAACATATTCTAAGAATCCTTTGAGAAAACCATGAATGGATTTTTGTTCTGTTTTTTTACGCATTCTATAAACGAAAAATTCGAATCATATTCGGAATCGGAAGCGGCGGCATACCTTCTTTGACTTCTATCTTGGCGTCTTCTTCTTCCACCCACCAGCCACCATGTCGGATATTTACTGGCATAGTAGCTCTCCTTGACGCCGCGTGGTAACTCGCTTAACGGGGACTTTATTTAAATTTCGAGTGAATTTTATTCCTGTGGTATGCAGCTGCTGTGGAAGAGGCAAAATTAAGGAGAAAAATATTGCAAGCTCTGTCACGCTGTTGATCACTTATTGACGGGCAAAAGGAAAAATACCGCAGCGAATCCAACATGATTGGGCTACTCTCTTACCGAAGCTCGCAGGACAAGTGAAGCACATCTATTCATTTTCGTCCCTTGTGGGCTTGAGAGCTTCACAGCCATGGATTGTTTAACCCCAAAAAGTAAGGTGGAGTAGACATTCTCTGGCAGGAATCGGCGCAGGCTACCTCCAGCTTCCATGCAGCAAGCAAAGTCAGTGAATTTCACGATATACGAGGGTGGTCGGATAAGTACTTAACCTACAAAAGATAATCGACAATTTTGAAAAAGTGGCGAATTATTTTTCAATATAGTCTCCTTTTAGTTCGATACAATTGCCCCAGCGATGCTCTAACTTCTTTAACCCGTCTGAAAAATACGTTTTCTCGAGGTCTGCAAACTAGGCTACCGTGGCGGCGATGACCTCCTCATTCGACTCAAATTTCTGCCCGGCGAGTGACTTTTTCAAGTTTGGAAACAAAAAGAAGTCGCACGGGGTCAAATCTGGAGAATACGCTGGATGGGGCAGCAGTTCATAGCCCAATTCGACCAATTTGGACATGGTGAGGGCGAAGGTGTGAGCCGGTGCGTTTTCATAGTGGACGAGCACTTCTTCTTCGTCAAATGGGGCCGTTTTTCTGCATTCCGGCGTCGAATCTGTCCAATAATTCGGAATAGTACAGCCAGGTAGTTGATGTAGATCACACCTTGTGAATCCCAGAAAACGGTGATCTTTCCGGTCGATAGAACAGTCTTCGCCTTCTTCGAAACACGTTCGCCGAGTGAAATCCACTGTTTCGACTGCTTCTTGGTCTTTGGTGTGTATCAGTGGATCCATGTTTCGTCGACGGTCACAAAACGACACAGAAACTTCTTCGGATTGCGCTTAAACAACGTCAGACACTGCTCTGAAGTGTTTTCACGGCTGCGTTTATTGTCTGGAGTGAATAAACGTGGCACCCATCGCGCCGACAGCTTTCTCATGCCCAAAATTTCATGCAGGATATGACCCACGCGGTCTTGCGAGATGCCTATTAACTCAGCTTTCTCGCCGACCTACATTCGGCGGTCTGCCAATACGAGATCGTGGATTTTTGTCACGTTATCCTCCGTGGTAGCCGTTTTCGGGGCACCTGGGCGTGGATCATCAAAAACCTACGTGCGACCACGTTTAAACTCGTTAAACCAATTTTTGACGGTCGCCATCGAAGGAGAAAAGCTACCATACCCAGCATCCAAGCGCTCTTTGATTTCGCTGCGCGATTTACCCCCCCCCCCTAAAAACAAGAATCAAATCACCGCCCGATTTTGCTTTTTTCCATTTTTCTAAAATCCGCGGACACGCCCACAACAAAACTGCAAGCCCGATTCGACTAAAATTTTTACAGTAGCCGTCTAAGAGAATGTACTACACGATACTAAATTTCTTTTGCGATAATGGCGCCATCGGGCGGTGAGGCTAAGCACTTCTCGGCCGGCGCTCTTATATTTAAAAACAATGCCTTAATCACAATATCTGCTTGCTACAAGACTGCCTTAAAAATACCATAGGTTTTTTTTACTTTTCTTTGTCACCTTTTAAGAAACGCATTCTGCTGTATCGTTTGTTTTGCGACTGAAATTTTCATCTTGGTATTTGTTGAAACGTCGTTGAGAATTGTGTGCCGTGTATCGGTGCCGCCGCTGTTGCATCCACGTCTAATTGTAGTGGCGAAGAAGCTGCTGACGTCGCTATCGCTTAAGATGGTGTTGGATATCAGCATATTCACATTTCAAAGAAACAAGCAGTGTTTCTGGCCGAATCCTGACCTTAGGTGTCTTCGCATTGAGGAAATTGTCCCATGAATGTGAATTCTTGCATATTTTGTCCTACTTCATCTTAAAAAATATAATTTCAAGAGCGTATGTGTAGCTTATGTCCTTTGCTCCGCACCCTGCTCGCTTCGCTCGCATTGTTCAACCAGTAGCTTGAATGCCGTGGCCGATGAGTCATCGAGTTAAGCGTGCGTTGCCAAGTTTTTTTAATGTATCGTACATAATGAAGCATCCATTGAAAAGTTTCATTACCAGTAAGGCATAAATTCAATAAGTGTGCACTGATAAGTTTCATCTAAAGATGTTTGCGAACTGTGGATCAATAAAAGAAAGCAAAAAACCCTATAAGTCTGCTTTCCAATCATAACATACTGCAATAAAACCATTCATATCCAATTGGTATAGATAAAATTACACATTTTTCAACACTATTCAAAGTATCTATCTACATATGTAGCTCTCCATGTATCTGTCGTATTGGATTGCAGTTAGGGCTTGCTGTCAAGAGCACTTGAATCTAGGCTAATTGGGGGCTTAAAACTTACAAACGAATAACCAGAAGCACATGCAAGGTGCTGCAAATCGTTGCAGAGTATGCAATATGTACGTCGACTAGCAGTAACCAATGATCTGGGCCAACGATATATACGTACAAATGCTACTTCCATCACGAATAAAGAAGGAATTCCGAATTGCACATACCAAAATGGAAGAGATATTGCAGTCGTTTCTGCGGCATATGTCGTGATTTACCTAAAAATGAATGCCAGCTAGTTCTCATGTAAGTACAAGTATGGTGGTGTTCTCCTTTTCTGTCTTCGCAACAAAACTGCTCCTTGAAAGAAGTGACTGAACGGCACACAGAGAGAAAAGGAAGCCCATCAATAAGTAATGACCGTTTAAGTGGGCACCTTCGTGTCGAACATGGAAGTTTCCGAGGTAGTTACTTGCTTTGATACCAGCAGCTAACCTATGTGTCGCCAACTCTTATTCCTTCGTACCTTTGATTGCATTCCTGTTACATTCCGTGGGTCGTATACAGGTGAACGATGTAATGGTGGTGCTTCGAGTATGTCATTGATAGCGAATGCTTAAGGCAACCGATAAAAGCATGAATGGCATGGTTTCAAAGTCATCGACTTTGTCGTGTACTTGGGCATACAGACACCGGCTAAGTGCTCTTCAATGAATATTAAAAGATCTTTGATGAAGACACACATTGTACATATGTTGCCTATTCATGGAGAGATTTCAGAGAAGTAGTGGCAAACATATGTATTACTTTCGAAGATGGTAGATTCGAAACAGTCGGAGAATTTTCTGATTAATTAATTACTTCGTTTGAAATTTGAAAGTACAGTGTCTCTCTTACTTTCATTTTTCAGAGCCATTCCTTTTTGATGCGTCGTACTCGTTGAATCCTATTTTTTTATTGAGGATTCTTCAGGTCACCGCCCTTAAAGAGAGACCATAATCTGTCAAGCAAAAATACGCACTCTGCATGCCATAAAAGTTAAATGCACTCTCACTTTAAGGGTTCTTCCAACTTTATTTTCTGCATAAAATTTGTGTTAAGCCACTCAGCAAATCTTTTTCCAAAAGTATTAAATAATAACAAAGATCACATCTACAATACAATCAATGTTGTTAACTTCGAGGCTGAAATAAGTTTCCAGCCTAGTTCTGACTAGGGCTAAAAGATGTCCTGAAATCTTTAAAATGCCAAGTTTGCATTACGCATCCTATCCAAGATCACATATGAGCGATCGATGCTATTTCACAGGTCGAGATGATTGGCATCGCATCACATTCCATTGTATACAACGGTATGTAGCTCATTTTGAAGCGCGTTGATGATAGCGTACAGGGTTTTCGCTTGCGTATGAGTGTGAGATACACTAATTTATAAAAATGAATGATAAAAAAAGTAAAGAATGAAAAGACAATGAAGGGGCAAGGAACTACACCACGCTGTATGACCTCAAAAGAGTGTCAGCACCAAGAGCTATCCATACGATTCGTCGTTTATTCGGTCCCTCAAGAGAGTACGAATCTTGTCCAAGGTCACAATTGAACAATCGTTGTCACAGGTCTGATTGACGTCACATTGCATTCCATTGTATGCAACGGTACAGTACCTCATTTTGAAGTGCGTTGATGATGGCATACAGGGTTTTCGCTTGCGCATAGATACTCACATATTTCAATAAATAAATTTATGAAAATCAATGAAATAAAAAGGTAAAAAACGAAACGACAATGAAGGGACAAGGAACTCACAACATTTTCAGCACCAAGAAGTATATTCCGTCTTTCAGGCGAGTATGCACCGTATTATTTTTGCCTGTGCGAACACCAATTGAAGTCACTGAAAAAGTAAATGGTGATTATCAGTAGAACGCGCAGATAACGTAATTCATCTAAAGTTCTTAGCGATGTTGCGTTTGCTAACCGAAGGTTAATTTAAACTCAGAATTCGATGTGAAATTGACATAATTAGGGTGGTAGGAAATAATTTTGTGCCTCTTTAGCGTGTAGAACAGTGTTCGAACCACTACGACTCAATCAGCATCCTTAGCGCTCTTTTGCTCACCACTGCGCTAAAGGAAAATGTTTGTGTTAGCTTCTCGAGACGTTAATCAGATTCGGGCACTACTACCAAATAACACACTATCATTGAAGTAGCTGCAACGGTTGGTGCAACATTTAAAGATTGTGCTCGTGTTTAGTCAGGAGCAAAGGTCCATTTCGTACTCCTGTCCTTGTCTTCCAAGGGTGGCACGAGCGATATCTGAATCTTATCTTACCTTTAATATTCATACCTCTCAATAATATTTCGTGTTTTTTGTTGCTCAAATCCATTTCTATATGTGATTTTCATTTACAAATCCTTTATTGAAATCATAATCATAATCTCTATTCTAGGGAGTAGATCGTGGGCGGAATGATAGATATTATACTTTCAAATATTGTTGTGTGGTTATTGCTTTTCAGGGTAGTTTATCTTTGAGTAGTTTTCAAATCGGGTGAAAACTATTCAAGGCTTTTTTTTTGCTTCTCGACCGGTTGCAATAAGTGACGCATCTAACATCGCCAATGCTCTTTACTACAGTGCAGCTATAGAAAATAATATAAGGGAGTTAGAACTGAGAAATAGGCAACAAAATTTAAGCTCAACAAAAGACTGCTGGGTCTTGCACCACTTATATGGGTATAAAACCTGTTTACATATTGGGAAGTGGTATATTTGAGGTCATTGTTGAACCAATCCAGGACGGCCCAGTTGTTGTTATCTCTCGGTGACGAACTTTTAAAGGACGAAAAGTCACTAAGATTACGGCGCGAAACGAACTAATGACGAATTCTATTTTCAGTCACAAAAGCATCAAAGGTCAGGTGGCGCGCGGTCGGGGAAAGGGGTGTAGAGGTTGGGGGCCATCCATATATTACGTAACACTTCAAGGGGAAGTGGGGGGTGTATTTGAAAATGTTACTAAGTGTTACATGGGAAGAGGAGGAGTTAAAATACTCTAAAAATTTCGATACGTAATATATGGATGGTCCCTCAACTGTGTTGAGTTGCTTTACGCATTCGAGGATTTGGTCATTGAATGCACTGGCTCCGCCAACTGCTCGTCGCGTTCGCAGTCAACAAAATATTTCGCCCAGTCGGGAACACTTGAAGATAGGTTCACGCACTCGGCGACCATCAGAGACATTCGGAGAATATTTCACTGATTGGAGTGTGATAAGCCGAGCTTTTGATTCTTGAGTAACAAAAATGCTATTTCGGGATTTCGAATTTAATTATCTTGAACTCACTGAACACAGGACCTACGTGTCTTGTATAATTTTTAGTCATTTAGAGCCTTGAAAATCCACTTTATACCGAAACTATTTTTTAGGAATATGATAAGCAAGTTTGTAGATTTTCCCAAGAAGTCTGGACGGTAACATTCGAAAGGACATTAATATTCGGTCGTAATGGATAAATTTTGCTGATCTTCAAAAAAGGAGGCATAATATTTTCCTATAGTTATGTTAAATATGACATAAGTATTTTCATCGATTTAAAAATGAGCGCTGCAAAATCAATATTAATTAATAAATATTTGAAGATCGAAATGTGATATACAAATTCCTAAGAAAATTTCAACCTTTATCAGAATTATGCTGATTATATATTTGAATTTAAGGTTGCCAAAATTGGATCAGCAATTTTTAATGTTATTCAAAATATTTTCATCTTTTAGGAATTTTAAGCAGTGTTTCTATTTTATTTTGATTTTGATCGAATCGCTCGATTTGGAAGTGTTGTTAAGTGATTCAAAAAAAATCTACATCCAAGAATCATTTCCAACCAAAGTGACCACGATTTTTGGAAGCTAACAAATTTTGGTGGATCATATTTCCATATCTATGCTATCAACAACCATGAACCTTTTTAATGTTAATACAAAATAAAAATGTTACGGTATTTTCTAAACATTCCAGAGATACGCTGATGATAAAGCTATTTAAATTTTTTTTTTTGGACGAGAATCGTTGCTCCCATTTACGCCTTCTTTTCATCGCTATTCTTTAGTGGTAACCTTCACAATGTGCCGACCATCAGAAGACCTCATTTTTTTTAAAAAGTTCTGAATCTAAAACCAGTTTATCAAATGAATCTTATGGCATTGAGTTTTTCAAATCGGAAATTCTATCTAAATATGCAAATAAACCAGTTAATTACATCATCGATTTTATTAAGGACAATCTGAATAAAAAAATGTATCACAAACAACTTTCAAATATTTTTGTGGGTGAAATGTTGGCAATGTTGCGTGTGTATGTATCCATATACTTAGAAAACAATCTCTTAAGCGAAGAAAAAACCATCTAAAATGTTTCCGTGCCGCAGGTCATGTTATGTTGTTACTATATGCCTTTTTCTTCTTCTTTGATTCCAGACATTTACCTTAGATTAATGGCATTCATTAATCCAGTTGGTGGACGGTGATACGATACGGGACGGGCATCAATCAATCGATGAATGAATCAAACGTGGTGATATATAGATTTGTGGATAGTTCAATGTGTCAACGGCATCATCATTCATTTACCATTTGTTGTAAACAACAACAACAACATTAACATCTAACCGCAACGATGAGAGCTTGGATTCGAGGAAGAAGAAAGGTAGGTGCGAATTTCGTAGTAATTTCGTTCAAGGCTCGTCACTTCTTGAAGAGGATGTTGGCTGGCTAAGAAGATCCATCAGCAAAATGTAGATTTATAGACGTAATCAAGATTGTGGCAGAGCTTTATCTTTTATATGTACATATAAATATATATAAGGTTGCTGTGTGCATGCACCTTTTAATGTTACCTCCATGGTTTGGATTTGTTATATAATCACTGCATATAAGCTTATTTACTTTGATATGATATGTGAGTATTCATATTCATTTATTCTAGAAGCTATCGCGTTCTTAATCTTCGTTCAGTTTTTTTCGTCTCACACAAACAACTTAGAATAAGTCATTTACATAATTTTACTATCAGATTCTACGATGTATGTCACTTCGTTTGTTTTTAACTGGAATGTTCATCATCAAATTAAATAGACTGCATTTTTCCAGTATCCATGTCAATGCTTGGAAAAAACATTCAGTGATCTTCTCATTCTTGTCCTAATTCTTTTGTTTCAATAATTTATAAATTGGGTTCGCTCACAGGTTGATTTTAATAACGTCTGCCAATGGAAAAATTTTAAAAGATAACCAGAAATCGGTCAGAAACATAAAACTTCGATGAGACTTTGCGATCAGTCAGAAGAAAACACACAAGCAACATGAAAAATATATCACTGTACTTCAAAAGAAAACTATTTCATATTCCTGCTTAGAAAGTTTACCACCTGATGTTCGATGTACACCGGATCGCTTGTCGCTATGACCGCTTGCACCGCTGTTGAATCTTCGCATCAGTTCTACCTTGCGTAATCGACCCTCGAAGCCGCTTAGCGAATTTCGAAGCAAAATAACTTCTACAGATTATGGATAACTTGAATAAGTCAACCGGTTCAACCTTTTGCGATTCTACCTTCAATTCCTGTCTGATTTCCGATGGTTAGCTTGAAATCGCCCGATTTCCACGATAATCATATCTGCCCTAGGTCTATAACCGTTGTCCATCGCTAAAAACAGGACGAATTATATGTCTGCACATTCTGATTCTTGTTTTCGGTCAATTTTTCGACTTGCCCATCGTCAATCGCACAAAAAAAGACGAGCGACGTCAATCGCCTCCAGCATCATTCAGAAATTGGCAAATATTTTTGAAAATGTCTGGAATTTTCAGCATAATTTTAGATAACATTCGACGGTAAAGAATTCAATTCAGGCTTTTGCAAATTTCCAAGTCATATATCACTCACGGTTTTCGATTGCATAAAAAAACATTTCGCAGCAAACACAAAACTCTCTGGATATTCTGTTCATTCTGCTTTCGCAACATGCACATTTTCCTTTCAATTTTTTTCAGAGTAGGTGAACCTTCTGCTTTCTCGAGTGATTCTGCCGTGGACCTACTTTTCACAAATGCAGACAACTCCGTAGGCAAGGTTCATTCATATCAGCTGCGACTGTAAACTTTTACCTCGTGCACTTTTTGCGTCTACGCGACAGAGTGTTAAGCATGTAGATAGCTAATGTTGGCTCCTGTAAATTTTTTGATCTCTTTGCATTTAAGATGCAAGATAAGATATCGTTTGCAAGCCATGTTGTTTACAGTACTATTTTCAGAAGGCGCTAGGCAGCTCCGCGCTATTTGAGCATTTTTATGGTAGAAACCACCTTCAAATTAGAAGGAATTGGTAAAATTAATTAATGCGTCTACCTGGAATGCATTTGTAGAAGAAAACACTGATAATGAATTTGTTTCAAACTTCTATTATAATGTAAAAAAACGGCTGGATTTGGTTAGAGAATTAGAAGAATGTGTTTGAATGAATTCACCTAAAATTATCTTTCAGCGATCCGCAGTACGAAATTTAATACCCAAATAGCCCCAAACATAATCGCAATGAAAAAGGTCAGGGAGGGTGATAAAGTCTAGTCTAATGTATCCCGATTTGGCGGTTGTTAGGGCTGCAGTGTAAGGTCTTGCATTGTCGTACAAGGGCAGACCGTCTCGGATGGGTTGACGGCACCTTTTTGACTGATACGCAGCTTCGAACCTGGTCAAGAAGTTTGCAGTGGTAAGCAGCGTTTATTGTACGACGATTGCGAAAGAAATGCACGAGTAAAACTCTTTGAGAGTCCCAAAAACCCGTTGACTTCGCATCGCCGAGTTTTTGCTTTTGATGGTCCTGGCTCCCCCTTTTTCCTACACTCCACGGAGACCCTTTTTGACTCGGAAGTGTGCTGGTGAACCCAAGTTTCATCGCACGTCACAATGCGTTGCAAAAAAACCTGCTCATCATTTTGAAAATAAGAAGCGTTTGACGAACTTCAACCCTCGCATTTTTGTTCTCTTGGGTAAGCAGACGTGGACCGAATCTCGCCAAAAAAAAATTTCGGAGTTTGAGTTGGTTTGGGATGATGGTGTGTCTACTTCCAGCACTGATTCCCGTTTCCTTGCTGATTGCGATTGTGGACATTCCGTACCCACCGTAGCCGAGGTACGGATTAGATGTTGTCGATAGGCACGTACCCTACCAACATGGCCTATGATGGTTTTTGGAGGGTCATCTAGACGAGTTCCCTCTATCCTTCCCGATACTTTGCCTATTTTAGACACGCTTTCAAAGTCCTCTAGAGTAAAAGACTCGTTTATATTCGAATGCTCCTCATATTTCTAATATTCCATTTAATGTGATACGAATTCATTTAATTTATATTAATTCTTATAACACGATTTCCATATAACGCGGCTGTGGTTTCCATATTACGCGATACAAATTAATCTGATTCGTCCTGTATCTATTTTTCCTATAATGCATATCCCGATTTCAATTAAGGCTAAGTTTTTTATAACACGGTTTCCATATAACGCGACAGTGGTGTCCCTATAACGCGGTATACATTAATCTGATTCGTCTTATTTCTATTTTTTCATGATGCGTTTCCTGATTTTAATTAATTTTAAGTTTTTTTATAACACGATTTTCATATAACGCGGTACGAATTAGTTGCGTTATAGAAATCCGAATGGTATTTCACTTGAAGTTCCTAAACGAAGAAGCAAGATTATTTCCTATTTCATCCAACGCTGAATCTGACTATCCAATTCTTCCTGCCACCAAGTCATCATACTATTATTCAACACTCACATATGTATCTACAAGAAGAGGTCGTTTCTCCATTTCACCAACTGAACGACGCCTCTGCAATTCCGTAATAAAAAGAATACAAACATTACGCAACATGGTCTGCATTTGCTGACTTAACATTTTCATAGTCAACTTGCCAACTTTATATACAGCGTCAGTCGTGGTGCATGCTAAATTTGCGGTGTTTTTTGCCTATAACTGCCAAACACAGCCAAACACACATCTAGAATGACGACTAAAATCAATAAATCATCCCACACACACGTTTTCATTTTTGCCGCGACAATCACTCGTGCCTGGTCGGCCACACATCATTGTTCTCTCCCACACACTCATTTAAATTTTAGTTCTGCCATGAAAATGAAAGTATCTTTTCCAAGTTAACGGACTGTTGACTTGCTTTGCTACCATCAAACCGAGGAGCAGCTAATTGCATAATGGTCGATGATGGCACATTCGTTTATTGTCAGGTTCTGTTTCGTTTTTTTTTTTCTGCGATTCACCCAAACTTTTACATAGTAACATTTCTACATGTCTTCCGCTTTGTGTACATTGTTCAAGTGATTTCCGTATAGAAAAAAACAAGCACCAGAAAATAATGTTTCTGTGTCAAAAAGCGCGCAGTCAAAAAAAAAATATTACATATGAAATCACCACCACGTCAAAAACAAGAGGCAAACCTAATTGACTTTTGCGGGAGACGGCAATTTTATTGATGAAATGGGGGGCATTGGAAATATGTACATATGTCGCGCGCCCAATCGGGGCTTTTCCAAGATGTCTTTTAGCCGCACGCCGAGTGAAAGTGGTTGCTTGAGGGTGTGGAATCGGAAAGAGAAATGTCGAAGAAAATAAAAAAGCTTGGCAACTTATTGCATTCGACGTTCGAGTACTTCTTCGTGGAAATTAAATTTATGGCTCGCGAGTCGCGTCCAATTGCTTTTGTATGTGACTACACTTTTTTGTAATTGTGACGTAAAATTTTGAAGAGCCAGTTCTTAGAATTTGTGTCGAAACTTTCGAATTTTTTTTTTGGCACTGAAAACATGCAATCTTGATGCAGCCTAATTCCATCACTGGACAATTTTATCGCCTGAGTGAGGAGCCTTTTACTGAGTCTGCTTTGCAACGTCCTGAACCAATGGAGATTTTCTGCTTTGATGGGAAAACTTGTTTTCTTTTATGTTTTTTAATGTTCTACATCCAAATTAATGTGCTACATCCGACCCCACTCCTGAACGCGGTGAGAGTAGGGGGGATTGAAATAGGGGGCCCCTACTATTATGGCATAAAAAGTTCGTGGCAGTCACGGCCCTATGAGAAGTTATGGGGGTTCCCCCCGCTAAAAAATGATTATTTTACCTATTTTTAGAGATCATATGAAGCCGAAACCCCTCACCCACCCGCGTGGATGGGTGAGGAGATCGCGGTGGGAGACGGGGTTCAAAACGTGACTCCAAAGCGTTACCCCTATTTATATTATATTTACGGTAAAAGTGACATTCATCCATTTTTTTTTAAATTTTCTTTTATTTAATTTATTTTTATTTATTTTATTTTTATGTATTTTATTTTATTTAATTTTTTTTTACCAAAAAAATATCTTTAATTTTTTTAATTTTTTCGACTTCCAAACATGTCTGAAAATTACTTCCCAGATCAATTTTACGGTTTCATATGATCCCTAAAAAATCCGGTACATTCATGAGTTATACGCTCTTTATGACGAGCCACCGGTATCGATTCTGACGAAACTGCTACGACTTCAGTGGGCTGGCCATGTGGAACGTATGGATGACAGGCGAATTCCCAAGCGCTCCATGAAAGGCCGAGCAACAGGAAGCCGCCCACCAGGAAAATCACGCAAACGATGGGAGGATGCAGTTGACAACGACAGCGAATCCTTGCTGGGATTCGCTAATTGGAGGACGTGGTCGCTGGACCGAGACAGTTGGAGGCAGTGTCTTCGGGAGGCCAAGGCTCGATTTGGGCTGGTGCACCATTGATGATGATGATCCCTAAAAATAGGCAAAATAACCATTTTTTAGTGGGGGAGTCCACATAACTTCTCATGGGACCGTGACCGCCGCGAACTTTTTATGCCATAATAGTAAGGGAACCTCCCCTCTTTCGATCCCTCTTACTCCAACCCCCTTCATAAGGATTTCGAATATCGGTCTCAAACTGTTTTGAGCATACTCTTGAATAGCTAAACTTTCGATTTCTAAAAAAAACTCGATTTTTTGAACCGTCTAATGTGATTTTCACCCCTTAAAATCCTTGAAAATTACGCAATTCTGAAAAAAAATGTTTCGAAATAAAATAAAATACACAATTTTTTTTATACAGTATGACCCATAAAATTTTTGTAGAATCAAGGGTTTTGACGCAAGAGCTTGTTGATCGCGTCCTGGTCACTTTCTTTTCTTAACTGACGCGATCGTTTGGTGTGTTGTGCTTATAAAATTATTACAGATCAGTGATATGAACGGAGCGTATCTTCTCAAAAAGAGGAGAAATGTCGCACAGCTTGGAACGTAGCAACAATTACTGCTGAATGCGTAAGATTACTAGTACACAACGTGGGAACATTTCAGTTTTTCAGAGCAACACGTGAATTCGAAAAGACAATGAAGATGCCTAAGAGATGATGAGGTGGTTTCATCAGCATCAAGGGATGGATCATCCCTTCTTCCTAGAAACGTCAAAGCTGATATCAATCACAACGTGGATAATTGGTGATATCGATTCATTTGCATTTCCTTTTTATTGCTTTATTTTTATAATGTTTTCATATTCGTCAACGTTGTGCATGCGGCAGCCCTAAACATTGTCAAACCCAGCTTGAATTGGGGTATTTTCGTTACCAGCAATTAGAATGCAATAGAAACACTCAAAGGCACAATATGCTAGCTTTTGATCTAGAGGGACCGTTACCAAAGCACGATCGGGATGGTAGATGGATTGAAAGGGAGTTGATTTTTAGCTAGCAGCGTGCTTGGACTTTTCTTGTACTGAGCCACACGATTTCGCTATTGTTTTTTGCGCATGATCCTATAGAGAGAAAATTTCATTTCTCCCGTAGGAAGACGTCGTTTCTGACTTGCTGTAACTGTCGGAAGCAAATATTGTTAGTCCAACTAGCGGTCAATTGTGTAAAGAATTTTACAATATGCTTAATTGAAGGATGTGCTAAATGCAGCGTTACGTTTTTACTTTTCAATCAAAATATCAATTCGAACCGTAATACATGTATGTATCTCAAATTACACGTGCAAATATTGCTAATATATACGAAATACATCGTAGATAATCCCCATAAGAAACTTAGTAAACAATTGAACACGTTTTCCATTTAACATGTCTGTAACGTTTCTATCATAGTTGCGAGGAATGCTAACTAACTTTGAATGATGGTGTCATCTGATTTACGTATATTTATTTATTTATTTAGTCACTTATACTAATCAAATGAAAATGCTAAGCCCCACGACTTATTAACATGATAATGCCACTTATCATTTTATTTGCTTCGATATGTAGATGTTGCATTTTAGTTGTGAGAAATGTCGGCATTTTGACAATAGAAACTATCAAATTTTGTAGTGTTAATACATATTTATTTATGTAAATTAAATCTGGGCATATGTTCATACTGCAAATTATGTCATTCGTTGGTTCAAAAACTGGAAAAATGTAGCCAATTAAGCAGTGAAGAATCGCCAACATAACGGGAAAAGAACAATGGTTTTTTAGATTTTTAATGCGTTTTAAAAAAATTTCAGCTTTTATGTCGAATTTTTTTAAATTTTCTTTAGAGTTGATATACGTTAATTAGTTTATTTATGCTACTCAAATGTTTACTGATTTTCTGTGAGCAACATAGGAAATAATTTTAACGTTATGATAAAAAAAAAAATTCTTTTTTTTTCATTATTTTCAAATACCCAGCTCAAATTGAGGCTAAACCTTTTCGAATTTTAAATTCAAAAATGTATACACAGCAGTTTAAGTGTTAAAAAATCCTGGCCGAGTAAATGATTGGTCTGGTTTAACATATTTTCTGTTTGGTGGCGCTATTGCAATCACCCATTATATCCTGCATCTGATCTCACTTTTGTTTTCCTACTCGTCATCGACCGTGGACGATGCGCCAGCAAATACCGCTACTGTTCACTGTATTCTTCGAAGCTACTCCATATCCGCATTTTGCCGGCCGAGGCAACGTTAAACGTCCGTACATTAGCGTGAGTGATCGTTTACGCTGTATCAATTATAAATCTCTTTTATAATACCTTCAAAACTCTTTTTTTTTATCTTCTTGTAGGCTAATTTTCCCCATATAAATTCAAATAGATTTGGTACTTGTTAGTCTTTCAACGTAGTTTTGACAATCGAGTGACTTATTAGTACACCCGAAGTCGGGTTATAGCTTTTAGTGATAACATATCTGGACCGACCAGCCACAGAGGGAAAAGGAAACAGTCAAAAAAGATATCCTACTGTTAGATAGAAATTATATATTTAATTTAATTTCAAAAACCATTTTTCAAAATTTCCTTTAAAACCATTTATTTTATCCATTAAATCAAATGTACATTTTTTATTTAATTGTTTTTGTAATCATGTGAAAAAGTTTTGCTGGTTTCTCCGCAAAGATCAATAAGAGTTTATAAATTTTATAAACATTTATTACTGTGATGTGCAAATCAAGTTGAAAATTCATTCATTTTATCTATAAAAAAAACCCTAATTTTTTACATTTTTTCTTTAAATTAAAAAAAGGCTTAACCGACTTTTTTATAAACCCAAAAACGTCACAAAAATATTGATACGCGTCGATTGACACCTTAATGGTGAAAATATTATATTTGGTTCGCGAGATATAGTGAACGACATCAATTACCTTGTTGAGTGCCCCGCAATACCACACCTCCCTCCCAGCCAATCATTCTTCACGGGCCCCGCCAATTCCTCCAAGGCATCAACCCTCCGTCGGGTTGATGCCTTGATCAAAGCCACGAATACAAGATCGCAACTATTCTGGAAACACGATACAACTGCCCGAATATTGTTCCCTTAATCAACTTATACAATTCTGAAACATTTCCACCTGCGACTACGACGACTTGTTCCCGACTGACTCTCGCCACCTCTGCACTCACACCCCCTATCCCTCTCGCTCGTGTCTCGAGTCCGAACATTTATGCCCATATATGGCAATCCGATAATTTGTCCAATCAGATCGGCGACCGCACCCAAAGAGAGCCGCTTCTCGCTCGGTCACCTGAACTCACCACGACTAGAACAAAGAAAAACGCGTTTCTCACCTCTCTCGAGAGACAGTGCGAGTGGTGGATTAGTAATTCGTATTTTAGTACTGCCAATGGCGATTATTTGACAGCGTAACGATGCAATTTAAATTGATTAACGTTTTGGTATAAAATAAAAAAATGTGTAATAAAATGATCCGCAACAACCTTGAAGGTCATGATAACTTTAATAATTTTTTATTTTTAATTTAATTTTTTTCATAATTATGGGATAAAGTTTTGCTGGTTTTTTTACAAAAACAATTTGGAGTATATACATTTTATCAACATTGATTACTACGTTCTGCAAATCAGGTTAAAAATTTATTATTTAAGAAAAAACCTTAATTTTTTTGCCCTTTTTTTAATAAATTAAAAAACGGCTCCAACAATTTTTTAAAAAAGTTAACAGAATCACAACAATGTTAATATGCGTCGATTGGCATGTTAACGATGCAAATCCTATGTTTGGTTCGTGAAATATAGCGCATGACAGAAATGACCGTCAAGGGGTAAAAGCAGCAAATCCTCCCGACCGAAGTTTCTTAAAAATTAATCAGCTCTTAAGATTGAAAGACGCTTCGATTGACACCTTAACGAAGTCGATTCTACTTTGTTTTTGTGAGTTATGCTCGTAGAAAAAAGTTTCCACGAACGCACGTACGTACATACACCCACACAAACGACTAAAGACCTCAAAACGTGAAGATATGTTGAAAATTTCAATTTTCGAGCACGTGAATTTTTTCGTAGCGTATTAACATGAGGGGAAAACTATCTTGCCCCCCCCCCACACAAATTTGGTAGTGTGAACACCAGGAAGTATTTGTGCTCGGTTCTCTAATTTACTGAAGCCGAAAGAAAATATCTTCTAAAATAACGACCCCAGCATAAGAAAAAGAAACTAAGAAGATAACGAAGTAGAAATATCTATATTGTTTTTTTCTTAATTTAGCTGTAAAGACCACAGACTTTCTTATTAAATAAGTCTGATCACGCCTCCAAAAACTCATCAATGGATTACAGAAAAACTGCAAACGATTAAAACCCATAAAAAGTGATTAAAGAATCCCATTTAATTTGCGAACGTACAATAAAAAATTTCGTCTACAAAATTTGAAGAAAATAGAAGAAAATTAAGGCGACTTTATTATTTTTATTAATGTTTTAGATAGGTTTAAATTATAAATATTGATAAAGGAGGAATTACACTCAATAAATAACATACACTCCCAAAATACACAAAAAAATTTTTTTATTCATTTATGTGAATTTTTATCAATGAAAATGCTGGTTGAAAAAATATCGAAAAAACGAGAAGGGTGTGCACCGTTGATGAAATTTTCGAGATGGTCGATCTGTAACAAAAAATCAAATAGTTCTAGGTTCAGTATGTAGGGCGATTTTTGATTTTTGCAAAATTGACAAAATGACGGACTTTTTTTTGAAAAATTACGAAAAACAAGCCTTTTTTTCACAGTTTTTGACGAAAAAAATATTTCAAATAATTTTTTTTTAAAAAATTCGCGCTATAGCTGTAGTCATAAAGAATGTTTGGTAAAAATTTGGTGAGAATCGATTCAGTAGTTCCCGAGATTTCATGAACGCGGCGTCGAAAAACGTTGTTTCGAGAAAAACGCTGTTAAAGTTTTTTTTAAATAAAATATCGCGCTTGGGTGACAAAGCAAAAGTTTCCCAAAAATACAATTAGACTGCTTCTATCTATATAAAATTTTAATATGGTATTAATAAGAGAATTATAAAGAGGGTAGACCCCTTAAGCCTTCGTCAAGTCACAAATGATCAAAGTTTTTTATTCAGCATGAAAATTTTAAAAACAACGAAATCTTTAACCTTAAAATGGACTCCTACCGAGGGCCTTGTGGGCCAATTTTTCCTTCAAACTTCTCCTTAAATTGAAACACAAGTACGTATAGTAATATCTTCCAGTTCTTCCATATCAACATTAAAATTTCAGAGCATTTTTTTTGTGACTACAGTTTATCAAAGACGATTAAAACATCAGTCCAAGAATTTTTGAGCTCCACGGAAGTGAGAAAAATGATCTCCTAGAAACATTTTGAAACTCTTGCAAACAGCGAATTAATTAAATCGACCTTGAATATATTTTTTTGTTAAATTTTAACCAAATTAACCCATCAAATAGGCTCGTACATATTAACAGCCTAGATTAAACAAATTGAATTTCTCCAGCATAATTTATTTACCATACGATAACAAGACATAAACGTATCCGAATAAAGCCATTCCATTAACAACTTCAACATAAATATTTACTAGTTTTGTCTTCTAACACATAAAATCGAAATCTCTTACTTTTCGCCAAAGGTTAATTTGATTGCATGCTGTGCTAATGGATCGTACAAAATCTCATTACGTTGCGGCATATGTATGTAGTCTCAAAGTGCTCGTCGGCTTTCATATATGTACATATGTAGTTAAACTGCACAAATATTGCTGTTGACCCGGTGTATCTTTTATCTTATCTAGCTAGCATATCGAAAATGTTGGGGAAAAGTTGATAAATGCATGTATCGTGCACTCAATTTTTGTATTTATTCATATTAAGATTTTCACTTGCAATCTTTACAAACGCTTGTAGTGCATACGAACTAATTTCTTACCAATTTTCGGTAATTAGTTGTTTTCGGCGTTAGCAAATTCTATTTATATCTACTTCTCAAATTTGCCGAGAACCACACTTCTTGTTACCTTCTTGATTTGTATAATTTGCTATTATATTAAGGATCGTAGTTTTTTATTCAGTATTTTTCATAGTAAGCTTCGTTCATCTCCTAGAATCTCACTTCCAGACTGACTAGTTTGACAATCTTCCACATGATTTCCGTGCCATTGTACGCAAGGCTTAGTATTTTCTAACCCGGTTTGCAGCACCAAAGGAGAAACATCCTCCACCACCTGCCGAAACCATACAACAAAATACTAATTTATCGATGCAAAACACTGTTACAACTTTTAAAATGCTTGCCCCTGCAAAATCGCGACAATTGCTTTGACGCGAACTCAGCAGGGACCGTGATAACTAGGGCTGGACACTTAATGACTGGGTGGATCGATACTATATCACTGAATCAAATTTCAGCGCCCGACTCCATTAAACTTGATGCGTAAAATTGTGCGTTAGCAATGATTGCAACAAAAGCAATTGAATATGCTTTGAATTCCAAAAACTTACTGATTGCTCACTCTAGTCGACCCTCGAAGAATCGCCCAACGCCACCGCCGAATCTTGCTAACGGCTCCTAGAACAAAGCCAACATTTGTCTGCGATTTATACTCGGCTATAAGTCGCTGTCGCAATCGCATTCTATAGTTGCACCAGTGAACTCCTACTTTACAAGTGCTAAAGCTTCTGTACGGGGTTGCCGCTGGCGCACAGGGCGAAGGACTTAAAAAAAAGGAGTGGAACAGTAACAGAATCAGTATTTTTTTTTGAAAATACTGTAAATATAAATTTATTTCTAAACAAAGTACATAATAATATAATTATTCAAGAGTATTCTATAAAATTTTGGTCCAAAAATATTGATTATTGAGTCACTTACAGCAAATTTTCATACAAACCTGAAAAAACGTTGTTTTGCGATGCACAGCATAACATATCACATCGTCACAAAAAAACCTAAAAAAGATTTCATTAGTTTGTGAGTTTCCCGAGGTAACCACGCCGAGATATATTTTTTTTGACGATTTTCCAATTTTTAGTATCAATTCTAAGTAAAAAATAACGATTTTTTTAATTTTTTTTTTAATTTATAAATTTGCTATTATAAAACAAATTATAATCATTAATAATAAAATATTTCGTGATTACCTCATGCTTTATGTACAGAATAAGTGTGCAAAATTTTAAAATAATCGCATAAATAGATTTTGAGTTGGAGCGTAGTTAAATTATAGGTTCAATAGAAATTTTCTTTGAAGTGAGTTAATTTTAATCATTTTTAATACTTAGAAATAATTTATTGCTGTTTAGTTCTTCTAAGATGGTTCGAAAAGCTCTCACTGTACCCCGGAAGAGAAAAGTTTGGTCGGCTATTAAGGAAACAAGGTAATACCTATAAATTCATCGCTGAAGCATTGGGGGGGGGCCGAAAACTTTGTAACCAATGTTTTAGAATACGGAAAATAAAGGAAAAACCAAAAAAACCTCGATAACGACTGACCACCGCATTCTTGGGAATGTCGACCCCACACATTTAAGGGACTCGCGGAAAAAAGTCTGTGCTTACGGGAGCAAAACCATAGCAGCCCTTCAGGCTGTGTCCTTACCCTCTGGGATAGTATAGGGTGCCACGGGGTCGAGGAGCCCATGATAGGTTGCTATCATCCTCGACAAAGTGAAGCCCCCTTGTGGGAGCAACGTGGTGGTTGTGGTAAGATACGCTAGATAGTCCACGCTCGGTCAACCAGTGCCGCCAAGTCGGCGCCAATTCTGGGACCCCGTTGGGGACGTCCCGCATGGTTATGCAGGGCGTTTCCAAGAGGAGAGTGATTATTGACACTTATTTCAATAAGTCCTCCTCAGCACGTTAAATCACTTACTTATTCTGACCACCGCATATTATTATTGGCTCAATCAGATACGTTCATGTCTTCAAGAACGATTTGGGCACATATTGTGAATCAAGTTAGTGTTCGTACAGTTCGTCGAAGGCTACAGGATGCCAAACTACCTGGAAGAATCGCCAGAAAGGTGCCGCTTTTAAGAGGTAAAAAATTAACGGTCAGGAAAGAATTCGTAGCGAAGCATCGTTTTTGGAACGGACCAGAGGAAGTAAAGAAATGGTACAACATCCTTTCTAGCAACGAGACGAAAATAAATTTGTTCTTCTCCGATTGTGGGCGAAAAGTTCGAAATCCAAAGGGAAAGGAATTTCATGTACGATTCACGAAAAAACCCTTTAAGCATGGAGGCGGAAATATTAGGGTTTGGGGTTGTTTTTCGTGGTATGGCGTAGGCTCTATCTTTCGCATAAACGATATCATGTTCAGATTTGAATACAAGGCAATCTTAGAGGATATCATGCTCCCGTATGCTGAAGAAAATATTCCTCTAAGATGGCATTTTCAACAAGATAACAATCTGAAGCACTCTTCAATTCTAGTAAAAAGTTGGCTTCGTAATCAAAACGTCTCTGAAATCCTATGGCCCAGTAAATCTCCAGACCTCAATCCTATTGAGAACTTGTGGGATGCACTAAAACAAAAAATTAGCGGGTCAATATTTCTTAAACAAGCCGCGAGGTGCGACCCTTGAGGTCCACACGGTCAACGTCCCAGTAATATCTACATAAACATCAACAACATTAAACACAATAATAACTTTGAAAATACTACTACTTTAAGTAATAACAATTTGAGGTATTCATAGCAGTAACAGGAATGAGTTAATATGAATCATATCGTCTACGGAAGGGTCCATTGATTACGTAAGGTTTTTGGTCGATGAGGACAGATTGAATATTCACGCGGATCAATCGGTGGGGGCCTTTTTGGTCTTTAAAAAATTTTTTATATGCAGTCAAAAATAGATTCAATTGCATGTAAAAAGTAAAATGTATAACAAATGATGATGGTTATTGAAATCTTACGATTACTAAAGAATGAATCTACTAAAAACTACAATTTTTTATTCGATGGAAGCATTTTAAGGGGGGGGGGGTAAGGTTTGACAACTTTTTTCTTCTTCCATTTTTTTCCTGAAAGTACAACATCTGAAGAATATTGTTTTAAATTTGTAGGTCAATCGGAGTAAAACCAACGAAGTTACAGTAGGTTGAATAACCGTACCTCTTAGGTTTGCGCGCCTTTTAGCTACCTGCGCTGAGCGGCGGCGAGCGGTAACTGTTTCGGTCTCTATTGTATTACTTTTATCGACAGGAGCAAAACTATGCTTTAGATAACGTGAATGATAGTGATGTACGGTATGGACCCGTCATCGATGATGACATGTACGTATTTTATAAGAAAATTCAGTTTTTCTCAAGATGTTTTCATTTTTCAGTGTACAAAACTCTAAATCGATTTTCCCAAACATGTAATTTTTAAAGTCGGTGACCAGCCTACAGAAAAAACTACTGAACCGATCGTTTCGAAATTTTGTACACATATTTTACATATATATAGCTCTCTAGTGACGTTGAGTTTTTTTTAAAAAATAAATTCCTAACAATTTTACAATAAAAAATAGGTCGATTTTTTTCGTCAAAAATCGTTATTTTGGCTTCAAAATGGTGCCAAAAATTAAAAAATTGAATAATTAGAAAAAACTCGACGTCACTGGAGAGATAAAGTAATATAGTGAAAAAAGCATTTTGATTTTTTGGTTTCAAATGATCCAGTGATGCTGTAGGCTGGTCACCGCACAAAAACTTTTTTTCTAGGCGCCTGCGGAGATCTACAATAATTCCGTTATTTCTCTCTATTTTTGAACAAAATTTTTCATATATATCCTTCACATGTTGTACTTTCATGTAATAATAAGTAAAATAAACCTACAGTAATAATTTTTCTAAAAAAAAATTCATGAAAAATGGTATTTTTTAGACGAAACAAACCTTACCCCCCCCCCCTTAAAGCATATGATCTTGCAAAGTATTGAATACAAAACATTTTACCATTCAAAACGTTAATATTGAAATTTTGTTGGTTTTCAAAATTTGAACAATTTTTTTAATTAAAAGACTATAAACTATTCAAAATCTGCTCAAATTATGCAAATATTTTAAAACTTTGATTGAATTTTCAACAATTTTTTTTAGAATAAAAGATATAAAGTAATATCATTCATATGAACCCTCTTTACATGGTAACTTTGAATGATTTTTTATTTTTAATTCAGTTTTTTCATAATCATGGAAGAAAATTTTGCTGGTATCTCTTCAAAAACTGATAGGAATGTATGAATTTTTTAAATTTACAAACATACTTTGGAGTATATAAATTTTATAAACATTGATTACTATATTTCGCAAATCAGGTTAAAAATTTATTGTTCATGAAAAAAACCTAATTTTTTGCACTTGTTTTTTATAAATTAAAAAACGGCTCAAACGATTTTTTTAAAAATTCGACAGATTTATTATATTGTTCATACGCGTCTATTGAAACCTAACCAATGTAAATCGTACGTTTTATTCGCGAGATATAACGCTTGATAGAAATGACCTTGAATATCATGATGACTGTTAATGATTTTTTATTTGATTTTTTTTTGTATTCATGGGTAAAAAATTTTGATGACATTTCTAGAAAAACTGTTTGGAGTATATAAATTATATAAACATTGATTACTTGGACTTGAAAATAAGGTTAAAATTTTATTGTTTTTGAAAAACAACAACCATTTTTTGCACTTTTTTTTAAAAAAAATTAAAAAACGGCTCCGAGAATTTTTTTAAAAACTTGATAAAATTACATAAATGTCAATACGCGTCGAATGACACATTTGTCAAGGAAACCGTACGTTGGGTTCGCGAGATATAACGCATGACAGAAATGACCTTCAAACGGGCAAAACAGCAAACCCCCCCGACCGAAGTTTTCCAAAAACTAATCAGCTCTTAAGATTGCAAAGACGCTTCGATTGACACCCTAACGAAGTCGATACGACTTTGTTTACGTGAATTATGCTCGTAGAAAAAACTGTCCACGAACGTACAGACGTACGTACACACACACATACATCTCCCTTTCTAAAAACACTTTATATATACTTTATAGACCTCAAAACGTAAAGAAAAGTTGAAAATTTCAATTTCGATTTTCGAGACGATTACAAGAACTTCCCATATACTAGAAGAAGCAGTCCAGAAAGAATGGTATTCCATATCTTTGGTAACATGTCAACAGTTAATTGAATCCATGCCGCGGAGAATTGAAAAAGTTTTGAAAAATAACGGTGGATATTTCGGGTACTGAGGATAGAAAGGAAGAAAGATATAAATTCCTAAAAAAAAATGACATAAATTACAATATTAATATTTTTGTATAAATAAAAATAGTTTTATTCATTGACCTTGCGAAATAAAATAATTTGGATAATAATTGGGATTAAACGCTTTTAATTTACTTCTTTTGGGTTTCTCTTGCTTTAGAGTTTAGTTAATAAGCTGAGATAAAATTCCTCGTAATTGAAATTTTGTGGTAAATGAACGAGTTTTTACTCACACCTATTTCTTTGACCAGCTGTGTATTTTGCCCGTATTTTATAGACAAAAAAAAACTAAAAATTAATTGGCTTCATTTTAAAAATCGTTCAAACAATTTTGCTATTATTTTGCACACATTTGTAATGCATACGAATTTGAGTGTGGCACTCACTTTTCGTGATTGGCAGAAAAAATAATTAATTTCCTGGCAATTTTCCCCATACTATAATTCACTTTTTAGCCATCCTTTCAATATTTTTTGTCCCCAAATTATGTATGTATCAACGCACACCACATCTTCAGCAAATGTTGCGAAACATTCCCTCATACGTTTGTTGCTGGCATCATCATTTCATTCATGATTTCCGTTTGTTGTGTTGCTTCCTCCTTGGTGCTCCCTCAAGATAGATTTCTCCACTTCTTTGCGAGTACGCAAGCACGCACGGTTTCCCCTCCCGGAGGTCGTCGTCGTCGTTGTCACGTTCCACCGTGGAAAATGATAAGACCACCGTCAACTTGCATTCAACTGGCGTTCAACAATCGCCACCCACCGCGCCCGGTCGAGGCCGATTGAAAGGGGAGCGGGAGCCGTTGAACAGCTGCGTTCGATCGATTCTGCTGCCGCGATGGATCCGTCCGGCTCCAGTCGTGCAGTCAGCGGCATTGAAAGCGCCTCGTGACCGTGCAGCGGGCTGCGTAATATTGCCAACGACGGGTGAGGTAAGCGCGGCAACATTTGAATTTTCGCTGATATCATCGCAGGAGACAAGTTTCGCGGAATCGTACGAAGAACTGGTATTCTTCGCGAGATATTGTTCACACCACTAACGGTGCTCGGTTGTGATCCGATTCGGATCGATCGGCGTGTTCAGGTGTGCGACGGACAACGAACGGGTCGAGCGGATACGGTACGGAACGGCGGGAGCCGCAGCAGCAACAGCAGCGAGACCAGGTGAAATTGCACACTAGCGAATTAATTGTTCTTTCGCATCAAAGCCTATAGTGTTGTGGGGCTGTCACGTCATTTCTTTTCTTGCTGTACACACGCTGCAAAATTTATCTATTGTTCGGCTGGAATTCGATTGTTGCGCTATCGCCTCCAAAGCGTTCAATTGTCGGTGCCACGTTTTTATCTTATCGGCGCGAAACGCGCGACAGGCTTGCCCGAAACTACATCCACATTCGTCGCAGTTTTGCGGTAGTTTTCAAGAAATCTATCTTTAACGGCTGTCGACCAAGAATTCAATCGAGCTTTCGAGTATGTGAAAAGGCGTGTTTTTCTCTCTCCCTCTATAATCGCAAGTGTGCTGAACGATAGATAGATTCCAGATAGTTTACAGTTCCGTGCACAAGTTTTCGGTTTGATATCATCTTCGTTTCGAAGCCACTTCTATCTATCACCCTTTCCGAATTCCACGAATACCCAACCGTCCTTTTTCTCTGGTGATTGTCACGTGAAACGAACTCAAAAAAAATTGCACATCCTGAAAATAGTCTGTTTGAAAAACCGGCACGCTATATACGTTCCAATTAACCATCGGCAAAGTGTTATTACGGTGTGCTCTCTACTTATATACACATAGTACAACCAGGTGTCGGGTTTCGCATCCGTTTCGATTCAGTGGGATGTGCAGCGAAAAAAAAATCGCACGAGAAATAGGAGCATAGCAAAAAAAGGTGGTAAAAAAGTGAAGGTGAAAATTAGAGATGTTAAACGCAGTGATCCAAGAGTGCAGTGACAGTGGTTGTGGGCAGTCAGCCAGCTTGAAAGTGGGTGATGCACGGTTGAATTGCAAATTATATGTACATACATGCTGGATTGTATCTGCACCAAATAAATCTTTGATGAGCTTCGGATCAGTTCGAATAGCAGTTCTGTAGGATCTGTGTAGGCGCTTCTACCTCCTGTTTTCAAAAAAAAGGTATGCTGAGAGTTCAATAGCACCCATTTCTCCCTTCGGTATTGTTCTTTCAATTGCTCCTATTTATAACGCAGAGAGGTGATACTTTTAGCATCTGTGCTGGCCAAAGTCCTTAGACGATTCCAGCACAGCCTTCGGGGAGTGCTATTCCCGCGTACCTCAGGTTGGTGATCGGTCCAGTGTCTGCAGTCGGACACAAACGAAGTGGGCTTGAGAGGGGCTCAAGTCCACGAAGCCTTAACAGGGGTCAATCTGGTACTACGGGGACCGGGGCTCAGGGAAAATCGTCCCTCTGGTCGCGGTGAGGACCCTCTATAGGGGGGTGCAAACGTGGTGGCTGTTGGTTAAGACCCAAACGCGGGTAGATGCGCTTTGAAGACTTCATGGTTCCGAGCATTGGTACTTCTGCAGCATCTCTGGGAGCTAGGCGTAGAGTAAAGAGGTAACCCGGTGCCGAGATCGGTAGAGGATTAGGTAGGCCTCGCTTCCACCAGTAACGTCACTGAGCCTGCACTCAGTAGGCAAAATGGTACTCCCAAGTGAAGTTAAACCCCCCGGGTAGGCCTCCACGTTAAGCTCAGGTACGATTCTGCTCCTATTTATATTTCTTATCAATTCATCACAAGATTGATTGATTATTACTGAAGGGTATGTAATTCTGATAATTAAAAAGACTCATTGACTCCAAGTAAATATTGTGAGCAACCTTGAAAAATTGCTTGAACAGATAACAATAGGCAATTACATCACATGATTAGCTACCCATATACATCGAGCCAAAAGCATTTATGGTGTGTCGTAATCATGAAAAATTCTTCAGTTCTCCACTAATCGTCATGTGAGGGAGGGGAGAGGGGTCTTAAAAAATTCATCGTGTTGACAATTCAGTCTATAAAATCAAGGATAGTTGGTCGTGGTGTCAATGCACATCTTCTATTTGAAGTTGCAATCAATTTCAGACCTAAATTAGGGAGAAATATTAACACCATAGCCACCCTGAGTCACAGGGTTTGGGCAATCACAGCCAGCGTTCACCGGCGAAGAGGGGCATATGGGTGAAAAGAATTAAGGGGAAAATTTCGTTATATATGTATTTTACAACAAAATAGAAACGCGGACAAACAATTCTGAATATTCTTTTAGTAAAAATTCGCAGAATGAGTCCTTCAAATAGGGTTTCCAACTTGGCGAAAGTAGTGCACAGTGGGCACAAGATGAATTTTCACCTTCTTCTTCTTCCTGTCACTGATCTTTCAAACGTTTTTGTGCTTGTTATCTTCTCTGTTTTGCTTCTTTGGACATTTCCCGGGCAGCTTTACCAAATTTCTTCACTCTTTTTATGTTTTTTTCCTTGCAAAATTGTCCACAATTCTTTCAAGAATTTATATTACACTACGTTGCTGTCATTGAAATTTATCACCGTATAGGTTTCTAGCGATGTACGCTAACAATTCAACGAAAAATCCGTCCTGTAAACATTAAAGTGATGTATTTAATATATATAAATATTGATTGCCACCTCGTAAATTTTCTTCGCGACATTGTAACGCTCCTATCTGACCACGGCAACTGGAAATCATTCGTTGCGGCGATCAATCCACTGTGCCCCCAAACCTGAACGTTTCAATTGGAACAAAAACTCGTCGGGGTGATTTGGACCTTATTCAAACTTTTATTACTGCTTTGAATACCGCCCCCATAAAGACATTGGCGAAATAGTTCTGAAGCAGACAGGTCTTAAAATATATGCTTTATTTCTTCTACGACTTCAGATGGCGAATGTAGGTTGGGATTTTGGGTTTGGAAATTATCACACACTCTGCTCATTTCATTTCTAGGAGTCTCCAATTGGTATGTCTTCTTATGGCAAGACCATAGTAAACCTGGACCTTATCAATAGTAGCATCAATGAGTTTTCTTTGGCTTGTAAATCAGTTTACCTTCAGAGACAATTTTTTTTGGTCGCTAACTATCTTTAGGGTACACGATCAAGTACTCATCCTCTTGTGTATATCCACAATGCAGTCTAATTTTTGTATGCCCTTTCTGGACCGTAAGGCTTACAATCCGCCACTAAATTGTCGGTACTTGAATTTCCACCTCTTAAATAGGACATATGACGTACATTACGCGATTTGAAAGAGTCTTAAATAGCCTTGATTCCTGCTTCCTCCATTCCTCTGCTATTGCCAAAAAATTGCGCTACAAGTGTCGACACGGATATTATCACTTCTTTTAGGGAAACGACAAAATTTGGGTAAAAATTTCAATGTCTACAATTTTGCCAGAATCAGGACTAGTTGAACTGATAGCTTCATTGAGAGAAATATGACCCCCAGCTTCTGCCAGGATCTGTCAAAAGCTGCTACACTATCCTGAATGTTTTCATCCAAAGCTGCAGCTTCTTTCCTTGCCAGATTCATCCTTTTTTCACTCAAATTTTTCGCTGCTACACCGAAGATTCTTTCATATGCTGCAGCATTCTTACCATTTCCTATTCACCTCATCCCGTAAACAAGGCGCACTGATGCCTTAAACGTTTTTATTTTTTGGCACTCCCAGCGATTCGTTTCAAGAACTATCATAACCACCTTCAGGAAATTCCTATTGCCTTCTAAAACTCGCCAATTGCGAACTGAAGAAACGAAAAATTTCAAAAAAGCCCAGCAAATGAGCCAGAATTTTCAAACGATGAACGAGAGCGTTCTGTCGGCTTCATTGCTATATATCTACTTTCCAGATCCCGTTCCAACCTCGACGGCGGTTGAAATGTTAAAATTAATTTGAACTCGTTTCTTTCCGCTGGATTATGACGATTCCCGACTGAAGTCAGCTGGTGGTTGTAACTCCAATAGGCAGAGATACGTGCAAAAGATTACTTGACTCGTAGGTAAAAGGATGAAACTTTTAGCAAATACACTAAAAATGTATGCCGAACCAACTCCTGATGCAATGATAATTAAAGGGGGGGTCCACGTGAACAAATTCAACTAAAATTCTAATAAAAATATTTAAAATGCTTGATGCATTCTTAAAATTACCAGACGTTCTTGAAATCATGATTTTGACGTCCGCAAACTAAAAAAAAATTGTGTATCTAGCCACCATCTTCAAAAGATCCAACAAATTCTTCATTCAAAACTCTGAAGTATTGCACATCTTTTCACAGAATATGAAAGCATTATAATTGAGGAAGGAAAACGAATCTTTTGTTTGTAAGTAGGTGATGCTGTAGCCATTTTTTCTGCGATTGACGTTGTATTCCTCTGTTAGACATCAGCTAACAACGCAAAGTAGGACAAGCTAGGAATCACATAGCCTCCTAGCGATGTACGCTAATAATTCAACGAAAAACTCATCCTGTAAATATTAAAGTGATGTATTTAATATATATAAATATTGCTTTCCATCTCGTAAATTTTCCTCGCGACAGTGTAACGCTCATATCTGACCACGGCACACGTCCAGCACTCCAGAAACTGGACATCACTCGTTGCAACGATCAATGTACTGTCAGCATTGAAATATATTTGTATAGATACACTCTAAAAATCCCTTGGATTGTGCCTATCTAGCGACACTTCAGGTTATGCCTAGTATCGGCATTTTAAGTCTTTAGACAGTACCATGAAAATTGTACCGGCTTTTTTTTCTCGAATATTCCTCATTTTTAAAAATTTGTCGATTGTTTGTCGATGAATAAATTTCAGATATATTTGATTAAAATCTAGACTATAAATAATCCTAGCTAAGCTTCAATCGTTCTGCTGTACATTAGCTAATCCATATTTGTTGATTTTAATTATTTTGCCGCTAATGAGGAAAATAATTAATTAGATGAAATAGTTTTCAGCAAACATGAGATGTATCGTCAGAACAGTGTGTGCCAGTGATAATAATAATTCCAAATGAGTTTATTATTGTTCCAGACTGGTTGAGTGCTATCTACCCTAATTCAGATTAATTATTGGTGTATATACTTCACATGTACCATCATTTTCTCTAGCCTTTCCCAGTGTATGAAACACAATTCGCCATTACTTGGAAAATATGCTAAAATCTCAATCCAAAAATAACTAAAGATGTTCTGCTGAAATTCATAATCGTCTGCTCCCATTTATTATCTGTTAAAGTGAACAATCATCAACATTTCAAGATCATACATACAATCATTATGCATACTCAATGGAAAATTAACCTTGATATGTTGGTAGCTACTCGTGTTTAAAAGATTGTAGTGAACTGTTTTAAAAATGCAAGAAAAAAACAAACAGTTTCAGATATAGTTGCATTACAATTGCATCATTTCGATGGACCGGTCATTCGCCACGAAGTTAAACAATAGAAATATGAAAGCAGTTAGTAGTAAATCTCACATATCAGACATACATCTTTATGTGTACAACTATTAACATCTTTTTCCATAAAAAGAAACATACGCTAACGGGCCATTGTTATGCCGTCAACATATTTGTATGGATTAGTTTGATAGATGAAAAATGATATGTGATCAATCTAAAATGAGTGTGAAAATACTTTGTCGACTATGCGAATAGAATTTCTTGTTGAAAAAACGAGTCTACGCTTTGCTCAACTCTTTAACACTTGAATTTTGCATTGTTTTATGGTTCGAATCTTCGTGTAAATGGCAAAAAATCACGTCCAATATTTTGTGTTTGGTTTGCATCTCGGCTAACACAATTTCAACATGAAATTGAGGATAATCATTTCCAGAACTTGAACTGGCACTATCATGATGAATAGAAAAATGAACGGTGCTTCATCACGATCGCTCCTAGCTTTCAGTTGGAAGGATCTCATCGCTAGTTGTCCAGAAAAAGATCACTTTTTCCCGGGGGATCTTTTTTTCGGTGTGCGTGCGACATATTTTTTCCGAAGTAGGATAACGAAGGGCATCCTCAAAATTTGATGTTTCTTGTTGATCTTTTGGTAACCGTTGGCTGAATGCCTTCTAATAGATAACTTATCTACGAAACTGTGCGCCGAGCTGGCCTGCCAGCAGCTGTCGCACCTCTATCTTCAAAGAAGCCGAACTGGAGATTGTTTGAACGAATGAAGAGGATCGTATGGTGGACGGCTGCTACGATTTAATATACATTTAAATTTTAAACTGAGTAACAATACGCCGTTCGTATTAGTGCTTGAATAATCCATGACACCAGCTGCTAAAGTTTATAAATTTGAAGAGTTTCTGTTTCTATTTTGGCATTGCTTAAAATCTAAGATTCGTATGGGCACTGGATTTCATACATTCACAAAGGAGAAGTATAACAAATTGATACGAAGAGTGTATTTCTAAAGAACACCGGAAAACATCTATTAAAACAATCTTTTCTCACATCTGTCCCTTGTACCTCCTTAAGACATCACGTTAATACTCTCTGAACATTGATTTTTATCCCTTCCGGTACTTTTGCATACACTGTTTGCCGTACGCACTAAAACCTCTTATCAGACAGTAACCATTCAAAGAAAGGCAAAAACAAAGCAAGTATCATCGTCGCCTCCCTTCTTGTTTTCGCACACATCCCTCCAACCTGTAGGGCTGTCAAATTCACCACCGAGTATGGGAACTCGCCATCGTTGGCAGAGTGGCGCGACGAGCGCATTATTTATTTACCAAAGCAGCAAAAAGGACCACTCGCGTTGATCATACCAAAGGTGTCGCACGTACATTTGTAACATTGTATAATCGTATCTTAGATAATAAAGTTTGTTGTCGTTGCACTCCCTGTGCTCTTTTATTTGTTGCCGCACCCGCTGTGCTCCCAACAAGTGGTGACCCCGTTCCGACTTACAAATTATTATTTTTGAAGAAATAAGCAAAATGGCGGAAGAAGATAAAAGTGACACCCAGGCCAGCTCGATCGAAAGTTTAAATAGTATTTTGACTTTCAAAATACCGGAATTTTGGCGAGCTCGCCCAGCGTTATGGTTCGCCCGTATCGAAGCCCAGTTTCGGACCTATCGGATATCAAAAGATGCAATAAAGTTTGACAAGGTGGTTAGCGAGCTCGATCCGGACATCTTGGCTCAAGTCGAGGACATCGTGGAGAACCCACCTGCAACAGGCAAAAGACAATGAACTTCAAAGTCTCCTGATCAACAACACGACTTCTTTGCAACTAACACCAGTCAACGTGGGGAGTACAAAAATGTTATATTGCGACAATTCAACGTCAACCGTCAGGCCTTTCGTCCCGGTTTCCTTACGCAAACAAATTTTCGACACCTTCCACAATTGCTCTCACCCGGGAAGTCGCGCTACCTTGCGAGCAGTCAGCCAAAAGTTCGTATGGCCATACATGCGAAAAGACGTGCACCTCTGGGCGCGTACTTGCATTCCTTGTCAAAGGTCGAAAATTAGTCGGCACACCAAGAACAACTTTCAGCCTTTTGCGATTCCAGACAAGCGTTTCCAACAAATCCACATAGATATTGTGGGACCGCTTACACCATCGCGTGGTTACCGCTATTGCCTAACCATTCTCGATAGATTTTCCCGTTGGCCCGAAGCTATTCCGATGGTAGATCAAACTGCAGAAACCGTTGCCGAAGTCTTTTACACCAACTGGATAGCTCGCTATGGAGCCCCCAGCGTAATAACAACAGATCAAGGCACCCAATTTGAATCAGCACTGTTCCAAGCACTTGTAAAGTTTTTAGGCTCAAAACGTACGCGTACTTCGCCATACCATCCGGCATCTAACGGAGCAATTGAAAGGTGGCATCGCTCGATGAAAGCTGCTATAAGATGTCACGAAGAAAACGACCACTGGGTAGACATTTTACCCACCGTATTGCTCGGCCTTCGCAACAGCATAAAAGAAGACCTGGAAACCTCTCCCGCTGAAATGGTTTTCGGAACCACGTTAAGATTACCAGGCGAATGGTTTCTTAATAATAATAGTAACGACGAACCTCGCTTATTTCTCACCAAAATTCGCGACCAAATGAGAAAACTTCGGCCTAAAGAAATTGTCCATCGCAATAACAGGACAACATTTGTTCATAAGGAGCTAAGTACCTGCTCGCACGTTTTCGTCAGGGTTGACGCTATTAGAAAATCGCTAAGCCAACCATATACCGGACCGCATCGAGTATTGAATCGTTTATCTGCTGCTGTTTTTACTGTCGACATCAATGGCAAGCGAGTCAACATTTCAACAGAAAGACTGAAGCCGGCGTATGTAGCCATCGATCCAGACAGCCCTTCAACATTGCAACCACCGTGTTCCGCATCAAGTCAGCACTCCACTCCTGCAATGAAAGCTGTTAAGAGCGCACCAACCGTTCAACAAGCGTTTTCAAGATCCCAAACCGCATCTTCATCGTGTCAACAATCACAGCCAGCAGAATCCAATGTCGTACCGCCTTTGCAAATTTGGGCTCCCATTAACCCGCGGCCTTCGAATATTCGACGAGTTTATCCAGCAGCTAGACGAAAGACGTCAACATTGTTTTCAAATAACAATGTCACTCCGGGGGGAGTACTGTAGGGCTGTCAAATTCACCACCGAGTATGGGAACTCGCCATCGTTGGCAGAGTGGCGCGACGAGCGCATTATTTATTTACCAAAGCAGCAAAAAGGACCACTCGCGTTGATCATACCAAAGGTGTCGCACGTACATTTGTAACATTGTATAATCGTATCTTAGATAATAAAGTTTGTTGTCGTTGCACTCCCTGTGCTCTTTTATTTGTTGCCGCACCCGCTGTGCTCCCAACAAACCCTTATATTGGAATAGTCAAGACATTGTACGAATCTGAACGTCCTCCCCCAAGCCATACATTGTCGAAGACTCGCTAGCACCGCAAGCCGATTACTTTTATAGTGCTGATTAGAGAGAACAACAAAGTAGTTTACAGGACACGTGTGTAATGGATAGTGCCGAGTCAGGTCTGTGTGAAAACTTCAAGGAGATGTGGTGCGATAATGCCGAAGCGATAGCGCAACCTTGAACGAAAGTGATTGTTCGTTGTTGGACGATAAAGTTCTAAGACAAGAACGTGAAGTACTATCCTTGAATAAGGATGTATTTGGTATGGAAGCTGTGATCACAACCAACCCTTTTCGAGTAGCAATGAAAAATCTATGCGATAGCGAACCAAGAGTTTTTTTCATGCACGATGCATAAGTACTTATAGGAGTTTTTGTTGAGCGATAAAGTATAATTTATATTCGCCTCGAGTCACATGAAAAGTTTTCTTTTGCAATAAACGTCTTACGGAAATCGAGTGGAAGTTTTGATTTACAGCATGGAATAGTCGATTTACTCTTCCGAAAATAGTTTTTATTTGAAGATTCAAATGAACCGTGAAAGATTATGGTGCTTTCATTGAAAACTATTTGAATGAAAATTGCCGTGTAGATTTTAAATGTACCTACCCAATTTTCTAAATGAAATTATCAAATGTTGATGTCAATATTTGGACCTTACCACGCACACAATGCGGACTCGCACGCAGTAGACTGTGAACGGGAAGGTGAGTCCAGAAAGAACATCAATGGCTGGCGAGCAATTGGAAACTGACAAATTGGAAACAATTTACATAGGCATTGTAAAAGTTACGTATAATGCATAAGGATGCGACGATTTACGAATTCATTTATGAATTCAGGATTGAGTAGCCTGGAAACCTGTGCATTCATATTACATAATGTAAACATCCGCTCATTCTTACCACTGACTCCTTATTTTCATCAAAACATGCATGGGTGTTTCATTTCTGGACAAGAGGCGGGATAAAAAGGCGCCAATAGGTTTCCTACGGGAGCCTAGAATGGCGCGTCATGATGCGCATTTATAAATGTTGACTAGATTGGTACTTCATTCCTTAATTGATTGATGGATTCAACAATCATGCTATCGTGGTAAATCGTAAGTCAGCCGCATCAAACGCTAACAAAAAAGGTGGATAATGTCAGTAGCTAATAGGAAATTATCCTTTATCATGACGATGCAAGACGACACTCAGCTTCAATCCTTTGTCATAAATGTATTATTTCAAAATTATCCTCTCCGGAGGTAGCAGACAAAATCTTGAAAAATAAGCAGCGCATGAGTCACTATCTCCACAATTCGTGGACGAAACGTGACACTTATTGAGGTTTTGTCCGACAAGGACGTGCTCCCATAAATTCATTGACTCAGAGCTTTTGCAACGCCGATAAATGTTGTTCGCTTTGTAATGAAATGAATGTTTTAGCGAACGATATCGCTACGAAATTTCAAGGCAACAGGACTTTCGTCTCGTTGACCTCATGGGACGTTAAGTTCCGGGGTTAAGGGAACGAACCCTTGTGTCGTTCAGACTAATTCGGGTTCGGCCACTACCTAGCAAGAGGAGTGATGGCAGTTGGCAGGCCAGCTCAGTTCGGCGCGTAATATCATGGGTGCGTTCTCTAGCATCAGTCTCGAATCTCATTTCCAGAGATGCAGCCATCGATTTGCCCGATTACATACCGACAAAAAAATCTACCAAGAAAAACACAAAACATACTGTACATCTTGTTAGGCTATACCTCCTTCGTCACTTTACCAAGGAATTCTCGCGGGCATATCGAGATAATACCGCGTTCGAGACCTACCCGAGAGATAAAAATTCCTCTACGTTACTTCGATCTACCTACCTACCTCCAGAACAATCCAATCCTTCTACTCACCGCGTGAATCGTTCATCTCAAGTCACGCTCCACCTCTTCCAAAAAAACCTTTACCCGGATCCTCGACACGAACAAAACTCCTTGTCTACCGCCAGCGACCCAGCTCCCGATCTGATAACGGTTCTCTCGCAAGAATCGGTCGGGTGGCTGCACGTCGTATCTACGAGGGTATTATTTTTTTCTGTTTATTTATTCTAAATTTGGCTGCATTAATATTCAAAATCACTCTCTCTCTCTATATTCATCTTATTGAATTTCGTTTCAAAATTTCCACCCGCTTTCGCTACTCCATTCACGTAATCAATTATAACTTTTTTAACGTTACTTTACCGATTTCGTTTGGATGAAGACTAAGTGAAATTTGTCTAGTTGTGCGGTATAATTAATTAAAAAACTTTTTTTTTCATCTCAAATCCTGTAGCACTCTCAAATGCACATCATCGTGCTTTTCATCCTGTTTCCTATGGGAAATAGAAAATAGAAAACTCTCGAGGCTATCTTTTGAATAATGTACGTAAAATGTAATGAAAATAAACTGAAATCCACTGATTTAATTATATTTCTAATTAGAATTAATGTGTGTGTGTGTATGTGGTTGAAAACAAAACTCGGTGAGGTTGAATTAAATAAAATGAACAATATGTCGTATTTTTTTAGGTAGTAAAATCTAAATATATTTGTTGGCTATTTACTAAGCGTCGACTTCGTGATAAACACCATTGTCATTTACACCTGACGACCCTCTTATTGCTACGGTAATAAAATGTTGATGATAAGTGTCTGACACATATGAATGTTGTCATTTATTTATGACAACAACAGTTGGAATTGTTTGTTTCTGGTAGTGTCACGTACGTAGGCATTTTCCTCCTGAAAGTAGGCTCCAAAAATACTGGAGGGTTTGTAAACCAAACTAATCGAGGAGCGAAAATAGAATAGTGGAAATATGTAATGTCTTGCTGAAATAGATATAATGGAATATATGGTTCATTTTAATAAATAGGGTCGAACATATGAGCTTATTAACCTTGATAATGGTGTGTTATTAGGGAAATTGATGTATTCTTTATGGATGATCATAAATTTTCATTCGTAGGGGAATGCTCGGCATCTCAAAACTCTAAGTTCGTTATTCATTTTCCTCTGGTCCGCACACTCAGTTGTTTTAAAGCCCGAATTATACGAAAATATAAAAAAAAAACATCGGCCGCAAAAATAATCAAAAAATCCCCACCACGCAGTCATAACTCACTTGAAATCAAAAATTGTCGTTACTTTGATCAGTCTGTAGGTCGTACCTCCTGCCTGGATAACGTGACTTCAACTGCGGTCGCCAGACATTGGCACTGATTACCATCTCTATTTCACGACCTTGTGAATGCCGTGCCGCATATGGTGCGTGGCTAGGCCCCCTTCCCCATCATTTACTCCGTCAATTCCCAGGTACCTAAAAATCGATTTTGATCTAATTGATATTTTGTATAGCTCCTAAACGGATTTATATAACGTAAATTTGCATTTAAAAATTTTTCCATCAAAGAACATTATCGAACCTTACATGATTTACGACAATGAGAAGTATCGTACGCACTCACATCTAGCCTTCAAACCCGATCATTATGCATCCATGTTTCTTGGACTAAAACTATGTCGTCACTGTCCTGTAGCAGGAGCAATGCCAGGTCTGCTTAATCCACTTTACTGTGGTGGAAGTTGATTTGGATCAGCTTGAAAGCGAACATCGGAGTCAACCTCTCCTCCGTCCGCTCGTTAGCTGGAAGGATTCTTTTTTTCTCAGGTAGATCTTTTCTGAACGAGGTAAAGCAAACCCTGACTACGTCCTCTTTTTCCATCATAAGGTTACGCTTTTTTGCTGCTGATCATCCATTTCAGCATCAAGGCGTACAGATTTTGGAGCGATTGCTACTTAGCCATGTCGAAATTTGGAATACAATCGCTGCGTTTCGGTCGGCTTAGTATCCTCCTGATGGTGACGTGCTTCCTTCTTTCCAAGGACGCCTTCATTTCTGCTAGTAAAAGAAATTCTGCGAGTTAATTCATTCTTATTCTCCAGGATCCGATCTCCGTATTGTCATTTTGCAGCCCCAAAAGTTGAGCTTGATCTGCCAGAATGCTGGCACCCGCCACCTTCCATTGCTCATCTGAGAAGCGTCCATCCGGTTTGCTATTGTCTAAGACCGCAAGGCGAATAGATTCTCTTACCAACAGCAGCAGTAGCCAGCCTAGCAGTCTTCTCTGTTGTTCCTTTGGAAATATACTTAGCCTTAAAAATCGAGCTGAAATCTGTCGTCCTTTTTTGCGAACTCCGCCTTCTTGGCCTTAGACGTGGTGTTTGTAGCACTAAAATCCGTAACAGGCCGGATGAGTTCGTCATTCTCGACGACGCCTACCGACCAGCAAATTCTCGCCCTCTCTTTCTCTGTTCACCCCTCTGAATTCTCCTTTAAGGAGGACCTAAATAGACTTTGAGTAGTCTGATACTTCTATTTTCGCTTCATGCCTTTCTTAAACTTCCTGGGCTTTTCCTTAGTCTTGTTTGTGGTCTCTGGATCGGCGAGAAGTTTCTCCTTCGTGTCCTTTCACATGTTTTCTATCGGCTTGCCGCTTCCAGTTCTGTCTCCTTCCTGGCGTGTAACGCTGTACATCCAGCCTCCCAACTCTTTCCTGTTCCTTGGTAGCTAGCGACACGCAGAGAAGGGTCAAACCTTTCCGCATGCCCGTCGATAGTCAACATCAAAGCCCCTACCGTCGTTGGGACAGATATCTCTGCTCGCATTGACCCTTTTTCGTTCTCACGTCCATAGTATTTTATTTGGGGGTGCTTATTCGATATGTGCAACTTCCCTCCTTTGGAGTTGCATCTGCAGTTTTGCCAGAGAACGTCCAGCTATCGATTTCCCGCTGACCCCTCCCCCCTTCCTCTTGCCTGAACTCAGCCGAGAGATCGTCCAACTCTAAGGACCATCGTGTTGTAGTTCTGCATCGCAGTAGTATACTAAAGGGATGGAGACAACAGATTTGTTATATAACGTGATAAATTTCTGCACGGTAAAAATGTATTAATTAGAAATTTAGTCACCATTATCTCATCAGGCATCATTTATTAAAGATACCGTCCAAATCTTCTTCTTTATTACTATTACCATTCTCTCTGAGGCAGCAATGAAATTCACTTGACTTCATCAAAACCTGCAAATTGAATTATCCACAAACGAAAACTGGAGACTCTTACGCCTCTTATCGTCCCATTTCCAGACAGAAAGGACCAAGTTATCGAGTTCTTATTAGATTATCTTGGAGACTAAGTTGATAGTCCTGTAATCTAGGAGAATGTATGATACCATAATACAGTAAATAGAGTGTCTCTCGTAAGCATTGTGTGGATGGAATATCGTCACAAGTTAAGGATACATCATCCGTCTTCCATCATTAAAACAATTCACATCGATTCTGGTTAATACTTCCAAATACTACTCGTTTCGATGCTGGGACTAAGTCATGTAGTAAATAAAAATAGCTCAACGTGTGTTTTTTTTCTCTGCAAAAGAAGTTCATTCATCCTTAACAATTCGTGCCCCCTCCTCCGCTTAACATCGTAAACAAGTTTATGTTGGGCAAACTTTACATCATTGTCCTTGTAACACATTCAACGTTGAAACTTGAGATACTGCCGACAAGGACGAGGACGCTACGACAACAACGGCCCGAAATGGAATGAGTAAAAGCACTTATCGCCAAATATTTGCCGCAATCAATTTGGATTCCATTCAAGCTCTTCGGATTAGGATCGGAACTGATGGCATCACGGAATAAAATAGGAAGCAAGCTGGGATGACGGAATGGACGGTTCAATGGGGATGTGTGTTGTGTCGATGTCATTGGACAGTGGTGAATTAGTGCTTCCCGAAGACAATGAATTCAAGTTGCTTACTGCTTGGATATTTATTGCTTTTTCTTTAGATCAGGAACAAAGATATTGATAGCTTGTTGGTACAGTTTTTATGCTTAGAGTGTTATGTTTCGGGTGGATTGTGAGGAATGTTGAGTTGATTTTTCGGTCAGTTTTAATGCGAGGAATTTATTCATTGCCATTCATTAGAATAATTCAGAAAATAACAAGTAGAGAATATTTTTAACTGATAAGAACTTCAAGGAATCCTTAATTTGTTTCATTGCTACTCTATCCTGAAAACTCGTAGTGTTCCCGTTCATAAATAGTTAGCCAACACTCTGTAATGAACTCAACGAGAGCCGCACTAAATGTATCACCATGTCGGGACGTTTTCGTCAAAAAGTGTGTACCGCCAACCACAGCGGCCGGCAGCGGTATCTGCTGAGAACTAAGAGCACAGTAGTTGTCTGAATGTGGACTGAGTCTGGACTAAGCACTGGCTCAGATCAGAAGTCGGAAAAAAACATATACCGGCGGCAAAAAAAGTGACTACGCGAGATGTGTGATTTTTTAACTGGAAGTTTCAGCAAGACAGTTTGTTCTTGGTTTAGCAAGCTCCAACGTTGGTTTATTTATTTTTTATTGAGTTTAATAAGTTGACAAACTAATATCGTACCATTGGAAATTCCACTGTTTCATCCCGATGCATAATTATGTACTTGCTCGATTGTCGTCATTTGTTTCGTCAAGCGCTGTTTTTAACGGTTGCAAAGTTGGCCGGCAATCATATAAGTTAAATACGGCGCGAAACACACGAATGACGAGCTCTATTTTTTTTATGCAAGCACCAAAAGCATGGGAACACGCAGATGAGGAGAGAGGTCCAGGGATCCATCGTACGCATGCATGGATTTTGCGATTGAATGCCTTTGTTACGCAACTACAAGGCATCCGCAGTTAGCGGAGTGTTTCACGCACTCGGAGAATGTTTCATAGACTCAAAGAAATATTTCACGCACTGCGGTGCAGAAAACATAACTTAACTAGTCTCGAGTGGAAGATATGTGTTTGTAAATATTGTATATGAGCTAATCCGGATTGGAAAGGTCATGTTCAATTAAGCTTAAAAGATGACGAAGGTGGCTATTTTGTTCAGGTATATTTTTTTGGGTGTTGTTGTATTGAAGATATCCATATGATGGAATTTCAATAATGGTTACGAACATGTGTTGTCGAATTACGTGTCTTTGCGCCTGGGAGTGATTCAATTAGGTTATATTGAAGTTCAGGCTTTGGAAAATGAAATTGAATGCTGACGCCAGAATGGTGTTCATCTCCCCGAAAAGAAGGGAAACAAATAAGTGTTTTTGTCGGGTGAGATTAAAACACCTCGTAACCATTCGACATAGAAAAAAACAGCCGCAACTTCGGGGGTCGTATTAATTTTTTTTCTGGCCGACGCCCAATTTGGTAACTTGTCGACACTCAGATAAATGATCGGCAATCCACTCACAGACTTTTTGCATACACCCCGGTAAATTCGCATTGCTGGCTAAAAATGGACTCCTCCCGTTAATCCGTCAACTATCCCAATCGTGCTTGGGTAACGGTCTCATATCTTCAAGGCAAACTCGGTGTCGTTCATTATCCATTTTTAGTACTGCTTTCTTAGATCACGCTTTTGGACGTCAATATTGCATTTGAATGGCAGGTAACGTAGCTTGTTCAATTTAAACTTAGTTAGTGAAAATGTTTCAGGGCTGCCGCTTCAACAATGGCGAAAAATTTGAAAGGGAAAAGACATCCACCAAACTAGCAAGTCCTGAAAAGTAAATAGATACGAGTAAAGCAAGTATTCTGTTGGCCCCTCTGCCCCAGCATTTGTTTCAAAGAAAACTGTGGAAAATTTATTTAAACAATTTATTTGCCATAAAGTTTATATTAAGTGTATACCAGGACTTGTCTGCCTTTCATTTGTGGCTAATGATCTGTGTTTGAGGAGCTGTCAGCTCTCGATTTCAGATCAATTCGTTTGAAATGGATTCCCAGAATCTACAAGATGATCCACTATATCAAAGACCATAAAATATATATCAATAATTAGTCCTATTGTAGCATTGTCCAATACTGACTTACCACTAGTTACATTTGATGACGTTCGATATTATTCATTTGAAGAGCCACTGTTGGCTACTTTCGACAAACAAAACTGTCCACAAAAGTATTTTAGCAATAAATATTCAACATCAAGGATAATAGAGCATCATTTTTGAAACGTCTCTTCCCGGAAAAAATGCAGACAGGTACCTGTATGCATTTTTTTTCATTTATTCGAGCTCAACTGCACACAATTTTCCTGGATTACATCCTGAATACCTTCAAAAATTGTCAACACTTCCTTTTTTATTGAAAACACAATGGAAATCTTTTCAACTGTTTGGAACATATCCCTGGTATGTTAAGTGAATATGTTGAAGGAGAGGAGTGCCTATTGTATATATGCTGCATGCTTTGCATATGAATTGCAGCACAATATGAGGACTTGCTCTATTGCATTGATTCGTGCTGTAAAATGTTCTACCAATAAAATATAGGACATTTGCACTTTGAACACAAAAGCGACACCAGATGTGAAAATCAATCGATTGTGTTGGGGTCATTGGCTTCGGGTCTAGTGGACGACGCCTTTATGTCCTTATGTGTAATAAAGGAATCACTTCAGAAAGTTGAAAAGACTTAATTGGATTGTTATTAAGTGGGATTGGTTGCATCTTATGGAGAACTATGAATAATATGGTTAAGTATAGTTAAAGTTGATTAAATTTTGTTGAATTTATTTAAGCATGCGAAAAAGCCTGTAAAGATCTCTCATTAAACCAAAAAATCATAATATTTGATGGTTACAAAACATATTCATGGATAAATGATACACTTTTTCAAGCTTGGATATGTAAAAATGGTTGGCAATCAACACCCTTCCTCCTTTGTATATGTTTTTCTTCCATGCTTCTGTTAATTTAACATCACGCGCAAGCGGCAACCCTGTATGCTATGACCTACACACTTTGAACTAGGCATGCATCGTTTCATGCGAATGGAATGCGATGCCAACCCCGAAAAGCATAGCCTGCAAGAGGATATCGATCGACAACTTGTTGGCCTTAAGGCGAGAGGACCGTTACTCAAGCACGATTTGGTGCGTCGACGGAAAAATGGAGTAGTTGATTTATAGCCGACAACGCGGGTAGACCATTCCCAGATCGTTAAAGTTCTATTTTTTGGTTGAGAATTTGCCCAGAAATTTCTACGTTCCGTGAAAAACTCACACATGTCCTTGTGCAATCAATCATTTTAACGGAGATCGATAACGATATTTGTGCAAAATTTCTCCCTTTATTCAAAATATGACATTTTCATGAATCAAAGGCGCTAAATTCAACGAAATAAAAAAATATTAACAGCTTTTTAACACCAAATCCTCAGTTTCTCTCATCACTATTGACATCAGTCCCATAAAATATGATATATTGCTGTCCATCTCGCATATGTTTTCATGCATATACATATGTCCATTTTTTTCATTTATCAAATTTTCCAAATCAATCATTTTAAGCACATCATTTTGACGAAAATATTCAGACAATTTGCCTGCTTGGATTTTCGGAAATTCTCTTCCAAGACAATCGTTCTGTTGTCGAGGAGGAATTTATTTAGGGAAATTGATTTATCTACATTAAGTCCATCACATTTTAAGTGTTTGATAATAATTATAATGTTTTGCTGTGAAAAAAAAACTAAACTTTATTGATTTGAAAATCGTGGAACTCATCAATAATATTATATAAAAAACCACACCCTTCCCAAAGATAGATTTTATACACCTATTTCCTTTTTATCTTAAATGCCAGTATTTCCTGCAATTGCCAGGTGAAATATGTATCTTGTTCAACGTGATTGCTACATGTGCTCCATGTCATTCGCCACACATGCCCCATATGACCTTAGTGCACGTCCAAGAGTCCACACAACATATGCAGACCGACTTAAACCGAGAGATTCATATCTGATGTTTGGACTTTTGCCAAATGACCATACGACTCGCGGGATCAACATTAATACTCTGCACATGGTATTGCAGCCACTCTTTGGTAATTGGGGAGCACACAATGTGCTCGTATGCGGTAATGTTGTTTTTTTCCGGTTCAATGATATTCGAATTTGTGTGACTTTAGATAAATTTTTACGAGCTGGATTATGTGATTTTCATGACACTTGGGAGAGTGTAAAGTGAAATGTTTTTATCACGTTTTAAATTAAATAGTTTGCATTGTCTTCAAATGTGAAACAATTATCCGGCTTTTTCTTTCAGTTTTTTTCAGGCAGACAGCAGCGCAATTTAAGGAATATCCAAAGAAACGTTGAGTCTCCTTTTTCAGATGTGTCTTTTACTTCCAAAATCTTTTAAAAAACCCATGAAACTTCTATAAATGGTACGAATAAATCTGCATAAACTATTTGGTTCGAATTTTGTGCCAACAAGATATCGTCAAGAGAGACAGTTTCCTTACTTATGACCAATTGTCCGAAGTAGAACCTTATCTGCTTATAGAAAAGGCATGCTAATCAAAATGAAGTCCGCATCAAGTAAAAAAAGTAGCTCGACCGGTGGAAGACCCAACAAAATGCCTATATTGTCTCTCTCGCAAATAACCAATCGAAAAACTTCCTATCATCCAAATAGCCGCCTGTGTGGCGACCATTCGAACATATTCATTCTTAAGGCCTCACCAATTTGAGCGCACTGAAGACGAACATACTCGGGGCGCGGATGACTGATCAACACGGCGAAAAATTATGAAGTAGATCGCATAATAGCTGTCCCATTTCAAATTTCAGAACATCAGCTCACCGAAACGTGGATGATATAGTAAAAGGTCATTTCTTCTTCCGAAAACTCGCAAACGGGGTTCACATTGTGTTGCCAAGGATATCGAGAACTTAACGTGTTAACTATATTTTTCAGTTTCCACGTTTATGTTCCTATTTTTATGACCAAAATTTATTCGAAATGTAGAAATCGTCCAGCAACATAAATCAAATGTATCCTTTTTTTGCCATGAGATATTCTTAAATTTCATATTTCTACTGTCCAAATTCTGATCGTAAAATTTTTACGTTTTTCACGCTGGACAAAAGGACGTCCTCGAATGTAGTGTGGATAACGTGCTTAAGATTGAACCGCCGTGATTCGGGAAGTGAATTTGTATATGCAGTAATCGTTGCCGTCATTTTTTTAACCAGATACTGTTCAATTCTGACTTTGGCCAGCATACTACGCTTTCGAATCAATCACGTGTTTGGAATGATTTCTGCGAAATTCTCTCGTTGCCACACAATCTTTATTCGAAATGGTGTGAGCGCAATTTTCATTGTGCCAGGAGCGGAAATTTTGATAATTATTCCTTAGTATAGCAAACAGTGCAATCGCCAAAAAAAGGCACGTCTACACTTTGTTTGCGACTCAATCATCTAGACAAAAAAACGCGCCAATTCATCCACCGCTGCGCATCACACCATCATAAACTTTCGCATGAACTAAGCTCACTAATTGCCTAAGTATCGTCAAGCAGCTCTGAACCTGAGACTCGATGCATTGGAAACAAGCGCTCTAACCACTAAGCCTATTCCGGAAACTGTTTATCGTCAAGCAGCTCTGAACCTGAGACTCGATGCTTTGGAAACGAGTGTTCTAACCACTGAGCCATTTCCGAAAACTATGTATTTGCCGTCAAGCAGCTCTGAACCTTTGACTTGATGCATTGGAAACGATCTCTCTAACCACTAAGCCTTTTCCGGAAACTGGTTATCGTCAAGCAGCTCTGAACCTTTGACTTGATGCATTGGAAACGATCTCTCTAACCACTAAGCCTTTTCCGGAAACTATTTGTCGTCAAGCACCTCTGAACGTGTGATTCGATGCATTGGAAACGAGCGTTCTAACCACTAAGCCTTTTCCGGAAACTATTTGTCGTCATGCACCTCTGAACGTGTGATTCGATGCATTGGAAACGAGCGCTCTAACCACTAAGCTTTTCCGAAAACTATTTGTCGTCAAGCAGCTCTGAACCTAAGACTCGATACATTGGAAACGAGCGTTCTAACCACTAAGCCATTTCCGGAAACTGTTTGTCGTCAAGCAGCTCTGAACCTGAGACTCGATGTATTGGAAACGAGCACTCTAACCACTAAGCCACTCGGCAAAACCAAGGATACTATGCGTGATCCCTGTGACAGTTGGTTCCGAACAATTTCTGATAAAGAAATCGCTAAATTGTTTGGTAGTGACTTGGAACTTCAAGCTTATGTAGTGGGTGTGCGGTCACTAGACTGTCCGGATGGTAGTCTTGCTAAGCATGCTGATATTGACCAAGTGAAAACTATTGATGCCTGAGCTGATTTCGCTAAATTAAGTAGAAATTTAAACCGATATTGGTCATGGTAGGAGTGATTCTAATTGACCTGTTGACGCAAGAACATAAGGAAATGATTCTCTTCCACATACACCGAACAGGAAAGGACGAAAGTCTTTACAAGTGCTTGTGCGAAAATCCTATATATTTAGCTGCAGCATTGGAAAGCACGTCTTGGCGCATGGATCAACTGGAACCATAAAGGATTACTTTCTTTAATTTCTCATGCGATATGGATACTTTAGGAAATACCAGAACATGATGATGGAAGTTGGATCGCTCTTCTTGCTAGCGCTGAGCTGGAGAGTATAGCCAAGTTCTGCAGACTGTCTTCAGAAGCCACGGATTTGCCCAAAAGAAGGTCAGACGTACCTCTAATTGTGCAAGGCTTGGGAATGATATGGTGCGCAGCCTTTGCCTATGTTAGAATTGTGTTTCATTTGATGAGGGTGCAGGGTTTATTGGAAAGTGCCTGAAGAGTTTTACTATGAAATGGCCAAATGCGCTTCATAATTAATAAAATCAGCAATGCTAAGTGTATGTGCTTATACAATATTTAATTGTTGACGACAACGGGCACTCAAAAAAATCGATACAACAATTTAAAAACAGCATAGAATCAATATCATGTAATAAATAGTGTAAATATTGACTGTACATCAAACGAAAAATCCGTTATTTGATTCAACATTAATTAAAACACACTCTGCAAACTTGGAACGGTCAATACTCCCCTCTGTCGTCGTATTACAAACAATTTTAATCATCTCTCTTCTCTAAAGCAACGAACTTTCAAGCTTCGAATCGTACGATTCCAAATTATTATTCAATTTATTTTTCCCAGTAGACGAAAGCTCCATTACATCGCGAATTTTCTCACACTTTCCGCCCAATAATACGCGATATCACATTGGAACGGACTCACGCAGCTTTAGTGAATAAAAACGAACCCTGGAAATTGCCATTCTTTGGCATATATTCTATTCCCTCCCGCCTATTCCATCGTCTTTAATCGTCAAAATTCTTCAGACGATTTGGATATCCATTGAATCTTTCTTATTGCGCTTATAGGTATTGTTATCGTGTGGTTCTTTGCATGAACGGTTGCCGAAATGATTTATTGAAGACCATTTTCAGCCATCATCCATCCATCCGTTTCGTCGTGGTCAATTATGATTCTTTGGTTCTCACTACTTGAAGAGGGCACATTCATTTCTTTCCATTTTTTTTGTATCTGGTTGCCCGGTCTTGTGTATTGGTTCCGCATCTTATAATGTTTGATGTTGCGCCTCATCTCGGTTGAATCGCCAGGTAAAAAACGACTAGCAATTTTCTTAGGATTCAGTAAGTTGATCCATCGCGTACCTCTGTGTGTGTAAGCATGTTGAGTAAATGATGCTGCTTAAGATATAACGATGAGATAGATATGAAACCGTTTTCTTTTCTTTTGCTAAGATGTCGATGATCCTGTTTGCAATTTCGAAAGATGAGTACACTTCAGATAAGGGAATTATTTGCGGTTTAGATGTGGAATTGATGATGGAAATCGATAGGGATTACTCACATCTAATCCTACTGAAAGATTTCATAGAAAAAATTGAGTACTTATTGATGAAAGACACAGTTCAGGTATTAACGAAGCAGTCGCGCTAAAATGTTACGAGTATATTATTCAAATTTTTGTATCTACAGATGATTTCTCATATTATAATTTTTTGGGGAAGGACTTTGCAGATGGCAACGAAAAATCTGCTCTTGAATCAAGGAAAAAAGGTACCAACTCTAAATTCAGACACGTAACTAATCTGGTTTGTAAATTTTTCGTCCCAAAATCTCGACTGGCCACAAAGTTTAATCGTCTTGCTAGCAAAGCAAGGTGGCGTGGTTAATTTTTTGGGTTCCATTCAATTCGTGTGCCAAGACTACCCACGCAAAAGACCTGAGCCGAAAAACGGTCCGAGTCTCAAGAATCCAAGATCATAAAGTTTACTTATATCGAAGGACTCCACAAGTAAACAACACAAATGCTTGCATGTTAATCGAAAATATGTATTCCGGACTCCTCACGACCGTCCTGTTCCAATTCAAGTACTCGTGCTAAATGGTCTTCACACCATCTTGTTACCGTTACCTCCCGGGTCAAGACCTAAATCTGTACTTAAGCGATCGGTTGAGGTCTTCGGGTACCGGTCAGCCCGTTGGAGACGGGTCGTGGGCGCCACTTGTCCACCCCAATGGGCTTCTTGAGCCGTCGGACGAGAATCCGGCTCACCGATGTTATCCTGAAATTTGTTTTCGGCTCACAAAAAACAACGGTGCACGGCTTTTATTTGGCAAGGAAAGGAAAATCTACTTATATCCGATAAGACACAATGGCGTAACGTTCTACAACCGCGCGTCCCTCACCACCACTCATTTTTTAATTCAATCTATCGATTCTTTATGATTTGAATTAATGATTCTGAAGATATACACTTCCTATTGTCTACTCTAACCTGCTCGGCCACGCCGCTTCTTCACACGCTGCGTTGGGGTTGGTTTGGGCAGCCTTCTTGGCGGTGCGATGCTCCTTACTTGTTGTGTCCGGACCTCTTCGGGCCGCCTCCTCGGCGATGCGTCGCTTCTATGCTTCTTGCTGGGGCTTGTTTCGGCCGGCCTCTTGGCCACACTCTACTCGCATTTCCCTTTTCTCCGAGTCCACGGCTCACCAAAAAAAAAAAACGAGCGGCTGGATCTCGAGAATGTAACAATAGAAAAGAACCCGCTTCCAAAGTGCAGTTTCGTTTTTATACCCGCGCCCAAAATCGCTTGGCCAGTTCCCGCAACCAGCGGCGAAACCGGACTCTTTTTCTGCGGTCGTTGGCCCTGGGGCGAGCTAGTTGGTGCTCGGACCCGTGCTCTTGTTGTCGATCGCCACCCGCGATCTTTCGCCTCGATCGAAGAGCAGCTTTTCGTGGGCGGTGCGTCGATTTGAGGCGTGTCTGCAGACGCTGGCCAAACTTCGCCGACTATTCCTATCACTTGTCTCGACGTCAACCGCCAGAGCACAAAACACAAGACGGTTAGGTCGAGGTCCTTACAAAGTATTTCCAAAGATTATTTTCAATAAACTAAACTAAGCTAAATAGTGGTGGCTCCTATTGTGAGTGAGTGGTGTCGTGCCGCGAGGTGAACCGTGACAACCTTGCTCTAACATTCTTCACCCTGTCACGTCGTTTGCTGTAACAAAAAATGTGTAATCTTTCCTATGATCTCTCATCATGCACATATAAAAGATGAGAAAATTACAAACTTCGCCACTTTTTACTGACCGTCGCCGTCGTTCATCGCCTGAACAAAAAGAAGTGCAAGCCGGGTCAATCACTTCCTTTTCCCAATCAAATTAGCATGTATTTCATAACGTTTTTGGGAAAAGTAGTTTATCGTGACTTTGATCACATGTAATATGGTCATTTCAAGACGTCCTATTTTTATTTGGTGAATTCGCGGGCTTCTCATAATGTTATTTAGTTGCTGAGTTTAATGCTAGTCCTAGCTCGGAGAGCTTCAACATCACGGCATTTTATACATGGGTTGGTTAACTAACTCATACCAAGATCCCTTACCAAGTATAAGGCAATCATCGGTAACGAATACTGACACTGCCGTTCTGAAGTAAGGTGTTCCAGTTTTGTTCAGAGTATGTTGACTCTTACATATTTACTGTAGCTAGAAATGGGGACTTTCTTAAATCCCTGCATACTCTCTGGACCGTAGCATCTCTGTTAATATGCAACAGCACACCGATATATAACTGTACAGAATAGCCCAGAGCTTTTGACTGCACCTACGAGTTGTAAGACACATTTTCATACAAAATTCCTCGGGGTTAGATCGAAGAAAAGCTGTACCCTACATGCTGAAAGTGTAATAGTAAGCCGACGTAAATATGCTGAATGTGTAATAGTAAGCCGATGGAATGGACAAATTAGCGTGCCTAAAATTGAATGGAATTTTATTGCCACGGTCATTTGAGACAAATTCAGGATTAATCTGAATTACACATCCCTTAGTTGGAGCATAGTCTCAACTCAGGTGGTTCGGGACCCCCTCCCTCCCTCCGATCAAGGATGGTAGTTTATTCGCTATTGTCTGGATCGTTAAAGGAAACATTGGCCAGAGTTGAAGGATAACTACCCAATGAAATCGCAACCACAATTTCAATGTTTGCACCTTCGAAAGGAGCTAACTTGTCTTTTGTTAAGCGAGCAGTAATCTGCTTTGGTCACTTTAACTCCATGATATCCAACTTACCCCTAGGGTCGGGGAATCTTTTTCGGGGTGAGCTTATTCTTCGGGAGAGATCTGCATCCGTAGCAACGGTGAGCAAGATCCATGAAATATGGCTCATGGTCCAATGCTTTTACTGGCTGTTTTTTTCGAGCTGGGCACGCTTTTTGGGCTAAATCAAACGTACGAAAATTGTCTTCATTCTCGGATTGCTCCTTTTCAGGGCATAAACGGTGTAGTCCTGCAGTTCCTTGACATCTTGTGGCCGCTCTACTGAAGTATGCGCTACTTCTTCAGTCTGATATATCCTTCATTGGCCCGAAATGGCTCGTTTAGTCCACGGCGCTAAAATATGTTAAATACGCTTCGATTAGCTTGAAATTCGGCAGTATTTTCCGCAGAGAGAATTTTTGCATTCACATCAAGCACTGCAGGTTCCGTGAAAGGATCAGAATAAAATATGATTCACTTATGCTATCATATAATTTTGCATTGGTTGTGAATATTATTCGGTAAGATGGAAAAAAAAGCGTGCTCATCAGCTCGAAAATGCATAATAACATGACAATGGTATGACTAACCAGCATATGCATGCATTTCCAAATTTTCCCAGTCCGAAAACAACCTCCAAATTATGCTAGTATTGTAAAAAGACAGAAAATGATAACGCACGTTTTATCAGTTGTGCGGTTTTACACATACATACATATATCGCCTGTATATCAGCAAAAGCATAATAATCGGAGCCATTTATCCAGAAAAAACCACCATATGATATTCACAAGAGATAGAGCGAAAAATAATAATCAGAATAATAAACGATGATGGATTGTTTTTGATGTGAAAACCCGCTTTGTTTGTTAACCACGAAAAAAAAAACGTATACGAGATATTTATTATCTTTAATGTGGAGGCCAGCACCCGCAAAATATCTATATAAAAAATGAGAGCGTGAATTGTTACATGAATTCGCATAGTTAGTGAAAATGGTTACTAATAGGAAAAATCCACTGTTCATCGACTGTGAATCGAAGCAGATATTTTGCTGCGTTTAAAGTGTGAAAATTGATGGAAAATTATACAAAATTCACTGAGAATTTACGACACCTTAGACATTATCTACCCTAAAATCGACAGTGCGAAAATTAAATCTAAACAAATTCTTCAAATATTTAAAAATAAAACTCATCCATGAACTTCCAATAAAAAAATCGTTGAAGATTAATTGTTCAAAGAATTCATAAAGCCCTAATTAAAATAGTTTCTCAGCACTTCCATGTCTTAACAATAGCAAAGCCACTGCCATGATATCTTAATGAAGCCGTCGACCGGTTGGCATGTACATATGTATCTTTTAATTACATTTTAAATAACGTTTTTTTTATTTATGTCGTACACAAAAGTAGAAATGCTTTCGTGACCGATTTCAATTTAATTTCTAACTGTATCGACTGTTCGTGGTAACGAACAAAAGTGCTCTTTGTAACGCTGTTACGCGCTGCTTTATGTTCATTCAGATTTTCGATTGACGTTGGAATCATCTTTGAAGAAGTCTTGGCTGATACTCAGATACTTTTTGTGTAGCTGCACTACAGGCATGTGAAAGTACTTAAAGTGGTTTTCAAAGTTAATTATACAGTAAAACTAGCTGCTTAGATGGACTATTATTTCGATTGGATTAAGTTGTTAAGAAATAGAAGAACCTTATCTTCAAAAATTGGCTAAGTTCTTGCTCTTACTTCGGAATAATCCATCATCATTTCCATCTTCTAAATTATTTTGTAAAAACAAACATCAATGGCTAAGCAATTGGGACAGGGTTTGGTCTCAATTTCAAGCAAGTTGGCATCAGCGAAAAACTTCCCTTAGTAACATTCTGAACATCGCGAACAGAACAAGTCGATGTTAGCAGAAGTTATTGAAATGAGTTTATTGGTAGGATTGCCATGAAATGGATTAACCTTTGTATTTCTATTTTCAATCTTGAAATTTACCTGAGTATCGGCGCAACCGCCAGAGATAATGGCAAGCCAAAGCTGCCTTTATGCCTAATACAGCGCAAATGGCGCAACGAACAAATAAAAAGGAAACGGATGCCGATGTAGGTAGTCCAAATTCTCTGCTATGAATGTTCAGATAGCAAAACATACAGATAATGATTTCTTTTTGTGTTTCGCACTAATTATTCAATTAGTACGCAACACTTTTAAACGGTGAGGGTGTAGTGAAACCACATGTATCATCTACAATAGATGAACGGGCATGCGTGGCATCATACGAATGAATGAGTGCAGATGGACATGTGGTTCTCCGATGTTTCCCCTATTCCGCCACAAAAACCTGAGGTCTGTAACTCCACTGAATCCGTGATTGAATAATTGTGAAGTCTTCTGCCACAGTTAGTGAAGGACAGCGTGAGAGATAAACTGCGCAACCTTATCCAGGTTACAACTCCGGAGCGTGCAGACATTCGATGATGCATATATATATTTTTTACCGAGGATACATACAACCAGTCTCCCAATCTTTAAGGCGGAGGGTGCTCCCAATACAGGCATCTAACATACAAGGAAGCTGACACAGCCTTAACCTCTCCAGGTCTATCTCAACCCAGGAGATCACGACATGCAATCCCGGTTAAGCTCTAGACCTGCTATCTCAGATCCTTCGACTGTTCGGGCACCAACCAATCATTCCGCCTAATTGCCTGCCAGTAAAAGCAGCTGGAAGCTGAAGTTATGAAGAACAGAATGATGCGGTCCCCCTTGAAGTACTCCTTCGAGTAGAACGGATGTCTCTGACCACTCTGGGAGGTGACTTCAAGCCGTTGCCTCAATAGCCTCACGTACTGTTGACGAGGGAGGAGGGGGGATGGACGCTAAAATGGTTTTGGTGCTACGTATAATAAACCCCATTCTTTCCGTGGGAACACATCAAAATGGTCCTTACCGGCACCCCTACCTGTGTAGAGATCGAACTCCAATTAGTCTTCCACACTTTCCGTGCGATTGTCCCTTAGGCTGAGGCTCCACGTCCGATTCCAAACCGATTATTATTTGAAATGCGTAAACAATAAGAACGACGGGCGTCAAGGCTCCACGTCCGATTCCAAATCTGAAATAAGAACGTGCGAGGCTCTTGAATCAGATTGTTTGTTTAGTGTTCATTCCCGTGTCGGTGCTCATCGTGAAAACATCTGTCTTGTGTTGTTGATAGTGTCAGTGCTAAAATACTAAAATGGATGAAATCTGGCACTAGGGCACACTTCTCGGCAAACATTCTCCCACGCCGCATCATTGAATTCCCTGTTGTGGTAGTCTTTATCCGCAATACTCCATATTTCCGGATTATTTCTTACTGCCGTTATCACCTGTTCCATGGCCTTCTCCGTTCACTGCCTTTTAACGAATGACCACAACGCATGCGCATACAGAAAATCGGTTTCAGAAAACCGGTCGTGGAGCCGGGTACCATCCGATCTTATGGCGAAAGCGTGTAAATGAGCGAGAAGGAAGCGCCTTCGTTCTGATTATAAATCGGAACGTCGACCCGGGTCATTCTGAACCTGACGGGTCGTAAAACAGGCGTTCTTGATCGAATCGGACGTGGACGCAGGGTCGCCCGGTTCTCCTATAGATAACATGCAAAATAAGAAAAGGTCGCGCCGCTATGACGTTCATTCTTAAAAACAAACAAACCGAAACCGATTTGGAATCGTACGTGGAGCCTCAGCCTTAAAAAAATAAAAATAACTACCACCATCGTCTATCGTACCAAAACGCAAATCGTTCACTTGCTTCGGTCATCTTCCACCGTCACAAAGTGGACAAGAGTCTTCAAACGCCGCCATTTCAATTAATTGAAGCTAATATTTTTTTTACCTAATTGATAGGTCAGAGGCATGCGTGTCAATTTTCTGGATGGCGCAATAGCCCAAATTGGTCCAGGATCTTAAGGTGATGTCAGAGATTCCTTATTTATTTGACCCATAGAACTCTAGAAGATGAAACATTCAGCAACAACTTCGTCCGTGACTATTATCCTGATTCAACTCAGGTATTCATTTACTGGCTGAGTGAACTAAAAGTGCCATTTCTGTCGCCAAGCAGCCTTGAATCAGGTACTCAGTGCATAGGAAGCAATTGTTTGTAACTGCCTAAGCCACTCTGACTAATTTACAAATATTGTTCGCCTAAACACTTTAAAGTGTCGATTGAAATGATTTCGAACAGAAATTTCATCCCCATTTGGCGCCCTCAAATCGACCTAATTGTTCAATATGAAAACAACAATGTCATGTTCAACTGTTGCTCAACTGCTGTTCAACGCTTCGTTTACTTTCAACCAACATCGCCATTTAGTTCCACCAAACAATTTCAATCGTGGATATATCATCAAAAGCCTATAATCCCAACAATCTCATATGGAATCGCTATGTAGTTCAGTAGAAACATATACATATGTATATCTACGAGCATGCATCCTCAATCCATGGATTCATCGAACCGTTCACGTGTTAAAGCTGCAGCATGATAGGTGTACGATGCCATGCTATTCCACACATGTGTCGTGGTATACCGAAGCATTCGGATAATCAGAAGCATCATCACTGAACCCATTCTTCAGATTAGAAATAGCAGGACTTGTATGTCTTTTTCATGCCATCATCCATTGCCCCGTCATCATCCGGCGTTAGACGACGCACTGACATCATTCCATCTTCTTATATGTGCACATCCATCCGCAGATCCATATGAATGTACGTACATATGTTGGATTGCATTGTTGCCGAGCTTAAGATATTCTGCACAATTTCAGTGAACACCTTCTTTTTGTGGTATGATGAATGATGGTGGCGTTGATGATGGTGATGGAGAAGATGCGACCAGCATCTTAGAACAGCATCAAAGAGATACTGTATGTTGTATATGGGTTGGATGAAAAGTTCCGGGTCAAGTACATTTTATGTATCTTTGATTATATCAAATCAACACTGGCCACTTTAAAAGATATGCTACCAAATGAGAAAGTCATTTACAAGTGTTTATACATGCAAGAATCGACATCGATCCATATGGAATCATTCCATCTAATTATAGAAGGTTCAAAGATGACGCAATGTTCTCAAGATCTATCATCCTCTTGTTCCTCGTCATTAAATCGGATTGTGAAAAAAAAAACGATTCTTTCAAAGAATTTCAACATTTCCAATATTTTCATTCGAATGAAAGAGCATTCGTGCAAGAAAAGGAGAGTCAATTAAATGTGTCCTTCAATGTCGTTCGCCACAACGAAAATGTGTTACAAATTGGAAAAATAAATATAGCTATTTTATTTCTTTTGTGAATTCCATTATAAGTGTTTATTGAATGTTCAATTTCGTTGTTTTCTTTGAGTCTGAAATAGAACACAGGTGTAGGATATCGTAGGTGGGACAGCACAATGCCTTCCAGAGTTTTGATAGAGGTTCACAAAACTGAATTTTGTTTGCGGTTCAAAGGACATTTTTACACTTTTTGTAACATATTTTAATGGCATTTTAAGCGCTTGTAGATAGATGGAAATATAGTAACCCGTTGTAGTAACTTTCACCTTAACATACTTCACCAAAACCTCGAGGATTTCGAGGAGAGAAACGTTGAATAAAATTAAATGGAAAGATATCACATGTTTTGGAGGCGCATTTTCATATGGAAATGTAGTTCTTAATTTGGACTTGAATTATAAAATTCTTACAGATTTATTATCTTAATGTTATTTGAATTAAGTTTGTCGAAGAGAAGTTATGAAATGATTTTAAAATCCAATAATTTGTAATCTAAGAAGAATAATTGGTCGACATAATATGATGATGATATTTGGGGTCAGATACCCCCAGAAGAGTGGAGAAGGTCTCATTGTGTTTACAACGGTAGGAACTTTTGTTTTGGTTAGTCGCAACGATAATTCGGTCAATGGCAGAATGTATTTTTGTCATGCATCGATTCATGGTGAATAAAGATTAAATCGTCGAAATCCAACGAAACCTCTGATTTTTCACCTTGAACTTCGACGTAGAAGTATTTAAGTGTGACGCGTTTGAGTCCAAAAAGATCTGTTATACATCAAATTTGGCATAAGATCGGCTCCGTCAAGAATTTCCGGGCCACCTGATTTCTCATCAATGACATCTGTTCCCTCACGGTTCCTTGACAATCGCCCACGATTCCTTCATCTTTCCCCATTATTTCTTCACCTTCCTCCACGGTGCTTTAATCTTCTACCACAGTCTCTTGATCTTCACCTTACGGTTCCTTCATCTTCACCTCAGGATTTCGTGACCTTCTCACGATTCCTTGATCTTCTCCTTGCGAATACTTGATTTTCACCTCACGGTTCCTTCATCTTCACCTCACGGTTCCTTGATCTTCACCAAACGGTTCCTTGATCTTCCCTCGCGGTTTCATAGCCTTCTTCCACGATTCCTTGACCTTTTCCCATTATTTATTCCTCTCTCCCCACGGTACCTTAATATTCTCCCACAGTCACTTGATCTTCACCTCACTGTTCCTTAATCTTCTCCTCAGGATTCCGTCACCTTCTTACGATTCCTTGATCTTCTCCTTGCGATTGATTCCTTGATCTTCCCATTATGATCCCATGAACTTCCTACACGATTCCTTGACCTTTTCCCATTATTTCTTCTCCTTTCCTCACGGTACCTTAATCTTCTCCCACGGTCTCCTGATTTTCACCTCACGGTTCCTGGATCTTTACCTCACGGTTCCTTGATCTTCCTTCGCGGATCATTATTTCTTCACCTTCTCCCACGATTCGTTCATCTTCCATCACGGTTACTTTACTTCATCCAACGGTACCTTTACTTACTCCTACGGTTCCTTTCCCTTCTCCAACTGTTTCTTCACCTCCCCCTCCATGAATGTATGTATATGATATTTGGGCATGATTTCGTGGAAGCTGTTCAGTCTTTTAATAATTCTTTTTGAAATTGCTATTAAAACTAAGTTATTTTGAAATGATTTTTACTTTCTTCATTGAAGGGTGGACACTCTTTAATTATTTATGAAAGATGATTACAGTTGAAAAGCTCCCTCGGTTGATTTAAGTGTAATTCATGTTCTTACCACAATTCTGCAATACATTGTCAATTGATTGTGGCCATATTTTCTGAAAAAAAATTTAATCGATTTTCCCGCAAAGTTCGTTCATTGTTTCTAATTCGATTGAGTACACATTCAACTTATTCATTCTTGCTTTAACAATAAATAAGCTGAATACTACTAAATCGATTTAGAAGCAATGAACGCATTTTTAATAAATCAAAACCACATTTTTGAAGTGCTTTTGTAATTTATACAAAAGCAGGTGGTTTTGTTCTCGCTTTTAATCATTCACAAACATTTTTAAACGCACTTGCTTTTTTGGTTAAAAGACTTGCATTGGTCTTAACTATGCAAAATTATTACTGTCAATGTTTCCTGCTTAGCAAAAATGAAGAGTTATTGCATCAACAACACCACCGACTTGAAACTATCATTCGGCGAGAGAATTGTTTTGCATTTAGATTTTAAAAAAATCTGTATGAACAAACATAATTTCTAATTGAAGTTTATAATCAATTTTTAACATTTTCTTTTAATTTTTCAGGTAAGGAATTACATATTTCCTAACTTAACAGTAAGTAAATATATCAACACAATTTTTTATATGTTCATTTCTATAAGAAATTTCATCAATTAAATACTTTAAAATGAAATGGACGGAAACGCCATCGCCACTTGTAAATATCCTCTTTACCACCACGGCCGCCGCCAACCATTTCAGATGTTATTGTATCCTTGAAAACTTGAACGGAACCATTAATCTTCGTCCGGATTCTCATCCGCAACTTACCACACGTAAGTTGCACCTTTTGTTTGGGGGTGAGCAACAAAAAAAATTCACGGAAAATCGATCAATCCACGTCTGTCAATAGTAATTTACCTGAAACGAGTCCTGAAATCCAAAACCATTAAACATTTCCAGTTAATTACTTCTAATATTGAAAAAAAAACACAAATCGAAGGATTGGATTTGCAGAAGTGGAATTTGGACGGATTCACTCAGTTCTATTATTTTGGATGCAAGGGAACGGATTGAATGTATTGTAAACAACATTACATTTCAACTAACCTTCGTGAATAAAGGATTTTTCAATCGCCGTTTTTGGTTGGTAATAAAATTAGCCTGACTTTCTGGCCAAGTGGAACATTGTGTCTTTACGTTCAGTTGTCGAAATATGGCTAGACTCTGGGGTCTATAGCTCTGAATTTTTGCCTAATTTTACTTCATATTTTAAAGACCGTGACCTAAACCTATCCATCAAAAATGATGGTGGTGAAGTCGTGGTAGCTCTCTCTCTTTCTCTCTCTGCAAAGGCTTTCTCTCTCCTCCGATAGAATGTGTTTTCGACAGAGTATTCGCTGACCCTTTTACTTCACTATATAGATTATCTACCTACTTCCCGTGTAACTCTCCCGTTGAGCTCTATGAGTATTTCTTTGTGTCATTTTCTTCGTTTTGCCTCTCCTTGATTCCTTCTTTTCGTGTTATCATATGCGGTGATTTGAATCTGCCCTCCATTGATTCGCACATTTTTCCAATTATTGAAATTATCTTTTCTAGTCGATTATCGAATTTTCTTTCCAATTTTCTCTCATTGTATAGTTTCCAAAATTCAACCATGCCTTTAACTACAACGGTCGACTCCTTGAACTTATTTTATTCTTGATAATCTTATTTACCTTACTTACTTACAACTTAAATTCAAACGTAGTCCTTCTTTCAGACGGGTTTACTAATATATTCTTTAAATCATTATCCTTCTTACTATGCGTTCCATTTTCTTATAATTTCTAAGCTAATTTATGCTTCTGTATTTTCCATAATTTGTGGAAGTTACCTAGCATTTTTCCCCATATTTTTAAGGTTTTCCGCCATGTGTGCAAGCGGCAACCCCGTACATAGGCACTAGGACTTGCAAAGCAGAGTGACTTATTCAAGTCTGTTTCTCTTTCTAATGCTTTCATATAGTGTTCCATTTGGTTACATTCATGTCCTCCCAAACAATTGTAGGTTGGTCCCATTTCAAAATGGTTTCCTTTCAAACCGTTCAGCCAACACTAATATCTTTCAAGTTACCCACACTGCCGCAATGTTTCTCGACAATCGTACCCAAGTTGATGTAGTGTTCACTGCCTTCAGGAAGGCATTTGACACTGTCAACGTTAATGTTCTACTTTAGAAATTGGCTCACTTGGGCCTGTTGGGTCCTTTACTCTCCTGGCTTGAGTTCTACATCAGTTCTCGTTCATATAGTGTTAGTTTATGTGGAGCACATTCTTCTCTGTTCTATCAGGGTCAGGGGTCTTACTTTAACTCTCTTTTTTTTTGACGCTCTAAATTAATGACCTTTCCTTTGTCGTAGCGTGTTAGTGTCTTCTGTATGCTGATGTCTCAAAAATTTGAAGAGTAATTCGCTCAAAAGAGGATTGTATGATATTGCTCTCCAAAGGGATCTGGACACGATCGATTCTTAACTAATTTTCTCTAATATTTTAGGGGTTGAATTTCCTCAACGCCTTCTACCCACATGCCAAATTTCATCCAGATCCTCAAGGTTGTAGTAGTTGTCAAATAATTATAAGGTTAATTCCAGTTCACGAAAGGACGACTTTTGCGAAATGGAAAGAAGAAATTGATGGCAACTATAATTTATTCCAAGTGAAAACATAGAACGTTCACAAAGTCCTCTAATTATCTTAACGATATTGGCAATTCATATGTATTCCTTTGACTTGTTCAATTTCTCCTGTTTAGTATTCTCCTATGATTTGAATACCGGCTTCAGTTGCTGCTATGATTGTCCTGGCAACAAAAATGAATTGATACAAAACTGAAAGGAAATACTCTTTGAAAATGTCTTAAAACCCTGAAAAGGACTTGACATATTTTTAATTGAACTAGTATTTGCTACAGATGACACAAACCGATTTAATCACTAGACATCCTCGAATGCAAATGAACTCCTGCCCATTAAATTTATTCCATTAATGGAATCAAATTGATTCCCTTAATCCTGTTTGACATTGAAATCATCGTGCGTAGTTATAACAAATTGACGTCAAAGGACTCAGGTAGTCTATGTATGATTGACGTTAAATATCATCTAAAATTCGAGATGACTAATGTTTCCTGAAATTCTTGTAATCGGATAGCGTAAAAGTAATCAAGTCCTGCGTCAATAGATAATTACGAAAAGACGATGAACTGGTTTCGATTTAATCTTTATCCTGTCGTGCTAAAAATCAAAAGATATAAGTAATTGAAGATTGGAAAATTTACAGCCAATTTGGAAATTTTTTCGTATCTCATATCTTATTTTAAATGTGTGCAATTTAAAATTTTGGGTTTTTGTCTTTCGCGTGGATAAAATCACTCGTAAAAATGGACATTAAAACCGTTTTGGTATTCTCAAATATGCATTAAAATTCATATTTGACCGTAATATTCACATACGATGAAATACGGAATCCTGGGAAAGATCCTTCGAACTGAATACAATGAAATCTGAAATAATGTATACAAAGTATGTTAATGGCATCGTTTATATGTAGTACTCTGTATGCGAAGGATATTTTATGGATGCTTGCTTTTACGTGGATGAGAACATAAAATTGTTGCATAAAAATGTAGGGAATGGATTTCAATTAGTTTGTGATGTGGCATGAAATAACACTGAAGATATATTACAATGCTAGCGGGGATAATACTGTTGGCATTTTCGTTGATTATACTTTTGCTGGCTGGAAAATAACAATGAAAAATGTTCTAGTGCTGCAGAATAAGCACCATTTCGTCTGTACTATAGTCTGGATAAAATTGGGATCCAAAAATCAACCGAATAAATCATTTTTTTTTGAGTTTCCAAGCGTTTGCCTTTACGATTGATCCTTATCACAAAACTAGATAAAAAGAAGGGCCAGTTCGCGCACAGAATCCAGTAGTTTGGTAGAAAAGCACAGTTGCCATCTCTCCCTGTCAAATTTAAACAATATATATAAAACGGACACCTTTAACCCTTACTTCTACTTTATAATTAATACTAGTTACGATCTGTCCGTAACTGGTATCTCCGGATTACATCGCACCGCATCAACACTACTACTGTTTTTTTCCAATACTGTTGCGCCGAACTTACGCCACCAATTTTCCGGATTCCGTTTTTCAACTTGCGTCCTATGCGCCACCAGTTTAGAGTTCCGGTTTTACAATATGTTCTAGTTTCTTCGTCTGTGCATCAGTGTCCGCCAAGTAACAGAAAAAAGATGCGACTAAAAAAAATTATATTCTGCGTCACACATCTTCATTGCGTCGATCACTCACCTGTGCGCTGCTGTCTACCAGTGGAAAAGAGTCGAGCGGCGCCAAGCAACTCCATTTCTTACATTTGAACTAACATTATATCCTCAGATTTTCGGGGAAATGATTGAACTTCAACTACAATCGCACTTTGATTTCGTGGCGATCCATTTTGCATAGTTCGATCCTTACTCATTTATGATTTTCGTGAAAGTGATTGAATAGATAAATGGAGTATCATAATCATGACGCCAAAGTCTGGATCCGGCTTAATGTGTCGATGAAGTTTTTTAGGCTGTTAAGCTGTTTTGGATGGAGCTTATAGTGAACCCCTCAAGAACTAAAAACTAGTCCTGGAAAAGGGGGAAGTAGAAAGAGGTTAACATTAAAAATCAATTCATTTTTTTGGATTGATATTGTTGCTATTGCTATTGAGATGGATTGAGGTAAGCATCGGAAGACTTGTGGATTTTTCTCTCGGCAGATTTGGAATGAGTCGGTCTTCTTTACTTTCGCGATAACAACGCTGTATTTCGGACGTTTGTCGATGCTTATTGTGGTTTCTAGGATCACTAGACGATGAGTGAGAATTTTCACAAACTGTGTTATTGTCGGAAGTCGCTGGAATTCCCAATGTATTTCTGCCTCTTCTCTCTTCTTCGAGATAATATTCACCATCTAATCGTTGCTGCAGATGTTGAGGAAGCAGTAAATCGCCAAAACACCCGGCCGAGGCTTGCACACTTTTCAACACTTCGTTCGTGATGTAGAGCATATGTTTAATGCCACTGCAGCTTTTAGGACTCGTAGGCTTAATGTCCCAAAACACCTCCATTCATGCATTTGCTTCAATTCTCTGGGGGCCATATCGAAGAGAAGAAAAAGTGGGACATCCCCATGTCTTGCTAATCATGGCATCCTTAAAAAATTGCACATTGCAAATTTGTGTGGAATTGAATTTGTAGCAACTTGCACATACATCACTTTTACGTGGTGTCAATAAAAAAAAGATTTGCACGCCAAAAACGACACCCGAAAAGCGGGATCATCTTTCAAGAGCCACCACGTCTTTGTTTACACGTTTACCGTGAAACACGTTTGGAATCTTTTTTGCGAAAATTTTGTCACAAGCCGTTTGCGGTATTGTTTGTTTTAATCACTGTACATTGGCGGAAGTTATTGCATCCCAAACGGGAAAGTGTCACATGAAAACCGAATTTTTAGGCCAAATAATCGTATTGCGATGGCAACCCCCTCCCCCCTCTTTGTACAACTGACGAAGTATTTTAGTAGGCAGACAGATTTTAATTGTATTGTCTAGTGTGTCTCACTGTTAGCTGAAGTACAAGTTCCTGAGGTCGCAGTCCCAATCCTATGGGCACCATATTCAAAATAAAAAAGTTGGCTTCCGCAAGATGATTCCTCTGTTTAGGTGTCGTTTTTGGCGTGCAACTCTTTTATTAATGACACCACGTAAAAGTGATATATGCCCAAGTTGTTGCAAATTTAATTCTACACAAATTTGCCATACACAACTTTTCCGTGGGAGCCACGGTTTCTGAGATATGGGGGGATGCCCCATTTCTTTTTTTTATTTTCAAGATGGAGCCCAGAAGGTTGGAGCTGCGACCCCTGAAACTGGAACTTAAGCCACCTGTTGAACTGGCAACACATTGCATTAAAAATCTTGTTTGTGTGATCTATGCATAATCAGGTGATTTTGTACTCGCTTTTGAGATTATTATGTGAGGCTTTCAATTGTAATTTCGTATATGAAAACTGATTTTTTTTTATCTTATGCAAAATCGTTCACTGCAAAACAACCTCCATAAATTGATAACACAGAATTTCTTGAAAAATTTCAATAAACATATAACCTGTTAATCAATATTTGTCGCGGCAATACATAAAACACAAGTTTCCAATAAATATTTATTGAAGAATTATCATCGGCAATGAAAAACAAACTATGGCATCATCAACTGTAATATAAGTGATTAAAGATTAAGTTTAAGTTCTCGTATCGAAACTTCTCCCCGTATCTATTTTTCACGGATCCAACTACCAGTTAAACTTGTTATCCGTTCGCTTGCGTCTGCTGGACATGAAAGATATAAAAAAAAAATATTATAGCCACTCATTAAACGCATTAATACGATCTGATATCATGCTAATCGTTCCGAAGTGCTTAATGCCGAAAAGATAATGCCTGCAAAATTAAACAAATAGCACAAGAATTTACTTTTCGGTCTGCACTTGCGTGTGTAGTAAAATCTTCAGGAATCATATATACGAGCGCACATACGTAAAACATATGTTATCGTTAACACCTTGCAAAACAGCTTTTTACACACCAATCCGTCCTGTTTTTTTTTGTGGCTGGCTGTAGCACACATTCTGACTAAATTAATTTGTTCCGATCAAAGAATTAGTTGTGCACGATCCTCTATTTTTTTTCTGCACATGTGCTAATAATGATGTTGCGTTTATATTGCAATTGAACACATTATATCAGCATCTGTGTGTGTGGTGCTAAATGTTCTAATTGCAATGCAAACTGTTTGGAGTGTTTGCGATAAGAACGGAACGTTTTTTTCTTCTTTACGACGAGAATTTTAATGATGATTCCACACAAACATGATGGAAATTTTTGTTCTAATTGAATGATGTGTTGAACATTATCAGATAATTAAAAAAATAATGGTAAATTTTATCGATTCTATTTGATAATTTGTTGAAACCGAAATGTGTTCAACATTTTCGTGGTGGTGGCTTTTCAGTGGAACTGGCCTAGTTAATTATCGTGTCGCAAATATTGCTATTTAATCTTTATCGTTTGCACATGAAATATTTGAAAATAAACATATTATATAACACTTCCTAGACAATATAATCGGTTTGTACCAAGATGGTGTAACTGATTAGCTATCATGTGTAATATAGAAAGAAAGCAGTAGATGTTAGACCAGCGTATTGATTTATGCTTTGCTTACAATGGCGCCCAACGTGGGGTCCGAAACAGTCTATCGCCAGTCAGATTGCTGACTTGGAATTGAGCTTTTCGATCAATGGTATTCAAATAGGATCACCCACAACTTGGAGTGATTTGGCTTCGAAAGCATTAGCTCATGATACTTTTTCTTACAAGTGCAAGCCGTCCCACAATCCTTCCTAATTTGATAGATTCGCGAAATGGGAGTCCATTTCACGTGTTTTTCTGCGCATTTTACGCGGAAGATGGATCGTCTCTGGTTTGCTGTTGTGGACTGTCGAGAATGATCTCGCCGTAGATGGTGGTGTTACCGTTACCTCCCGAATAAGGACCTATATCGGTTCTTAATCGATCGGTAGAGGCCTTCGGGTGCCGATCAGCCCGTTGGAGACGGGTCGTGGGTGCCACACATCCACTTCAATCGGTCTCTTGAGGACGAAAATCCGGCCCACCGATGTTACCCTAAAATTTGTTTCCGCGATCGTGCTAAATGAAACACAATGTTAACTACAGGTGCTACGTGATTTTTTCGATGGCATTGCGTGAAAATAGTATCGTTTAAATGTCCTCTTTGGTATCGTTTGGCTAAATGCAATCTTAAGACCCAATTTCTCACTATTTTCTCACACATATCGCGTGGTAAATTTTCGATGATGCATTGGATGTTTCGTCTTGGATTGCGGATCGTTCGTGGCTTATTCTCGTAGACCAAATATTGCAAATAGCCTCATAGAAAAAGTCCAAGGATGTTAGAGACTTACGTCTCGTTCTTGCCGCTTTAGGTTCTTATTGATCGGTGATCGAAGCGATCGTTCATCACTGAAAAGGCAGTTCAGGAGTTAGACTAGAAGCGCAAGTATGCCAAGCTTGATATTCACGGTATACGACCCGAACGAACCTCAGCTTGAGGAATCGTCAACATAGAATGCAAGCAAAGACAATCAGCCAGCTCTCTGCATTTCAATTTATTTGTACTTGCCAAAATAACAGGAGAAATTCGTCAATGCGAAGTAGATCCCTACCTAGTGAGCAACAGCCTCAATCTCGCTGATTAGGCTTACCAAAAGCTCGATTCCATTGATATACTTCTGGGAGTCAATGTCTACGGAGACCTAGTCTTACCTGGACTGAGAAGAATCTCTAATAGCCATTTGACTGCTCCGAACACAAGGTACGGTTGGATAATTTCAGGACCTATCAGGTCAAGGCGGCTCCAAGAGTTGATGCCACCATGATAAGCACCCACGAGCTGAATAACAGCTTAAAGAAATTCTGGGAATCGGAAGAAATGGCTACAGCTGAACAATTACGCCCCTAAAGCACATACCGTGCGTCTTCCGTTTAAGGCTGAGACAAATCCTAGTATCGGACTGGCCCCCAAAATGAAGGATGCCATATTAAGGTGGCAACTGATAAAAAGAAAGCTTGGGTCTAACCTTGACCTAAAGGTGCAGTACAATCAGCTCCTTCAAGATCATCTGGATCTAGGGTACATGGAAGAAATATCAACAAAGGACTTGGGTTCCTTAACTCTTGACTTGAAGAGGACCATATACTCTTCGTACTTCGCCTAGTTTGTCAAATTCGCCAGCCATACTCGTTTTCACTTCGTAGTGAAACGCCTCGCATGCTTCCGATTGGTTCGCCAACGTGCCGACCTTTAACTGAAAACACTTCTGGCTGTATCGAGGTTTTGAGTCCTTTTCTAGTTCCTGAACATCTGTAACTCCTCCAAATTATGTCGCTGATTGTCGATAGCATTGATATTTCCAGTGCTTGTAGTCATCTCGAAATGAACGTTTGAATCCTAGTTGTTCGACACAGAATTCAGATTTCGACACTGAATTCAAATTTCGACACTTAAAATGCAGCACCAAATTTGCTCTATTAACTTTGCGATTCAAAATTTGCAGTACTGAATTTGCTCTTCTAAAATTGCGCCCGAATATATCCGGCCTGTCGGAACGATGCCCCACTTAAGCTTCCTTCGTACCGGTGTACCTTCCCTCAAGGTTTTATTGCTGCGCAAACCTACCCACTTCGATTGAGGTCTAACGCAAGCTCCTAATCGATCGCCGTATTAAGGTAGGCCAACGCAGACCCTATTTATCGCCTGTTAAAAGGATTTCCTGAGAATCAGTCCGACACCCGCCTACTTTACACTGATTTGTAAAAGTTCTCCTTACTGTTCAACCTTTCATATACTCTTTCCGCAACATACTCGTTCGGCTATGTGATTTTCCGAGGCGTATTTTAGGCTCATGGGGACCCCCCCCCTTCCAACTAACGTTGGGCTTCGGTAATCTCGGCGCACAAAGCGGAAAAGTTATTCATTTTTAGATAAGATATTCATGGCTCCGAACCTTTTCTCACTTAAGGTTCGGTGCTCGGATAGTCTCGACGTGCAAAGCGAGTGGTGTCCAAAACCAAATAAACTGACTCATTTTGTCGGATGAGTCCACCCACCCGGTCAGTGATGGCTCCAGGATAAAAAGTACGTACAACAATCGAAAGGCATTCAAGCACGAACATTCCAAATGTGTTTAACTTGAACAAAACTACAAATCGAGCTGATAGCGACAGATGCATCATATCTTTAAGGATTTTTCGACAATATCAGGACAGCCCTGGCTTTAGTTTGAAACTATTCAATAGAGAGTGCGAAAAGATTGTTTTTGATGACTAGTTCTGTTTTCTCTATACAAAAAAAAATCGTTAGTATCTAAAAGTATCTAAAAATGTGAATTGCTAAAATGTCCTTTAAAGAAATTACTTCTGATAAGACATATTGTTGATGGCAACCTAAATCAGTTTGTATTCGACTCTCGACCCGCTGTAAACATCATCTCTCCAAACAGTTGAATCCTCTTCTTCTTCGTTATATCAGCTCACAAACTGCCAATTCATTCTGCAACAAAAGCAAAAAACATTCTTAACAAATAGCAACAAAACTGGGTCAAAAAGATAGTGTCGTCTAACATTGTCATATATGTAGTTCGTAACAAAAATCTGAAAACAATGGAGTTCATTGTGCAAAAGGAAACAAGTCAAGTTCAACGTCAACATTTATTTATCTAAATTCTCTTCACATATGCAGATACGTATCTAAGCCGACTAGCTTTGCGAACAAACAATTTTCGGTAAGAAATAAAGAGACAACTTTTTTATCGTTTTCATAATCCTTTTTTAAGCGGAAAATACTTATTTTTTTCTGTTGACTATTCTTTTTTGCGTTGCCGAATGACAAAGCAATAAAATATGTTTGTATAGGAAAATATGCGTGAATGGCAAGCGAAAGAATAAACATCCTTTCAAACGATTATGTGTTTAGTTTGTTTGCCACCCAAAAAAAAAATGTCCTGACTCATTGAAATTGATTGCTTAGTTAATGGCGAAAAGTGCGTCCATTGAAGACAGTGGACAAACAAAATGAGCTGTATGATGACATAACAACTAAAAACTTTATCAATTAACCCGAAATATACTTGTCAGGATGAAGCCAACAACAACAAGCTTATTTTAGTTCTAGATAAAGTCGGGTGTTTAGTCTATTCTGTCTTTGTCAATGTCATTGCTGGTCTAGTCGTAAGGATATTGTCATTCTCTATGCACAGTCCTTTACTATTTTCAGTTAATATCCCCAGTCCGCTGTTAGTTTTGAAGCTCTACTATGCTTCTCCAAGGGTATAACGACCAACGTTTAACAGAAAGGACCAGTTCTTGGTATCCGTATGAAGATAAAGACAATATTTGCCGTTCCAATTATGCGTAGTCAGAAGTTGTTCTTATTGATATTAGCTTGGAAGTCCCACAGCGTTTCATATATATCCTTATTAGCCTTTCTTAAATTCAATTGCGATAAAATGAAACGATGGTCATGCTTAGTAACTCACTAAATGAAAACTAATTGCTTTCATCAAAACATATGAGAAAATTACAGATTTTCTTTCGCAACCGAAAAAAGAAATGAACTCTTTACGGATGTCCCATTCTGTAAGTACCAACATTATATTTACAACATTACAGGATTCCTATAAAAACTTCAGTCGTTTCAGATTTAAGATCCAAACCGTATAAGACTATATGTTCAACCCTGTTTGAATTTCCTTTCTTAAATCACCTATAAAACTTCTTTCGAAATGTGAAAATCGATTGAAGTAATTATGATTGTTCCTTTGAAGCAACCCCCCTCCCCTTTTCAAGCCCAAGAGACTTTTTTGTTTTCAGGTGTCGGTCAGTTTTCTGTCCCAAGCCAGCCAACGAAAAAGGATAGTGAGTTTATTAATGGACGAGACTTTATAGTGGAGTCAGACATAGCCAAGGTGAACCATTAAAAGTGCAGGAAAATTAATCAAAGTAAAGTTTTAAACTTTTTATTTTATAGTTTGGAAAGTTCCGTCCTCTTCATTCTGTTCCGAGGGTGTTTGGTCGATCCATTGTTGGCGTTTAGGATACAAATAAATATTTGTCCCACGAATCATTACCAGGGGTTACATTCTGATATTGGAGGTGTCGAAGTCCTGGAAGAAAGTTTTAAGTGGATTCGATAAGGTCTCTTAAGTGAGTGTAAACCAAAGGTTGTGGTTTCTTTCCTACATCACAGATAGGAACTCATAAGAGCAGTCAATAATTCGTTAAGATATTCTCTCTACTTTTTAGGTCATCGTTCGGTTGAATACTAACAAGGCTGACGTGTTCCGGACGGGTTTGAATGGGCCTCGTTTTGAATGAGTCATACACTAAGGTAGGATTAGTGTCCACTACTAGAGAGTTACGGTAAGCTTCTCTATTGGTGATGAGGTATTGATAATCTCATTGTAATATAACGTTTCCCTAGACCACTTTGGTGTCAAATCCATTGGGTAGGCCTTCAGGTTAAACCAAAGAAAATTCCGCCTTTTGTGTATATGGACGTTCTGATCTTTTATCTTTCAAGGTTTATATTATTGATGTAAAAAAAAGTGTCTTAAGTAGATGAGATTTTAAACTATATCGATTTATAAACTTCATAATCCTTTTCACTTTGGTTTTATCTAATATCCTACGATAAGTATGAACTAGGTGCCGCAGCAACAAAACACTTGAAACGTTATCCCGTTCTATCAAAAGCACAAAGTAAAATGCCTAGGCTCTTACATAATCAGACATTCTCGATAAGAACCTCGATGGGCATGCGACTCAGAAACTGATTAAATTTTCCTGACCGGAAATACACCTACAAAAAATCTGGCGAAGCCCATAATTCAGTGTCTAGTTTGTCGCGATTTTATTTCTTCGCTTTGAAAAAGCATCTGTACGTCGCCTGGAATTCATTTGTCAAATCGGAGATTGAACATCAGACTCAGCCGTACATTCTGGATTAGGAAACTATCGGCTCTTATCTATTTGTGTTTGCAGACAGTTGATAAACGATAGGCTGAATGACAACCCAAAAATTTCAGTTTGAGGTTTGCATTGGGCACGCTTTTGGATGCACGGTTTTGCTATTATTGCACAAACCGTCAATCCCACGAGAAAAATTATCCTTGAATGTTTGGCTGATTATTTGAATATGTTGATTTACTCATCAATTACTGTATGTGAAATCCGAACCACATTTCAACTCCCATTCCAGAACAATTAACCCATCTACAGTTCACTTTTCAGAATCTCATGGTAACCGCATTTATTCCACAAAATCCAAAATGTACACAGGTAGCTATTTTGTTATTTGACTGAACCGTAAATAGTAGATTAACTTTATGCTCGCTAAAATGTATTTTACGGTGCAACAATCATGTAATTATTGTGAACCACAACATAAGCTACTTTGAAATCATGAAAAACGTATATTAAATTTTCACTTTACTGAATTTCGTAAAGGATAAACCGGTCATTTGATAGTATCCTTAATTATAAGCATTCATGTGAATTGACTTGATTAAAAGCAGGACCCATAAAATCAATACTAATAGGACTAATTAATTTGTTGAATTTGTTTATTTTTCGCCACAAATATTGCAGAATCTATGAAACTGCAGTTTGGATAGTCATTATTGGAAGGATATCTGATATTATCGATAATATGTATAATCCAGCAATTTATCGAAATTCAATTGTTCCAAAAATCATGAATCCATAGAGAAAGTTGTATGGAAAAATTTTAAACTCATATATTTTTTATTTAACCGTCGATCCTACGAAAAAATAATCTTTGAATGTTTGGCTGAATATTTGGATATGTTGATTTATTCATGAATGTATGTGGAATCCGAATCACATTTCAACTCCCATTCCAGACCATCACCTTTCAGTCTTGGGGACGCGGCAACGAACCATTCTCTGTCGTGCAGACTAATGCGGGTTCGGCCTTTTCATAGCTAGAGGTGCGATGACTGTTGACAGACCAGCGTCTTCGGGATATAATGTCGTGGGGACGTTTGCCTGGTTTTCGCCTCAAATCTCATTTCACGACATTCAGCCATCTTATCTGTTATCTTTACGAAATTCCGAGGAAATCAACGAATCAAATAAATTTCAATCATCAAACTTTTGACGCTTCATCTTCTATTCAACTTTATGTAAAACTCGCACGCTTATCGCGAAAAAAAACAAGGACGATAAACAAAGTCTACTGGAGGGCTAGAAATCATTACTGTACCAAAACGAAAACCCGTACCGAATTACAAAAGTAACGAACGATTAAAAAATTGGATACTGCACGAGAAAACAATCTCTCCGGCGGCTGTGCCACTCCCGTCAGGACGATGATCATCAGCGCAGCTTGCCAAGCCCAGGCTCGCATTGCTGCCTGGGCCCACCCTCACGGCTCTCGGCCGTTTCATTTTCAAAGAATCGTTTTCAAAAAGAGTTTTTATTTTGTCCTTGCTCTTTCAAATATTTGGTATTGTGGAGTGTGAGACGGCACATTTCTTTTTAATATCCCCATTTGATGCTATAGGTGGCATGTTTATATAGTTGTAATAACCGTTTTGTCGCTGTAAACTATGTTATAGACTTTGTCGAATGTTTTTCAAGGAGTTTGTATACTTTATTGTTCAACTAAATAGCTATCGAACGTAAAATATTAATAAGAATGTATTAAAAATTTTCAAGGTCAGTTTAATGGTAATTTTCACCAAACAATTATTATCCGAAATAAATAACTAAGTGATATTCACAGAACAATCCCATTGAAATGATATGCTTTCGATAAAATGTTTGAACGGGTTAAAAAAAAACAGATTGATGTGAAATATATGTATAGGTAAAATATTTAAATTGACGTATGTATATAGACAAAACATTTAGATTGACGTAAGTCTACGTAACGAAATTACGTCTAAAAAAAATTCAAAAATTCCATACAGGACATAAAGCGTCATTTTACTACAACACTTAATTTATCTTTAACAAATATTTGATTTTCATTATAAATCGATTACAAACATTGATTAAAAGCAATAGATGTGTTGAAATTATTCTCTAATCGCAACAAGTTAATGCCAAATGATAATGCGTAGTGGAATATTAATTTACAATTAGTTCAATACCTTTTCATAGTATTGTGAATGTCGATTTTCTTATCACAATTGTGATATTATGATTGTGACGTATTGGGTGTGTGAATATGACTCCGCCCTTTTTTGTTGAAATGAAACACATTTGCTTGTTCAGAAAATTAAAGAGAAGCTAATTAAAAGTATGCTCCATCGGCAGCTACAACCTTCGCTCATCTTTTAGGTAATTTACGTATTCTTTGCCTGAAGAAATCCTGGTCTTTGTCTTAATGTACAACATCTCTCTGGTCCCACCAAATGCAGAGCTAAACCTTAGCACAGTGGATCTTTCTCTTTGGCAGGGATGGACCGGGTTCACCTGGCATCATCCAGCCTTTTCGACGTTTAGGATTCTCATAATATATCCATTTTTCATCTCCTATGACTATTTGATGCAAAAAAAACTCTATAACTATATGCGTGTAAAGGTGTATATAACGCGCCACATGGTGACCGATACGTTCTTTTCCTTTCTTCTTTGCGTTCGCTTTTTCGTTCTGCACGTTTTTCGTTTTGTACTTTTTATCTGAGCTCACTCCTCTCACTCATTTAAACGTATATATAGCGCACTGCGTTCGTCGTACTTCCGTTCGCTTTTTCGTTCGGTAGGCTTTTCCTGGGCTCACTCATCTCGCTTACTTTTCGTTAGAACTTGCATAAAAGAAGCTAAATTCCCGAAAAACAGAGGGAGCGAGGATTTGAACCCTCTACCTCGAGAACAAGAGTCGGGCGCTGTGCTCACTGAACCAGCCGCTGTAGTCTTATATTTGCACATCATTGCTATGTATTGTGTTTGCTGCGAATTTTAAGGCAAGCTTCCGTTCGCTTTTTCGTTCGGTACGCTTTTTTGGGCTCTTGCTTCTCGCTCACTTTTCATTAGAACCTCCGTAAAGAAAGCTTAACTTCCAATAAAAGTATATAAAAAATTGAGCGTGCATGAATTCATGAAATATATTGACAAGGGAAATAATTCTTTCTTTGCTTCTATGGTCAAGCCGCCATTGAATATTACATAACTCGAATGAATAAATAAGAAGTACTTTCTCCACTTTTAATCAAAATAACGACAAGAAAAATAGAATACAAAAGGGCAAAATGGATAGTCAAAAACAAGTTAAAGATGCAAATTATCAGGCTGTGATAAACAGTTTAATGTTTTTTTTAAAAAAAATATTTGGTGTTAGCCTTTTTTCGAGAAAACAATATTCATACTTCCTGGTCCACAAGAAAATTCTGTAGTTAGTTTTTTTTTTACTTTTTGAGCAAATCTAATTTTTCCATGAAAATGGTAAATTGTATTTTCCATCTTTGCCTAGCTATTCAATATTCAGTTTGCAATTAGTGTCCATTCACGTGAAAAATCAATATTTTTGATGTCCTCCGTTGTGCGTTCATTTTCTACAATGCTACGTTCATTGTTTTTAGAAGCGACAAAAATTCCTGATGCGAATCATCAATAACACCTTCATAGTCGCAATTCATCTGAATCCGGATCAAATCTACACGCAAATTTGTAAATTAATGTATTTTATCCTGAACATAGTCCAAAGCCGGAACCAAGTACAAACTGAAGCTTCTGCAGATGTTATGAACCAATTCACGAATGTTTAATACTCGCATTTAGTTCCGCATAAAACCTACCAACCTTTTTCACACCATTCCTAAACAGCTTTTAAACCCTTTTGATTGCACCCAGGACAATGCTAGGACTACACTGCTTGCTGATAGAAGACTATCTACATACGTGAACATTCACCCAAAAGGATATGAGAAGCGAAATTCGGGCTGGCAATGAAATTTCAAAGATCATTTATTATATCAATTTTGCTTATGTCATAGCGTAGTCGAGGGAATAGTACTAAAATGGAATCAGATTTTCTTTTTCTCTGCCAAGCCGTAACGGAAATCACGTACATATATGTAAGAAAGCCATGCAGACGATAGAAATGATGAGGCATTTTTCAAGAAAATTTAGATAAATTACAGCAAACATGAGAATGAACTACGGCATGACATGATATGCCGCATATATATATTTAGTATAGAATTTTGCATGATTAATATGCAAGAGGATTCATCGGATTAACAGTTTTGTTTTCCCTTCAGTAATTACGAAATGGAATTGTTATGTGTCGACATATTGTATTTCAACGTTGAATTAAATTCTAATCAAGTTTTCGAGATGAACTGAAATGAAAATTGTCGCATTATCCACTCCATTCTCAATCCGATTGCCAGCAGTCAGAAGCCTCACCAATTTGAGCGCCTTACGACCGTTAATCATTGAGATGATGCCTATCGATCGTCACTCATAGTGGCGATCTCTAGGTAATCTTAGATATCCCGACCACCTAATTGGGCCATGGGCGAAAGGAAAGAAGCAAGATCGGATTTCGATCAAACATTTTTATACTCATCACCAAACACTTTGTTATCCTGCAAAAAAATACGGACTATTCCATTTCAAAATTGTACTCTCCTTTTTTGGAAAAAAATCATCAAAATTTGTCAAAATATTTACCTTATCCAATTCCATAGTTGCCATTGATTTGATACCTTAAATAAATTCCATGAAATCATCGAAATTCAAATAAACATTTCACATTTGACCATGGCCAATATTCTTCAAGTAGAATAGATATCTAATAAATGAAGTGCTTGCCAATTGATATCCGCGATAAGATAAGATAAGCTGCGATCCATTCCTGAAATTCGCCGTAAGTATTTCCTGACAATGACAACACAAGAATATCCACGATGAACAATAAACATTTGAGAAAAGTGCAAAATCAACAATTGTGTACGAAGTTTCGTTTGCAGATAACAGAAAGGGTGTCTTCGTCTCATTCACATTTCCATTTTCAACCCCTTTCTTTTTATATGAAAAACACTCACTATTCAGGAGACAGACGCGATGAAAGGAAATTGAATCCACGATTTTCTCTGCAAAAGTGTTTATCTGGTCCACAAATAGTCAGAAGTTGATTGAATATGCCAGCAAAGTCATGGTGAATATTTCGAGAGTTATTAAATTTACATGTGTTTGTGTTGATCCCAACGTGTCGCGGAAATGTATCTTGAAATGGAGACGATAGTCTCGTAGATTCGTTCGTTAGTTCGACTGTGAGGAGCTTAGGCGATTTAGATTAAGAGGATTTGCAGACACACTATCTCACATAGAGTGGATGTATCCAATTACAAACGCTAATGCAATTAGAGAGTACTCTTGATGTTGTCATCAAACGATCAAGGTTATCGTGAATGGCATCCATTTATACGGGGGTAAGATTACTTCTTGTTGAGTAGGTATTGTTGTATTTTAAGTGGAGACTATAAACTTGAGCGACGAGCCAGAGTTTAGCTCATTTGAACTGTTGTTTGATTTGTGTCGTTGCCGAAACTTAATAGAAATATAAACTTTTGGTCATCCATAATTTTTTGATACAAGATTCCAGCAACAAATTCCATAAAATTTTGATATATAGCTCACCCCGCGTTGTCGTAGTTTACGGCTCTTGATTGTGCACCTGAAAGATCTGCCACGGTCAATGTGCTCCACATGGCCGACCCACAGAAATCTGTGCAGCTTTGCAAGAACTATTGCCACTGGTTTCTCACAAAGTTCGAATAACTCATGGAATCATCTCTTGGCCACTCAGAGGTGAGTTTGTAAGGCACATCCAGCCGAAACCGGCTAGGCGCACTCTTACATGGCATATATAGTGCGTTACCGCATCATAAGCTCGGCTAGGCCCCTCCTTCATTCCGAGAAATTAAAAATTCGTTCATCTTTTTGCAATGATTTTGTTTTTTAGAGAGCTGGGAACAGAATTTTTAGCTTCTTTATATTTTTCCAATGACAAAAATATAAAGAAGCTAAAAATTCTTTTAAAATTTTCAATTGAAAATTGTGTTTTATATTTCAAAATAGTGGAGATAGATATCAAAGCGCTGGGTACTAGGTAATGATGCATTATCTTGTAACTGCCCATTTTTTTCAACAACCAATTTTTGGACCAAAATCAACACGTAATTTCTTAAACGAATGACCCTTTAGCTGTAGTCCTGACATTCCAATGGAAAAGATGCACAATTACCGTCTCTTTAACACGGTGTGTATCTGTCGTAACTAAATTGCAACATTCAGGCAAGGCACAGAGTGAGCTGTTTCTCTAGCAATTTAACAAGAACATTTTAGATTTGTTAACTTGGAAAAAAAAGGACACCAAAGACACCGCCAGAAAATGCATTCAGGAAGTAGTTTGAGACTGCTTGCGCCATGATACACCGACATAAATAAATTATTATTCGTTTTCTCCACTGCTTAGTGATTGAAATGGAATAAATACGTAAGGAAACATGATTAATTTAGTAATAAGTTTTTTTATGCATTTAAACGTGGTGTGTATACTTATTCACTTAGGAAAAAGGAAGTTCTCTTTTCATTCTGTGAACGTGAAAGATTTTTCAATTCGCTTTAAGAGTGTAATCATCCATCTTCTTTGCAATTGAAGCTAAAATAATTTAGGGCAGATGCAAGCCGACCTTCACAACCAATCCTTAAATAATGTTATCTTGTGTTTTGTGATGAATGTTGTTGAAATTGTCCATGCATTAGCAAAAGTGCGACCAGAACAACCCTTCTGTCTGGAAAATGTAAGATTAATAAATTTTAATACTATATATAATTTTGGTCCACTCGTGGATAATCCCGTTATTCCGACCACTCATGTTAACATGAATATGTTTGACTAGAGCCTAGCCACGCTCACATGCGATATCGCAAGCGATATGCCATAGTAAGGTGGGCCCAGAACGTTCAACATAAGCCTAGCGAGAAAGGTACGACCGCCCGGAAGATTGTTTAATTGGGAGGAGATTTGTTAGGTTTGACCTGTTTTTTTTTTCAAGATTGAGTTCTGTTTGTAGAACTCTCGACGAAATTTTGATTTTGAACTGTAAAATCCCTGAAGATTATAATTTAGGGGAGCGTACGAATTTGGATATTATTCGACATTTTGAACTTTTTATTGGTTTAGTTTCGACTGAATCCTATATAACCCTGAACTTGCCTTACAATAAGTACAATCCTACTTACAATACCGTCGAATTTCCTTATTCTATAATCCTAATTTGTGTCGCCGTTACACTGTAATATGTATCTTCTCTTGAAGAATGCTTGTTCATCCGTTGTTGAAATAGCCACAGGAAAATCCTATTCACCTGAAAAATTAATTAATGAATTTCTCACTAAAAACAAAGACTACGCCTACCAAATCGGCTAATCCTATCCACGGAGCTTCCAAGAATTAAACGTTTTCAAAAAAATACCATCAATCGAGCCAGCAGTTCCATGAGAACAACATCGTTCTGTCGGTTTTATTTCTATATAACTGCTTTCCGAGTCCCATTCCGCCATTGTCGATAGGTGGCCCGTAAACTTTAGTTTGAACTGGTTTCGTTCCGCCGGCTGATGGCGATTTCCGACCGCAGTCAGCTGATCTGGCATTTTCCAGTTGATCGTTTTCCCACTTTCGGTTCTTAATAGACAGCTTTCCAACGAGTTGTTTTTGCTTTGATTGAGGTTCCCGGGGACGTGGAATTTTGAATATCGCATCGCCTTGAATTTTAGGAGTGGCAACAACGATACCAACTGTGTTCAATTTAGCTGACGCTCACCAGAATCTCCAAGAACTATGGGCAAGTAAGATATTTGTCGCGATCCCGTTCGTTGTGGTGTTGCAAATACAGATGTTAAGTAAATATGACGAGTAGGGATGCCAGCGTTGCCAAATAAATTAGAACCCTGCTGTTCCGGTTGATATTCGATCCAGGATGCAAAAGGCTGTATTCACTGGCGGCACTGATGCACTGTGGGCAGCCTTCCTTGTCGATACAAGCGCTTTACCACGACTTCGTCCATGAAGTTGAATCGGCGGAAGCGGTATTGCAAACAACTTTCTTTGAGCTGACATATGGACCTTTTTCCTAGCTGGATTCCTTATTGCGCAATTATTTCAGCAAACAAGCAATTTTATTCTCAAATAAAACAAAGTGAGCTATGTAATATTATTCATGGTACCTTCAAAATATCTTATTTTGTGCAGAAATCACTGGCAAATAGCTTCCAGGCACCAGGACTTATGGTTATTCACGTCTGAACCAAACTAAATCTAAACAACCCTGTAGTTCGTAGTCCACATACAATGCACTATGCAATCACATCCCCTAAGAGTAGTTTTCAAACTTTGCACCCACATTTCCATGCTTCAGGTCTATATGTATATAACCTCTATACATTGCTGCCATTGTTGGCTAGACTTGGCTGTTAGTTAGCCAGAATAAATTTACAGTCTATTACGTAGACAGAATTGAACTCCTGCCGGTGATTGCGAATGGCCAAAACCATTTATAAAGTGAAACATGCAAATGGCTTTGCCTCGACTATATTCCAACTTAAATCCTGACAATAAGCCATATGCGTTTCGGGACGACGATGCCTTTGAACTTTCTGGTCTTGGGTCACTTGCAGTGATGGTCTTACTTTTGTTTAGTGCTCTTCGGCTTCCGGAAACCATTACGTGCAAACAGTAGTTTGCCAAGGACCCTGATGATTAACAGGTCTGGCTCGGATTGCTGGAAGGGTGGTTTCATGATTTTTGGCGACCACATGGCAAATTTTGCTGACCTGCTTTTGTAGTTTGCCAAGAAGAAACGAAAGCAAGGATGCATCTTTGCAAACAATAGTGAAATCCATACAGCAAAATTAATGGAAATAGTATGCATGTTTCTATTATACAATGAATTTCCTGTCGAGACGAAGACAGAGGCCTATAAAATAACATTAAGACTGTCCAATTTTGTTTCCCCCCCCCCCCATCTCCTCCCACTTCTCCTCCAGTAAGAATTTATTTCGTTCTGAACAAACACGCAAATATGATATTCTCTAGACTATCGTAATCTCCAATTAATCTGAAACAAATTGCTGTCGAATATATCCCTATCTATGGAACGATGATGGCATGTATAGTGCTATTGTTGCTGCAAGCATTTTTCCACATTTTCATGCTATTTTTACCCGGAGGCTTAAAATGGTTTCCAATGATTTCAGTTTTGGGGATATTTAACGAGTGAAAAATATGTACAACGTCCATGATAGCATAGTACGCGAGCAAATGATGCAAATGTAATGGATTTAATCTTTTCAGCTCGACCATAAGTTGTTGGTGGTACGGAAAGGATAATGAACTTTCGCCAAGCGAAACGGAATACATTTTCAATAATCGAAAGCGTGAAATTAAGTCAGGAGAAATATCACGGACAGAATTATTTAGATTTATTCAATCTAAATTGCTTCCAATTATTATTTTGCAAATTAGCTTTGAAAGAAGAATCATCGAAAAGCTATGTTGGAATGGGAATGTTTGGAAGAAAGCAATTGACGGCTCTGAAACGAATTTAAAGGAATATTCTATGAAAAATTTATACAATATGAAAATATTAATGAAGTTGGGAAATTTGGTTTCGGGGTGACGGACGGCATCCTCTTCAAGATGATGAGCTTAATCCATCAATAAGCCTAATCTTGGTCGTGCTGTCTGGTGGCGGATGGTAAATGACAGCACCTGAAGAGGATGCCGTCCGTCACCCCGAAACCACACTTCCCCACTTCATTAAATTATGGAACCAGCCTTTAATCTGAAAGTAAATGAACCTCCATCAATGTGCAAGCATAGTGTTAGTAAGTTGCTAACCAAAAAGCACACTAGTAGGCGAAAATTGTCGGCTAGACTAGGAGGTTCAAATCTTTACTAATATGAAAATATTGTTATTATCCTTTTTGGCCCAATAAAGTATTGGTTTCATGAGCTGTATGGCATGTTCCGCCATCCTGTTGGAATCATTTGCCTCTCAGACGATTGCCATTGATGTTCGGAATCAAAAAAATACGAATCAATTGTCTGTAGAGGCCGCCATTCACAGTAACATTAGTTCCGTCCTCAGATTTGGAAAATAATGGACCAATTCGTAACTTTTTCTGAATGTAATGGGGCTTCCAAAATATCTTGAAGATTATCCTCAGACGAAAAACGGTAGTTTTGCATCCTTTAAGCCAGAAATATGCCTCATCGCTGAAACTAATTTGACCGTAAAAATTCGGTTCAACGTCCAACTCATTTTCATCCCATTTACCGAACGTACGACGCAAACGACGGTTCAATGGCTTCAATTGGATCTTCTAGGGCTTCAATCCTAGATCCCTTCAAAGCCCAAGTTGTTTAGAACGCCGTCGAATCGTTAAATTTGGATGCTCAGTCATACTACGCTCTACAGCAGCGATAGCTGCCTCGGCACGTACTGTACGAGCTCGTGTTGGATGAACATTGTCCAATAGAGTATACGTACACATAAATCGTTCCATCGTATTGCGTATGAGCAGGGGGAAACTCAATTGCTTTAGACTCCTGAACCCTTCTTCGCTCTTTCATACTACTAGTAAGACACACACTTTCATGTAATTTAAAGTTGTACGCTACATGCTGAAAGTGTGATAGTAAGCCGGCTAAAATCTGCTGAAAGTATACTAAACCATGCCAAAGTGTACTACTAAACCAAAACGAAAGTGTATCACTAAATCGAGACCTGTAGGAATGAAGAGTACTTCGCAACTGGTAAGACACACACTTTCATGTAACTTAGCTCGACGTTCGAAAGGGACAGGCTGTGCATCTTCACATGCTTAAAGCATGCTGTATTCAAACAACATATAGTTGCTTAATTAAAAAAAAAAACGGACAGCTCTTTAATATAAAATCTAAGAAATTTCGTGGTTATTTCATTTTCATATTCTATTCAATTCGAAAAGTATCTGCCACAATTTCGTGATGTTTCCTCTTTTTTACGGCAGCATAACCATACATAAACGGATTCATTAATTATTGCATACAAAAAGTTATTCCTTTCATCTTAAAACGAAATAATATAGATACGTGACTCAGCTATGAAAGCTTGCAAGCCAAATTTGCCATCGTTATCATCGCAAAATATGTTCAGTTGGAAACTCTTTCTGAACTTGCTAATTACATCCGTTCTTAACGTGAAAAACCCAGGAATGCGATTGTTTTTTGTTAGAGGAAGCATGGATGTGTTGTTTCTTCAAATAAATTACAACATGTACGGGTGGTCAATCTTGTGTAAACTTTATGTGTGATATGTGTGTTAATGAAGATAGATATTCTTGGATTTCAACTAGAATCTGGGAAACAAATTTTGTCGATTAATTACTTTGAATCCTCAAAGCGAACCACACATACATGGTTGGGAAATTCAAGAATTTAGTTGAGAAAGAAGGATTAATAGGAAGCGTTTTCTTTTTTAAAAAAATACTACTCATCTATCAACAGAATGTCTCCAAATTCTGTCATAAAACCTTGGTAAAAATATCTAGTCTCTTCTCTTAAATCCATCTATATTTTTTTCTACTGGGTCATAAGCATGATGTTTTCTCACAGCCACTTTGATTGTGATGCTATCGTTTGTTCTTGTACGTGTACCACTGCATTTCCCCTGTTAAATTTAAAAGATGCATCTTTTTTGTTCTCGAAATAGCAAGTTGTCCCAGAATTGTCGAATCTATTTGACGAGCTTTAGTACATACCTTCGGACGAGCACCAATGTTTTTACGGAGGCATCGGCGTTATTCTTTTTAGTTACAGGAATCTGTGGCAATTCCTTGCCACGCACTCGAATGCGACGCTTCGTTCTGAACAGGAAATGGCTGGATATTTGAAAACATCAGTACACTTGCCTGGAAACCGCGAAATAACAATTTGTTCATCAACTATCGACCCGAAAACCGTCACCAGGACAATGAGAACATGAGACCCGACAATTTCGACCACCAGCTAAATATGGTCGGAAATCGCCATAAACTGGTTGAACAGAACTTGTTCAAACTGATGGGTCAATCATCGGCAATGTCGCAGTGGAACGCGGGAAGTAGATGTATGGGAGTGGAACCAGCGGAACGGTACCTTTTGTTGAGAAACTCCTGTTTCGGAAGCGAATCAATTTTAGTAGCTTTCTTTATTTTGGGCATTCAATTTTGGAAGAGTAGTGTTTCTTAGAAAATCGTTAGATGATTGACGAGGACATTTATAATTTAGATGATGTTTTATTTATGTTTTAGGGGATATTTGTTGGTATCGCGCCTTTCTGCTAAATTGGGCCGTTGTCGGGAAGTCTTTAGTCAAATATAAAAATCTGCATTCCCCAACAAATTACAAACAACATTTTTTGCTACAAAACTTGTTCGAGCTCAATAAATATTTGTTAAGTCGTATTCTTTTTATGGGCACTGCCGTATGCATTTGATTCCTTGATATTTTGAAAAAAATTATCCTAATTTAAGCTGGAAACAACTGAAAATCATGTCTTGAATTTCAAGTTCAAAAAGCCGTCAATTCAATTCTATCTTTCTCCGAAGAAAGTTGGAAAAATAAATCGTAATAAATTTGATCAGTATTTCTTTTGTGTAGAATTTCGCAGAAAAGTTTATTTCATAAATTTTCTTTAATAAAATTCTACCATTTTCCAAAAAATTAAAATAGATTTTACTTCCAATTTTCGCGAAAAGTCTCATTCGTTATTTCTTTGATGTTGTCCTTTCGGCAAACATTATCTGGAATTTGTTTTTGTTCCCATAAGCTCATCATGACTAAATTGAATCAACTTTGATGTGTTGGCATTACCTTACTGAATATTCTTTCATCCTTCTCAGCATTATTAATATCATACATATGTGTGTATGCATACACATGTATGTATGTATATTCAAGGACAAAATCATTTACAAACTTATCAAGTCCACTACTTATAATCAATTCAAACATTCACTCAATTTCCCAATTATCGATTTGTACTTGAACGAAACGAATCGCAAGTGATTGGAGACACAGGTGAAATCGTTTTCGTCCTTAGAACGGTTTTCCTTTCGGATGAAATGAAAACAGACATGACTTGGTAAGGATTTCGTGGGGGAAAATCGAATGGGTCATATGAGATTTTCTTGAAATGTATGATACTTTAATTCTGTAGAAATTTCAGTCTTGAATAAAGTTTTTGGAATCGATTTGAATATTGGGGCATTTCACGTGAAACCGACAACGAAAAAAAAGTGAGGTTCTGAAATTCGTTCATATTGGGCACATTTGTACTTCTAGGGTATAAGAATTTGTACACATAATATTTTTGTTTTTTGATGTTTAGTTGTTGAGATATGGGATTCTATAGAATTCAAATTTTCACCGCAGGGTTTTTTTGAAATTTTATTTTCATATTGAAATAAATTATAATTAAATAATAAATGTATTGCTTTGTATAAAAAACTTACTGTTCTTTTTCATTTTCAAATGAGATTTCGAATTTGATTTATTTTTCTAGTTTTAAACCGGAAGTGAATATTTAAAATATTTTTTTCAATTACTTCGACCATTTTAATTTTAATTTTTTTTACTGTAAAATAAAGCTTAACATGTATACAATTTACCATGAAAATTGCAGAATGGGATCTAGATTAGTTTAGGAGATATATTGATCAGAGTGCGTGCATGTCGCTCTGAGCTTGATACCTCTCGCTTTCTAAAGTGGTTTGATGATGTAAAAATACATTAAAACGTTGATAATGCTTCAGTAAAATTGATTATTTATTGTTGCTCTACCTGTTTGTGTCATTCTTAAGTTATTTAATACCTAAATTCGAAATAAAATGTAAAACATTTCCATTCCATTTTACATCTAAACTTTAAGGAAATTTTTTTATATCTTTAAACTTTCGGAGCCAGAAAATTTAATGGATTAAAGTGCCGATCACCGTAGGGAGACAAAAAAAGTCAATCACTAAGAGGTTAGAACAACATTGAAAAAAATAATGGAAAACAAGCGTTCCTTGCCTTCATGCTTTTACCTCTTTCTATTATGTAATTCTGATTCGTTTTTATGAAGTGATTCTTTTTGCAATTTAGTGATGGTGTTTTTATTCGTATTTTGTCACCACAATATGATTAAAAATCAAATAAAATAACGTTTTATTTTGAAAATGGTTTCTACACAAAATTTCTTTCAAAATATTACATTTTATTTTAAATTTAGGTATTCAATAACCTGAATATGACACAAACAGGTAAGGCAACAATAAATAATCAATTTTACTGAAACATTATCAACGTTTTAATGTATTTTTACATCACCAAACCGCTTTAACAAACGAGAGATATCACGCTCAGAGCGACATGCACGCACTCTGATTAATATATCTCCTAAACTAATCTAGATCCCATTCTGCAATTTTCATGGTAAATTGTATACATGTTAAGCTTTATTTTACAGTAAAAAAAATTAAAATTAAAATGGTCGAAGTAATTGGAAAAAATTTTTTAAATATTCACTTCCGGTTTAAAACTAGAAAAATAAATCAAATTCGGAATCTCATTTGAAAATCAAATAGAACAGTTAGTTTTCTATACAAAACAATACATTTATTATTTAATTATAATTTACTTCAATATGAAAATAAAATTTCAAAAAACCCCTGCGGTGAAAATTTGAATTCTATAGAATCCCATATCTCAACAACTAAACATCAAAAAACAAAAATATTATGTGTACAAATTCTTATACCCTAGAAGTACAAATGTGCCCAATATGAACGAATTTCAGAACCTCACTTTTTTTTCGTTGTCGGTTTCACGTGAAATGCCCCTATTGTTAAGTGTTATTCGAGAAGCAATGGTTTATTGGGAATGTGAAAATTTCGCATGAAAACAATATGTTTTGGGAAATAGCTACGATTTTTTTGGAAAATATCGTTCATATAACTAATTTAGTTCCGCCCCCTACTCGCTTTGCTCGCATTCAAATCAGTGATTCGAATACCGTGTTTGAAGAGTCATAGCGTATGTCGCCATAGTTTTTTTTATATAAAAGAAAAACATTAAGGGTTAGCCATCTCTCTTGGTTTCGTTTCTGCTCGTTTCTGTCGGGTTTTCTATTTTTTTTCAAAACGACTGTTGAAATTGCACCTGAGGATATTTTTAAAAGATTGTCACCTTAATTTTAAAAGAAGTAGGGATCAAGAAGTCGCTCTTTGAATAGGCATTGGCTTCTCTACGACTATGTGTGAATTTGCGAAACTCTAAATCCTACACTTATGTCCATTGGCATGACTGTCAGCATAGAAAGAAGCTTGCTCCTGAAAAATGATTTTGCCATTAAAATCTACGTTATTTTCTAACTGATTTAGCACCGAAGGTAAAGAAATAATCTATTCCTTCTAGTAAAAAGTTGATTCTATGTATGCCGACATATTTCTGGCGTCACTGTTGTCTGTGTCGAAATGCCACGCACTTCGAAAAGAAACCAACGAATTAAAAAAAACAGCAGTGAGGAACTCTGGTGGTCCGGCGGGAAGTTTAGCTACAGTTTTCAAATGATTATGTAAAGGTTGCAAAGTTGTATATAGATAAATGCAGGAAAAATTCAGGAATTAATGTGACGAATTCAAAAATCTAGGATATGACAAAATATGAATTTTTTTATTGCTTTTATGCACACAAAGTAGCTTCAAGTATAAAAAAACAAAGGGGGCGCGGATTTGAACCCTCTACCTCGAGAGTAAGAGTCGGGCGCTCTGCTCACTGAACCAGCCGCTCGACTGTCATATTTGCACACCATTGTTATGTATTGTGCTCACTTTGAAACCAAACTTCCGTTCGCTTCTTCGTTCGGTACACTTTTTCTGGGCTCACTTTTCGTTAGAACCTCCGTAAAGGAAGCTAAACTTTCAATAAAATCAAGTGACTTTGGTCTTCGGATCGTCTTCAGATACAAACTGCATAAAAATGAAGAAGAAAATAAGAGTATATTTTACACGGTGACTTAAGTCACGTTTAGAACATCTGAATCGTAAATATGTACATGTGTATCATCAATAAAAAAAATCGTTGCCTTATTGCATGAAAATGTTTTCATATCCTATAATAATTTTATGATTTGCTGAAAAGCCACATTTTTATTGCGACCATATCACAAGCACGTGGCTTGCTTTCTTCATTTATATTCCGTTTGAGTAACCCAAAATCAGCTTCTGTGTTTTACTTTCTCTCGTCTAAATTACATTATCTCAGCTACAACAAAACACCAGGCATATTTCTTACAATCTTAAGTCCAAAAAAAGCACTTATTGAAGGATATCGCTTGTACAGTGCTTGCCTTTTGACATTATCAACCTATTATATACATATATAAAAAACATTCACGCTTCTACTAAAGCCACCCATCTAATCCCGATTATCTTTGACTTCATGCTGACATTCGCACACACACACATACGCATATGTTGACTTTTTAACGGATTTTCCGTAAAACGTACAAAACATATATTGAAGCAGAGATTCTCAATAAAACACTCACGCATCTTCTGTACGTGGCGGAATATCCGTTTGAAAGAATGTCCTGAAGGTGCTCACATTTGCACGGGACACATGTATATACATATGTATATTATTGCTGTCTTAAGATACGCACCAGGCACGTATCACGTTGATTTTAATAAAACCGAGAGTGTAATACATATTCTGCCATTGTATCTTTTCCATATGAAATTGTTTAGAATCAGCAAACGACTATTATGTGACTTGAAAGCTAATCCGTCGGACAATATTTGTTTTTAATCATTTGTACGGTCTTGAACATGCTATTTTTGGGCTTAGACTTGATGTTGTACCATCAAGGATATTCTGTGAACAGGGAAAAATGTATTTTATATATTTGATTTATAATAAGAAATCATATACTTAATTACCGAAATAATGGTTGTCATTTGGCGCAATATTTTCAACACTATTAGTTTTAAATAAACTTCTACAATTTTCTATCCTTTGGCTTAGCAATAACTGTTGTTCAGTTTATTCAAAAGTCATCATATTTGAACAGATTTCATGAGGGCGATATCTTTCGTACACGCCGGCAGATCTTCCTTATTTTTCCTTGTCTAAACCCGCATAAATATCTCGGAGAGGAATTGTTGCAGTCGCATTTAATGTATTTCGCATAATTTACATCAATTTATCAATTTCCATTTGCTTAATATGTATTTAATCTTGCAAAGGTCTTTAAAATGCCCTTTATCAAATTTGTCAACCTATTTCAAGTGTCCATTGTATTTTATCTACGCATGTCTGGCAACACTTCAAATGAGCATCAAAAAAACACGTCTTAAACGTAATCTTTCGCAGCCGCCTCTCTTAAACACACACTTTGAATCGTGGTTTCCGGCGTATATCATTTTATGATGAAATATCGCTTCGTAATGTACGAAATAATTTGTGCGGAGAAAAAATGAGTGATGAGACTATCGAGAGCTGGATCCGCGCTGACTCGAAACCACCTTGAACCAAAAGGTACTAAAAAACTTCCAAGGTTAGAAAGGAATATTTCCAGCACACACTTCAAACAAGTCAGCTCACACAGACAAAGATAAGCGATCTAGAAAAACACTTGTTTCCTTTACTATACGATTTCGTTTTTATTATTACCAAATTTACATTTCGGACATTAGTTGTGTCCTTCTTCAGTGTATTACTGTGTCTGTCAAATATTGAAAACAGGCGCCGCAACCATGGTTGCCCAGTGACAATCCCCAGCACTGGGCCAGCACTCGAATGCAGTACTGGGCCAGTACTTAGCCAGCACTGGCTGCTGACCTTTGGCCGTTCGTTGTACGCCGAGCTCAGTGACTTTCACTTTTTTTTGCAAAATTCGTAACTAACCCGACTACTTGCAATTTGTTCCACCTAAGGTGTCGTCGTCTACCGCACATGTTCTTCATTGCTTCACCCTTCACAGGACACCGTTTCACAAGAATTTGAGCGCCGATTTTCGGACGAAAACCAAATTGCAGGATGAAGACCGTTTCCAAAAATTTCGCAAGGGATAAAATGAATAGTGGATAAAATGAATAGAAAGACGTAAATCTTTGATTTCGTCATTTCGTTTATAAGTAAGTTGTACGCTGCTGAGTATAGACCATGGGATAGACCTTTTTACCGAGGGAAAATTGTGTTTGTCACCAGTAAAAGTCTAATTGAAATGCCTGAACGCCCTTTAAGTGTTGATGTTTGCAGCCGCTGGGCCTGCTATCAGTCGGGCGATATGTCGAATGTTGAGCCGCGGTGGTCCAAAAATCATTGCCGCCGACAGAAACCTTGCAGGCGCAAAAGGAGACAGCAGTAGTTGCAAAAATCCTCTCCTTCTCAGGACATAATATACTCAACTCCGAATTATTTATGTATCTGATCCAATATCGCTTACCTTAAAATTCAAGTTCCGATTATTATTTTACTGTTGATATAATCCAATAAACAATCAATCCAATCTAATATTTAAATGATCCAATATCCTTAACTAAAATCCAATATAATCAGAAAGTCGCCTAGCAACTTGTGTGGTACACGTACTCAATTTTCATTCACCGCGTTTTTCTGCACGGTGTACCGGCAGTGACTCAGGATCTTCAAATGCAGGACAGCCCAGAGTTTTGCCCTGAATAATCCTCGCTTCCAGGGGGGATTATTCAGGGCAACTTTTTTTATTCTTGATCGGCCGCGCTTGCAAGGAATGAGATATGTAGGCTGAGCCTGAGCCGATGAACTCTACCTGTCGGCAACGGCAAAATACTAAATGCCTACAGCGACAATGCCCACTCCCATCGGAGTATAGATATGAAGCTGGAGTCGGGATGTAATGTGAAGCCGTCGGGATTTGTCATCGATATTAAATTTAAATTCATGCCAATTGAATAAAAAAATGTATTAACTTTCTTGAAAAATTCGTGAAAACAAAAATAACTTATTTAAAAATCTCATGCTTATTTTTATTCTAAATCTATTTTTTTTTTTTGAATTTTATCACTAACATTTTGTCATCTACACTTATCGATGATATTCATGCCATTCTATTAATGTATGTCACTACTCGTTGACTTCCTATTCGAAATGAGCTGGCCCTTGAAGTTTGGCGCACCACAAACTTTTGTAGTGTATTCCTAGTTCTAAACCTGGAACTAGCCTATACACAACTAAGCTCCCCCAGAAGCTCCCAAAAATAATGTCCCACAACTCAACCTCAAATTAATCCCTTAGCAAAGATCTCAACCTCCATACTACCTACATCGGTATGGTAGTCTAAAAATTCCCTTTTTCATAACCGTGTGAAACTCTAGAGGATCACTGAACCTAGAGTAAACAAAAACATAATTGGGGCAATGCAAAGTGCATTGGTGTAAGCAATATTGCAAGTAAACGAATTCCGTGAGAATTAATTTGAATCGCGATCGATTGGCTAGGGTAAATAGATTTAAGACTAGAGTAGGGATTTTTATATGATAAGCAATTTTAAAATGTACATAACAGTAAGCGAAGTTTTAAAATAAAAGAACTGACTGAGCTGAGGCTCGGAACAATAGTGATCTCCTAACGGAACAAGCTAGTTGTCATTAATAACGTTGTCTTCTATTCGGCAACTAGTCTGCCTTTACAATTTGGCAGACAGTAAATTGCCTCATACATTGGCAATTCATTTTTAGAAATATCGGCTGCCTGTCTACTCGGACTGCGCCAAATATGTGGCAACCCAAGGGATGCCTGTAGGCGAAACAAATCTTTTTAAACTTTTCTCTGTTGACAAAATCATATCCTTAGAGGAGTGAAGACCATCACCTTAGAAGAGTACAAGCTTAGAAGACAACGTGAATCTTTACTCGGAAAACACGTATCATTACATGGCGATCCAGCATCTTTACACTTTGAGGGTGATAACCGCTCATCCAATGCGGTATTGCAGACATATGTTACGAACTACTTAGTGAAGCAATTGGAAAGTGCAACAGTCAGTTTCGTAGAATATATTTTTTTTTTTAATTTCACCTGTGCTTGTATAGCAGTTTCTATACTGTCTTGATTTATTTGAAATTTCTTTGTGTAATATAAATTTTTTCTTCATTTTATTGAGTAATTAGTATAAAATAAAAATATCAATTCTTAGGAAAACCGATTCTGTGAACATAATTTCACCTATTTTCTACTTTTCATTGCAGATTGTCATTGTAAAACATTCAACTGCCTAATCGACAACATTCACATTATTCGAAAACCTTACATAAAGGTGTTACAAGTTTGCATCGAAAGTGCCTAAAATGTTCACCAAAAAAGTCTGTGCTGTCGTTTTGCTTTTATAAAGCACCTTGATTCCACACAGACACAGGCCTGATCGCGAGTCGATAGTCTAATTAAATTTAGAAAATTAGTCACACGTTAATAGTTGATAAAATTGTGTTAATTTATTTTTTTCTTGGATTTTCGCTATCAATACATCAGCCAAAATTAAGTTAATTAAAATGGATCACTCTGACCTAATTGCCGAAATGCCTACCGTGGAAAATCTACCAACACAAGATCGTTTGCATTTAGCAAGAATGTAAGTAGTTTAAAATTAAGAAAAAAATAATTTACTTTTAAATATTATTTGATTTAAATTTGAAAAAAATAACGTCGATATCCTTCAAACTATTTGGTGCAGAATTTGGGCTCTTGCGAGAGGGTCGTACCTTTTCGATAATCTATTAAATAATTTAAAAATATTGTTGTGCAGAACAATATGTTTAATCGTTACTGTGTGGCATATTGTTAATAATAATAATTGCCAACCTCAATCCATAATATTGGATTGAGGTCCATAAAAGTCATCGAACACCGGAAACTGTTGAAATTTTGTATGTCAGCACTCAGCAATTCATGTTCCTAATATGGTAAAGCCATTATTTGTTTATATTAATTTTGCAGACACGTATCGACATATTAATTTGATTAAAATTCTGATGATTGAATAATATTTACATTTATTGTTTTTCATATAAAGTCAATGAAACCGAAGCAGCGATTTCGATTCATTCTCATTTATGTATTTGTGTTAACGACAGGAAAAATACTGCAAGGTGTTCTTTCTGCTATCTTCGAACGTAACATATCTGAAACATACCTTTGAACGGTTAAGCAACAGTTATGCAGACTTATTATTAATTATTCAATTGTTTCGTTCTTATTTCATGGAATTATTGATGAGGATTCATTGAATATTAATGAGTTTGCATCACACATACATATAACACTTTCTGATTGGAAATCAGCTACTACGCCTTCTATTAGTTTTAATTGCAGAAAATGCATATTTTATTTCAAGTGAACTATTTTATGAACACAAACACAAATCCTGCCATTTGTTAATATCGTCCTGCTTTCTTTTCATTATTGAAATTGAAAACTAGAACCACCTAAATATCTTTAATCGTGACAAAAAAATTACCGGCTTACCTTAACATTGTATCCATTCTGTTGAGATCCTTTCTCGAAGGATCTCATCGCTAGTTGTCCAGAAAAAATGCATTTTTTACCCGGGGGAGTCTTGAATTGTTGCCGGGGGAGTTCTGTTTTCAGTATTTTTCGAATGATTTTTCACAAATCGCATTTGATTCAACTGTAAACATTTAGCGAACATTGTATCCTTTCTTTTGAGATCCTTTTTGGAGGGATCTCATCACTAGTTGTGCAGAAAACAATTATGCGCAAGTGGTATATTCAATTTTTTCCCGGGGGAGTTCTGTTTTCAGTATTTTTCGAATGATTCCCTCCACCCTAATACCCTAAGCCTCTTTTTAATACCTTAAGCTTCCCCTTAATATTCTCAGGGGGAGGCTTAGGGCACCCCCCTTAATACCCTTAGACTCTTTAATACTAAAGGTGAGTCTTATGGTATTAACGGGGAGTCTAAGATGGATAGTGGCGGTCCCGAGAAAAACATTTAGATAACCGCCAAGCTGAACGTTAGATTAGATCGCCAGCTCATCATCATTCAGGAATTTAAGAGTGTGGTCACAATCTGCAGCTGAGGTCATCAAGTCCGAAAGAGATGGTTATCCGGAACCATAGATTTGAATCAGGAATTTAAATTGTATGTTCTGCTCGGAGTTCCTGTCTCCTGCTCATAACCCCTTCCGGGTTCTTCTCCTGGGGTTCCATCCCATGGGTCGCTCTCCCTGCCCCGGGGTGCCCTGCCGATGACCCTTTCCCGTGGGTTACCTACCCTCGGGGTTACCGGTGCCAAGGGGTTACCTGTCCCCAGAGGTTACCCACCTTCGGGGGTTACCTGCCCCCAACAGTTACCTGCCCCCAACAGTTACCTGTCCGGGGTTGACCAGCCTCCAGGGGTTAACTGCCTCCTGGGGTTACCTGCCCCTTGGGTTTCCTACCTGCTGGGGTTACATGCCACCTGGGGTTACCTGCCTCCTGAGGTCCACTAAATAATAAAAATACTGAATCCATTTAGTTCCCGTTAATGCTCCGAATCCACTCGGATCCCAGTCCAGTGACTTTGGTCAAATGCGGTGTGGGCAAAATTCAAATTCAAATTCATTTATTTTTCATTGAAATGACTAACACTAATTACATCTTTTGGTAAATTTCATCTTAACATCTTATTTAGGGGACTATACATATTTGGTCCACCAGGTAACAGGGTAATTAAGGAAATTCACATCAATTAAGGATGAGTCTTGAGGGATGGGATTATCTGTTGAGAAAATTCTGGGTATTTCTTTTGCGGTGTGGGCGCCAAGTGAGTTGATCTATATACTCTCCTAAACATAACGCGCGTGCGAGGTATAATGACGAACAATTTCCAGTATTAATTGGCGAAATGTTACACCTGCGATGCACGTATTGTTCTGGAGACCTCAGTAACTCATCGAGCACGGAGATAATTGGTTGATGATAGATGATCCCTAGCGCCATCCTGCTTGCGGGAGCGGATCCCTAAAAACATCGTCGCTAGTGCCATCCTGCCGCCGGTGGCGGTCCGCTAACAACGCCGGCACTGCCGGTGGTAACTCTTCGAAAACGTCGTTGCTAACGCCATCCTGCGCCCGGTTGCGGATTCTTAAGAACCTCGCCGATAGCGCCATCTTGCTGCCGTTGCCGAATCCCTAAAAATGCCGTCACTATCTGCGACCACACCACCACGCCGATATGGCCATCCTGTGGCAGACGCGGATCCCTAAAACTGCCGCTGCTAGCGCCATCCTGAAGCGGTGACCGACCCCTAAAATCGCCGCCCCTAGCGCCATCCTGCGGCCGGGGGGTTCGCAAAAACGACGCAGCCAGCGTCATCCTGCGGCCAGTAGTGATCCCCTTAAAACTCCGTTACTGCCGCGCGAATCCATCCAGGATCCCTGCCTCCGCGGATCTACGGAATCATTCGGTTCTCCAGAACCCCAAATCTCCCGAATCCATTCAGATCCCGGATCCAATTGAGTGGTCTGTAGGATTCGTAGGAACGTCAGAAACCGGTGCTAAATTGCGACGTCCCTCGCCCTGCCTTCATAATCTTCCGCGCGCATTATTCGCCACATTAAATAAGTTGAAAAAAGTGTTGAAATGGAAGTCAACTACTTTGCATCGATTTCTAGGCACTGTTTTCAGTACACTTAGAATGATTTTTCCCAAAGAATTCGATTTTCCTGCCACTGATTTAACTGTAAACAGTTGGCAAACATTTCACCCTTTCTTTTGAGATCCTTTTTGAATGGATTTGATCGCTAGTTGTCCAGAAAAAAATCCCCTTTTTTCCCGGGAGAGTCTTGACTTGCTGCCGGGGGAGTTCTGTTTTCAGTATTTTCCGAATGTTAGCTGATAGTCTATCGAGTTACAAAATCCTTGGAGTTAAAAACAACTTGTTGCACCCACGAGAAATTATATTGTCTCGTAACATACTCTCGAAATCACGCTGCGATCTCATCTTTTTCGTATCCAAAACTTTTCACCTCCAAATCATGATTTATTAACCAATAAAAACAACGTCCTGAAATTCAAAATCTTAAATATACCTTTCACACAATTCCAATGAATGTCGTAACAACATTTTCGTTTTGCCTCTTCTAAGGAACAACAATCAGCTTAATCTTATCTTCACTTTGCAGCTTATCTGATTTTTTTTTGATGGCTTCTCGCTTTCTCTCAAAAGGATATGCTTGACGAGAGGGAAAGAAACTAATTAGATTATTTCCCAAGCACAAGGACTAAACCTACTAATGCTTCTTACAAGACAATTTACTTTTTTTTCCTGGTTGATTCCATTTCTCTTGGTTTATATCCCAGATTTTTTTTCAGTCTGTCTTAACAAAAGAAACTGTAATTTTCCGCTTTTCTTTAAATCAACCGCCCTTGAATGAATGGCGAAGAGAAATCTTAACGATTCGCATTAGATTTGTGCGAAAGGTAGAAAACGGTATGTTTTACCTGAATAAGTTCTCAAGAATCTTGAGGATATAAGGACCGCAGTAGTAAAGGAATGATATCTTAAAATGATATTGAGTGGTGCGAAAATATGGAAGTCGTTTGGCGACTGTAAAGAATTTATTACGACTTTCAGTTTGGTTTGGCTACGATTTTCTTCAGAAGGACGAGAGAAAAAAATATGAATTGGCAAACGCTAAAATTATTCGGTATACATAAAACAGAGTCTTTTATTTCATACTTTTTTACATGAATTTTATGATATTCATAAAAAGCAAGAGTATCTGGTATCCGTTTACACGTGAACTGACAATGATTGGGTGCATGAAAAACATTTATGACACATTCAGATCGTACTCTGCACATCGTTGAATGTTCTTAACATCTTGAAGCACATACCACATCCATACATATATATATATATATATAGATATAGATATATTAACCACCCAACAAAATGTACTTCCACAAATTGACTGTCACAAATGGCGAATGGCAAAAGGGGCGAAAGCTGATTAAGAGCATGATGTTGCCGGAAATTAATTAAAAGAGGTCCTTTAGATTGGTGTTGTTGTCGTTGTCGCCTACAAAGTAGATGAGGCGTCTCGTAAAACGGCCAAAAAGACAATTACTCTGTAAATTTAATTATCAGTGTCGTAAGTTGTTCTACAACGAGGAAGGATACCTGCCAACCGAACGGAATCTTCAAGGAATGTACATTTATTCCGGGGCGAGAAAGTCTTGTTGTTTTATCTACAATTTGAGAATCTAAAAGATCTTCAAAGTGAACGTATTTGTGGTGAAGGTTTCACATTTGGTGATATTATCAAAAGCATTCCTGAATTTTTTGAATGGGTGACGGATTTTTATTGCTTCGTTTCACTTCAAGGAATGTCCTTTAAAATCTTTAATAGAATTTGCTGAATTATATGATTGCTTGAATTGTGTTATCCCGAACAAGTGATTTACGAATGTGTGGGGTGTTAGGATCGTGGTGAATCAATTAATTCTCTAATGAGGAGTACGTGATGAAAATTACACTTGCCAATTAGTCCCCTTAAGGTTAAGTACGTGTGATGGCTCGTGATGGATTCTTGGGTGAAGCATGTCCATGATGTCAATATAGTGTGAAACTGAGAGATATTTTACCTCGTTTATCTTCAGAAAATCACGCAAGATAGTTTGTGGTTAGCATGTGAACATCAGATGTGGAAATATTGGGGGGTGGGGGGTGTAAGTTTAACAAATAAAATAAATGCAGTCTCTATTTGAACATGATTTAGCATTCCAGCGAACATTTGCGTCAATATCAGAAAAAATTCTTAGTATTAAAATATTGACAAAATGTTGAATCGTATACAGTGGATCAAAGTAAAACTCGGACACTTAAATATTTATTCTTTATGAGGCGATTAATAGTGTAAGCCAAGAGTTTAAACGTAAGAAAATTTTTTTTAAAAAAAGCTTTCATTCATGTCGATACAAAATCGGTGAAAACAAAAGAAAAATTTATTCTTTTACATCCTTTCAAAAAATTTAATTTGAAAAATAACAAAAACTTATCTCAAATTGAAACTCGGACAGATGGTAATTAGATCAGGGGGGATCTTTTTTCAGTTGGCCGCGGAGGGGGGGAGTACACTGATTTTTACAGGAAATGTTGTGGAATAACTCGTATAACAATAATTGACTTATGCTCCCTCTCAAAAAAGTCGGGAACATTAAAAAAAGTCGAAATGTTTAGAAACTAAAAATTAAAAAAATAGTTTTTTTCCTACTTTTCTCACTCCTAACCTTAAAACGGTTCATTTTAGAGCAAAGTTGTGATATGATTGGTTAAATAAAATTAAAAAAAAATACCCTTGCCGCATAATAGCAATAAATAGTAAACGTAGGAGGAAAATCCTTTTTTATTTAATTTTTTTATCACTTAGAATGCAAGGTTCTAACCTTCATAGTTTGTCTAGAAAATATTTATCATATGATAAAATAGCACACAAATTTTCATCCGCATAATAATTTTGCAATCTAAATTTATTTCAAAAATATTCAAAAAAATTTAAAATCTTGAAAGTCAGTTTATAGAAATACAGTCGAATTTTTGGGGCGGCCTCAGGAATTTTTGCTGTACTTGGTAATAAACTCTAAAACAGTGCTGGGCGGCTGCGGATACAGTCGGTGGCAGAATGGTTAACCCATATTGAATCCAATTAAATTTTTTCCTTGTTTTTATGGAGCGGATTTGTATGCCTTAAATTAAGCTCTGTGTCGTCTACACAGTGCGTTCCATGAGTAATGCGACCAATTATTTTCTGACGCGACTGTAAGTTGCATCACACTGCGATCGTGCTAGAAAGTTGAAGGTATCGGGGGGAGGAAGGGTTTGTCTTAGCTTCTAAAAAAAACTATTCGGCAATCGCTTGTAAGCTTTGGTGCGACAAGGACGAGCGTTTCCTTGAACTTCTGCCTGGCGTTGCAGTTCAGCGCGTGCGATGGAGGCTTCTCTTGAGCAATCCATTTTTTCTATAAAACGTTGCAAATTGACTTCGGAGACTTACCCAATGATTCAGGAGACATGCGGGAATGATTGCCTTTGAAAATCAAAAGATTTCAAATGGCACAAATCCTTTAAGGATGGCCGGGAAGAGATCGCCGACGAAGCCCCGACTGGACGTCCATTCCCGCGTCGACAACAGTGTGCATGTCTGCGATTGCTTAAACTCTGACTGTCGCTTGAAACTCAGTTGAATAGCAAACCGCGTAAACTTGTCCAAATCGACGGTTTACCATATCTTGACAAAAGCTTTGCAGATGAGCAAGGTCTGCGCAAAATTTGTTCCGGAAGTTTTGAACCAAAGACCCTAAGTTTTTGAGACAGTGATAACCCACCGACTACCACCAACCACCCACCACTATCGTTACCACGAGGGCTGAATTTTTGACCACGATCCTGAAAACAAGAAGCACAGTGCGAAGTGGCATACAACATCTTCTCCCCGCCCCAAAAAAGATCGCATGAGCAAGTCTTTAGCAAAAGCAATGCTGATTGCCTTTTCAGACATCCGGGGTATTTTTCATTACGAATTCGTACCGCCCGGGACAACTGTGAATGCTAATTTTTTACGTGGAACTCCTAAAAATGTTAAAAAAGGGGATCACCCGCGTCAGATGCGTCAACAAGGGCACCTGGAGACTTCACCACTATAACGCGGATAGTCACACCGCCTTCCTCGTCATGAGCTACCTGGCCTAGATCAATGTGACAGTGATCCCCCAGCCTCGCTACAACCCTAACGTGGTACCACCACCAGACCAGACTCTTCTATTTACCTACCTCAAACCATCCCTGAAAGGTCGACATTGGGAGTCCATAGACAACATCTGAACGGTTGTAACGCCTGCCCTGAAAGACATCCAGGAGCAGATCTTCAAAGGTCGCCTTGTAAGCATGGAAATCTCGTCTGCAAAAGTACATGAGAATCTTGTCTCCAAAATTGCATAGCAGCAAAAGGATGTTATTTCGAAGAATTTTACTGGACTAAATGTTTAATTTTAGATATTCATTTTTTTTTTATTTTCCTGATTTTCTGAGCGAAGTTGAGGTACTCAATTCAGATTATCTTCTTTTTTATAGTTGGAAGCTACTTAATTTAATCGTATTACATTTGTGGACATGAATTTCAGAGAAGTCATCGACAAATTTCATCAGAGTCGAAATGCCATCCTCTGTATACGACCCTAATAATGCCTGAATAAAAGCTGCTAATTTCTGCACCAAGAGTTTTACTATTAACGCATCTGATTCAATTTCCCGCTATTTTTTAATTACCTGTATAAGTCTGACGATAAAGTATCTCCTGTTGGTTATCCCGAGCTAACTTCTATTAGGGCTTGAATTAAATTTCTGAAATCATTTATTTGCATTTACATTAGCTTTTCAAACTTTTTTAATTTAATTTTTCCAGTCGTACATTTTTCTCTCAAAAAATTAAAAACTTTAAGATTAATTAATTTATTTAAATCTGAAATAAATTTATATTCCCAGGCGACGAGCGCAACAACTGAAAGTTGCCCGACAAAAGGAAAAAGAATGGCAAAAGCAACAACGTCGCGAACGCGGTCAGCATCATTTACATTCCCAAAAATCACGTCGTCACATATCCTTCGAGAATAGTGTTGTTCTTTTGGAAGCGGCCGGTCGTAATGATATACAAGAAGTGGCGTTGCTGCTGCAGCAGGGCATCACTCCCGATGCATCCAATGAGGACGGTCTAACAGCTCTGCATCAGTGCTGTATTGATAACAATATAGAAATGCTCAAGCTGCTGCTCGACTATGGTGCCAATGTCGACAGTCAGGACAGTGATAAGTGGACGCCGTTGCATGCAGCCGCGACATGTGGTCACATGGAACTGGTGAAAATATTAATTAGTCGCGGTGCTAATTTGCTGGCCGTTAATACAGACGGTAAGTAAACAAGGATTTATATGTTGATTGTTGAGTGATCCTGCGGATTTTATGGGTTTTTTGTGTTGTGCTTTTAATTTGTCACTGATGTCATCTAGTCTTGAAAATAGTTTTATGTGTCGCTTGTAGGGGTTCGAATGAAGAGTGCTCTGTAATTGATTGTAATATAAATAGTGAACATGATACAATTTATAGGACATCAGTAAAATATCAGTGATGTCGTTATTGGCATCACCTTACCTGCTGACTTTCACTGCAGCTCACAACATCGCTACTAACTCCGGTTGCACCACTCTGCAAGACCCGGGGAGTGCTTCTTGTTGCTTTCAACTTCGAATCATATTATTGCCCCACGAAAATCACCTTGCTTTCCTTTAACGTTGATCCATTCAGTATTACTTGATTAAAAATTAGCCCCGATTTTCTGTCCTGACCATCAAAACGCATTCCTTTGTTCACCACAGTTCATTTTCCACGGCGTTATCACGATTGCGACATTATTCTTTTAAATATCAGACATAATTTAACTTAACTTTGACCAACACTTGAAATTCAGACGAGTAATCCGCTTAAGGAGAGGAAGGGACTTTAACAATTGCCTAAACATGTCAGCCTATTTTTTTAAGAAAAATTTAAAAAAATCGATCTTCGCGTCCTTTTTTTACAAATGAAAATTCAGTATACGTTAACGAGGAATTTGTGTAAACATTCGATTCACCAACGAGCCGAACACACCGAATTTCGAAGAAAATTTCATGAAAATTCTTCTCTATTGCGCAGTCAGTCCGCACACTTTACTGATTTCAATTCGACTCCTGTTTTTAGTGCATACATATATGCTTTGATTGTTCTTCGGCAACGGGATTCCTTGCCAAAACTAGCTTCGATTGATATCCTTACGCAGACCGCGATCAGGTCACATTCCATTACCTGCGTGGGTGTGTTCCCGATATTGAAGTGTGCTGATGATAGAGTACGGGGTTGCCGCTTGTCCATCATGAGAAGAATTATATATATGGTGGGAAATATTAATGAAAAATATAGACGTGTCCGTTAAACGATTATCAAAAACAAGATGCAGTGCTCATCATGCCGCTGTTAAACCACTGAAGAATGATTTTGGGAAGCTTGTATTAACACTCGAAAAGATGTGTGATCCCAGCACCAGCAAAGAAAACATCGAAACAAGAGAAGCAGCATCAACACTTGTACTAGCTTTAGGTGACTTCAGTTTTCTATGCTATCTTTCGTTTTGGTGTGATGTCCTAGTAGAAGTTAATTAGACACAAAAGTATATAAAAAATTTCTGAGATATCATTGGAATAGTGTGTAATATAAATTAAGGCTCTTAAAAAGTCAACCCATCAAATTGTGGAAACGACTTTTTGCTACGCAACAAAAAAAATGTGAGGACCTAGACATTCCGAATGAAGGAAAAAAGGAAGGAGGAGATTTCGAAAACGAAAGCCTGGAGAAATGGCTCGAGATGCTGGACCTTCATTACCAGAGGAGCTGCATAGAGCAATGTTAGAATGTCACGATAGATTTTACGAAAAACTAGAACATCGTTACAGGGCAATGGATTTTATTCTTGTTACATTTAGTGTTATCCAGCCTAAAACCCTGGTAACATCACCAGAATCTTCATAGAATGGTTCCAAATCTGTTAAAAATTTACGATGAATTTTCAGCAAAGGACATCGTGTTGGAGATTCTACGATTGAGGCACCATTTGGAAGCCGCCAACATTTCTGCCCAATAAACGGTTGAATGGACTACATTGAAGCTGCTCAGATTCCTTGTAAAATGTAGTGTTGCCATCTGGACTGCGCATTTTTCGAGATCAATTCACATTTCAGCACGACAATGACCCAATACAAACCTCCATGATTTGTAAGGGCTCTTTGGAGAAGCTTTTAGCAGAAGGACTAATTAATGTAACGGTTTGGCCACCGCAGTCTCCTGATCTCAAACCAATTGAGCTCTTATATGGGATGAACTCAATAGAGTTTGTCCAGCGTCTACCGAACATTTGTAGACCAGGGCGGATCTGTTTTCAGTTGACCGTTGAGAGGAGGCACGCTGATTTTTGTGGAATAACTCGCATAACAATAATTGATGTATGCTCCCTGTCAAAACAGTAAAACAAAAGTCGAAATGTTTAAAAAATATAAAAAAAATCGTGTTTTTCCTGCTTGTCTCACTCCTAACTTTAAAACGGTTCATTCTAGAGCAAAATTGCGTGAGAATGAAAGTTGCGTTATAAAATTTTTTAAAAGATACGTAGGATCGGTTTAAAATTTCAAAACATTAACCCTTGCCGCCAAATACCAATAATTAAAAAAAAATGGGGAAAAAGCCGTTTCTTATTCGATTTTTTTCAACCATTACAAATGAACTTAGGACTTTTATAGTTCGTCTAAAAAATCTTTGTAATAAAATAAAACAGCGCAAAATTTTTCATCAAAATCGAATCAGTAAATTTCACATAACAGCTTGGCAATCAAAATTTATTGAAAAAAATTCAAATTTTTTTGAAATCTTGCAAGTCAGCAATTGAAGCCCATCGAAGTTTGAATTTTTTTCACATATAGAAAAGCACTTCACGTATTGAATGCATTTTACAAAACTAAGTTCATTTGAAATGATTGAAAAAATTGAATAAGAAACGGCTTTTTTCTCAATTTTTTTTTAATTATTGCTATTTTGCGGCAATGGTTAAGTGTTTTAAAATTTTAAACCGATCCTATCTTGTAGAAAATTTTATTACGCAACTTTCACTCTCACTCAATTTTGCTCTAGCATGAACCGTTTTAAAGTTAGTAGTAAGACAAGCAGGAAAAACACGAATTACCCCACTTTCTTGTGGGTGCCACGGTTTCAGAGATATGGGTATGTCCCACTTTATTTTGTTTTCAAGATGGAGCCCAAGGGTTTGGGGCTGCGACCCCAGAAACTTGGATTTAAGCTCACAGTAACACATAATACACATTGCGCCTGGAAAATCTGGCTGCCTTCCAAAATGCTCCGCGAGTTTCGCAACGGGGGATTTGCCATCAAAAGCCGATTATTTGGCGTAAAATTGGGACTTTCTCCCCTTTGGGATGGAATAACTCCCGTTATTGTACAGTGATTGAAACAATCAATACCGCAAACGATTTATGACAAAATTGTCTTAGAAAAGTAACCCAACGTGTTTCGCGTTAAACGTAAAATGAAAAAAGTTGTGGCGCCCGAAAGTTGGTCCCCTCTTTTTGGGTGTGGTTTTTGACTTGTAATTTTTTTATTATTGACACCACGTAAAAGTTATGTATGGATGACTTGCTAACAATTATATTCTACGCAAGTTTGCCATACACAACTTTCTTGTATGAGCCACGGTTTCGAAGATATGGAGATATCCCACTGTCTTTTATTTTTAAGATGGTGCCCAGAGGCCATGAGGTGCGACCCCAGGAAATTGAACTTAAGCTAACTATACCATTGCCTGCCTACCCAAAATGCAGGGTCAAACTCCCATTTGACTGGACTAGAATAGAAAATCCAAAGCAATGAGTTGTAAACCACCCATGGATAGTAAGCAGGGATACTTCGTTCCAAACTCCTCGATACCAGCAGATACCACTACAAATTGAGAATTTAATTTACCCCGAGAGATTCCTAACCCACCGTACTATCTAAATTGAATCTAGAGTGCCTAACTGAACTTCCTTACTATAGCTTTCTCCCCATTCATAATACATAATTATGCTAACAAGGACAAATTGTTAATGTCTCATTTAATTTGCAGGTAATATGCCATACGATTTATGCGACGACGAAGAAACGTTGGACTACATTGAGGCCGAGATGTCGAAACGTGGTGTCACGCAAGAATTAATTGACGACACCCGAGCATTAACCGAGAAACAAATGCTCAACGATTTAATGGAGGTGGCGAGCATCGGTGGCGATCTAGATGTGCCGGATCATCAGAGTGCGACGCCGGTAATTAGCAATTATAGTTCATAATTAGCGTCGGAAATCTCAATGAACATTCTTTCGAATATATCTCATGAATTGTGGCTGCTGCAAAACGGATCTTATCTGCATGTACTCAATATCGTAACACGAGACCAACATGCATGTCTTCATGTGATGATTTATTTAGTAATCAGCTCTCCAGGGTCGTCTGTAATTCAAAACGTAAAAGTTTCAAGACATTTAAGGACTATGAAAAAGTAATAATCGCATAGCGATAGTGAAATTTCCGTATGTCCAAGAGAAATTTATTGTACAAAAATAAGAAATTCTTCATCGGTAATTTAACGAATAAAATCCAAAAAATTCAAATTCCTAACTTCAATGAATTCTTTTCATCGTCACTTCATTTTATATTCGGTCTTGCAAATCCTGAAATAATGTTTTCTGTTCATCAAATATTCCGAAAATCCTTATTTCTCGAAAATATCGATTCAGGATGGACTCTCTTCTTGCGTTTGACCGTATTCAGTGCGATGTTGAAGAATCCTAATTAAAATTTTCAGAGCTTGTTTTGAATGCTACGTCGGAAATGAGTATTTTCCAAATTCAACGTGAAAAATTCTAATGAACAACAGATTTCCTTTTGCATTTTTAAACGCGAAAAATCCGCAATTTAAATCCTGGCGATTTCACCTAAATTTATTAATTATTTTATTTTAATCTTTCCTTCAGCTTCACATAGCATCAGCAAACGGATACATACGAGCGGTGGAATTCCTTCTGGAACATCACGTGAACGTTGATGCCGTGGATAAGGATTTATGGTCGCCAGTTCATGCGGCTGCCTGTTGGGGCCATGTAAGTTCACTATTGTTACCATAGTTCGTAATCCACTTTGTGGCTGGCTGGCTGACTATATTTGTCTTGGGAATGAATGCAGCCCGGGCTGATTTGTCTAGTGATAATGGAATGTTGATTGAAATATGAGTCTAGTGTGGGAATGTTGTAATGCTGTTAACATAGTCCTCGTTAGCGTTGAGTGCTTCCATCAAAAAATTCAGGGGGGAAAGGGAGGTGGTGTTCATTAGATGGAAGATGTTTTTTTTTTGTGGTTTGCTACTTGTGATCGAAGAATGTTGACTGACATTCTTACTTTTGGAAGTGAAATATTTTTGATAAAAAAAGCAGTGAGGCACTCTGGGAGTGTCCGATGGGAAGTTTAGCTACGTTTTGTAAATGATTATCTAAAGTTTAAAAAGTTATATATAGATAAATGCAGGAAAAATTCAGGAATTAATGTGATAAATTCAAAAATCTAGGATGCATATAGTATGATAAAATATGAAAAAAAATTATTGCTTTTATTCGCACAAAGTACCTTCAAGAAAAGAGAACAAAAAACAGAATGAGCGAGGATTTGAACCCTCTACCTCGAGAGCAAGAGTCGGGCGCTTTGCTCACTGAACCAGCCGCTCTACTCTTATATTTGCACATCATTGGTATGTATTGTGCTCACTTTGAATTTTAAGATAAACTTCCGTTCGCTTTTTCGTTCGGTACACTTTTTCTGGGCTCACTCCTCTCGTTCACTTTTCGTTAGAATCTCCATAAAGGAAGCTAAACTAATAACTATTGACATATTCTGAAACTAAAATATGAGAAATTTTGATTCGAATGATTTTATAATAAATTCTTAAACGTTATATATTATTGTCAATATATTGCTTCATTGAAATCTTGAAATGTCGCATGACTTTTTCGAACATGTCTTTCTGTCTTGTCGAATTTTTGGATCAAAGTAAAGCTGCAGTTTGCTTTTAGATAGTTCCACTAGAAAAAATCGAAGAGGGTTATGCGGTGAACGGACGGGCCATAAAATGTTACATCTCTGGGGGGAAATCGGTCAGCCAGAGAATATGTCCCTGAAAACAGATTTTAAATTTCGAGCTATACTAGCCATGGTGTGATTCTGCTGGAACCATGCAAGTCTTACCATGAAATACTCAAGACTCGATATATATATAACACTGTGAATCCACAGTATTGTCTTTCTCGAAAAAGCAAGTTCCAATGATCCTCAGTCTAGAAATCGCACACTAGATTATGACCCGATCACAGTGAATGGGCTCCTGATGGAACTCTGTTAAGTTTACACCGTTTTAATTGTTCATATTCTGCTTTTAACAGAAAAAATCATAATGTGAGAATGTACTAATAAACAAGGTGATATCCTTATGGTGACTCGCAGCCAACATTTGGCAGGCTTTCTTCGGTGATTTTGGTCCTATTTTTTAAAATTCTGCAGTGGCAATCATATTGTAGCGATGTAATTTGAGTTATTCACAATCAATTGCACGCAGAACGTCTAGAAAACTGCAAAACGTAACATCATATCGTCAGATATTCGAGAAATTTTTGGTGGTCTTCCTTGCCTTCTTCACATTTGACGTTGTCCTGAAGTTGTACATTCAGAATAAAATCGATTTTTGGATCGAATCAGAGTCCCAAGTGGAAATTCGAGACCGTTTCAGATTATCGGGACGGGATTTTGTCAACTTCCTGAAACTTTTCAGTGTACTTCCACCGAAGCGAGGGTAGCAAACTATGAACAATTTAAAATTATAAAAAGTAAAATTAAAATAACTCACAGTATTTGGATCTATCACAGTTAGAAAAAAAATATTTAATACTCACCAATGAGAATAATTACCACGGAAATAGACATATTTTTTCATATAATATAGTCAAAACATCCAATTTTTTGACCACATATTTTTCTTCAGCATATTCGATAGTGGAAAAAACTTCCACCAACTTGAAATGATGATGAAAACCCATGAAATAATGATTTTATTGTAAGTAGTATTGAAGCGGTTTAAAATCCAAAAATTAAAGATAGAGCTTCATTATCGAAGCTCTTAAAAAATTTAAATTTTGTTGACTGAGACCTTACTTACTTACCCCAAACATAAACAACGTGACACAGTTCTATCGGGCTGTCTATTCCTCCAAAGTCCTTGAAGTTTCGTTTGAACCTCAAAGCCACCGATTGATGCTGAAGTTCAAAACTTGCTGCAGGTATACTCCGAAAGACTCCTGGAAAATCTCCCGACCGCTTAGAACGACTTATAAGCAAACGATTACAAATATCATGTCACGATTTTTCCACAGAGTAATGGATTTCACTGCTCCTTATGCACAGAGATGTGACTCCTACATTGGCAAACCAATGTTAATTACGTTCTTCTTCAGTGATTGCAGGCGTCCTTTTATTCTTAAAATATCTCCTTGCATAACTTAAGCAGTAGTCTGGATGGCTTAGTGATTAGAGCGCTTGCTTTCAATGCAATGAGTATCAGGTTCAAGGCTTTTTGGTGACAGGTAGTTTTCAAAAATTGGATTTATTCCGGACTATTAGTTCACTAGACTGTTAAGCGAGTAGCTGAATCAAATCAGGATAGTAATCGCGGAGGAGCGTGAGGGTATTTTGACCGCACTATTTGATCGCTGTAAACGCCAAACTAAAACTCTTGGAAAGTCGCCACCGATTGCTCTATTAATTTCTGTGAACACAGAAATTGGTGCTAGCTTATGACAAATGTCCTAGTTTCGCTGTCTTTACCTACTTTTAATTTGCAAGCGGTGCCACAGTCTTGGTCGATTTCGGTACTGAGCCATCCTTCTGTAGCAAGCTTATGTACGTCGCCGCAAATTTGGAAGTCGTTTAAGAGAAACATTCCATCTTATTTCAATAGGACTAGAATTGAGCTTCCGCACGTCCTTCACCCCCTTCAAGCATGGGTATGTCTAGATGTGTATGTGCTGCCGTTTAATTTCATTCCAAATGGAAAATGGTGGAATTCGCGGTTCTCTTTAAAATCAACACCGTTTTGTGCGGTAGCTGATTTTTCAAAAAGTGCCAATTTCGGCTATTTTCTATTTGGAACGGAGTTAATAGGCATTTAGGCTTTTTTGAAAACCAAATCATCTTTTACGGTAGCTGAATGGACTAAAATGGTCTGAATAAAGCGGAAACTGTTTGGTCTAGCATCCTCATATCATAACCTAGTACCTTATTATGTTTGAATGCAGCACAGTGAGACTTGCAGTATCCTCTATTGCTGCTGCAAGAACAAAAAAAGACTTGTAGCCACAATAAAATTTGACAAGTCCCTGAGCAGGAAAACGAAGACAATCAATCTCCATTGGCTGCACACCACATACCATCCAAAACCCGGCTACCATTCTCAACGGCGCTTGCAACTAGCGCCAGCTTCAACCGCTACCGGCAACTGTTTTTCATTGGGACTCATAGGACAATAGTCGACCGTGTTTAATCGTTCATATGTTTCAGTGGGGGAGAGCACGGAGATAGCCACATGGTTTTTTTAAACTGGGTTTATATTTCATACTTTATACAATGCCTGCTGGACTGGGTACTTGGGAATATAATTTTTTAGTTAGATGAAATCAATGTTTCGGCCTCTTCATCTTGTCGAACTGTTTGTATTTGATCTACCAGCTCTTTTAAAAATTTTATGATTCCGTTATGAGTGGTTTGGTGCAATGTTTTTTATTCCTAAAGCAACCATTTCGCGTTTTTTTATGTTATTTTATTCTAATTCCCTCTAATTTCCTTTTTTTCATCATCTTCTTTGTGGATTTTATGTTGAGACCGTATGTCTGGTGATAAAGGCTCCGGCATCCTTAAATGTTCTTGAATCATCGAATTTAATTCAGACTTTTTTTTAAAGATCTGTGCTACTCATTTTGATAGACTCTACAACGAAATTGGTTCTGTGTTTTTTTGGGCTTCATTTATCCTTGGTTTATTGGATTTGAAAATCACCACTAACAAAAATTATTTGCTCGTATATCTAGAAAAAAAATTATGGAAAAATTCTTAAAATTTCGATGCAACAATTAAAAAAGAAGATGAATTTTTCACCAGGAGGAATAACCTTTTCTTATTAAAATGCCATCATCAGTTTTGCTAACCAAATATGCGGCTCTTGACAATCGTTGTATCTGATAACCAAAAAGAAATTATCTAAGTATTCTCCTTGTTCCTAACATCCTTTTGACGGTTAGAAAAGGCTCTCGAATTTACTCCCAAAAATTGAAAAATTATTCAATGCCTTCATTAACTAAGAATCCTTGCATTTAAATAATTGACTTTGTAAATAATGCAAACTACCACCGCTTATCCGCCTTAAATCATGTCGTTTATACCCCGAAAAGAAAAATCGTCATCCCTTTTTTCTTTACAGTCGTACAGAACCATCCTAATAAGCATCCATTCAACTACTTTATGCAAATCATATATCATTCCAAGTTGTAACCCGAACTTCGATGTCTTTCTTTTTATTCCAGCTTGAAGTCCTCGAACTGCTAGCACAATACGGAGCTGATCTAAATGCCAAAAACAAGGACGATGAAACTCCCTCAGGTATAATAATATTACTGTTGAAATTTTTAAGTCAACTACTTTGTCCCGAATATTGATTTCAATCAGTAGAGAACATGTATTTGCTAAGCGAGTCCTTTTTTGAAAAAAAAAACGATAATGACTCGAGTAAGAATGGGAGATTCACTTTTTTTTAGTCAAAAAGGGACCGAAGATAACTTTATCAATAAAATGGCATTTCTTTAAATTGGATTAGGACGAAAAAAAAGGGGGTGAAGGAGGGTGAGATTATGCTGTCTGTCCTTGCGTCAATTCCTAAATGATTGGTCCCTTGACGTGTATAAAATGCTAGAACACTTGATGGCACGACAGTCGGGCGAATCTAAGTAAAATCTCTTGTGCTTGTGGATGAGAATCCACTCGAGTTGAATTCAGTGTGAAACGATTTTAGCGGCAGGATCAAAATGTTGCGCTGAAGAAAAACTCGGAAACAGATAAAAGACAAAGTATTTTTTTTTTGTCGTCAAATTGAACTGAAATGCCTACACATCTTATTTACTTTGTTGCTAGGATGAAAACAATTTTCTAAGCGATTTATCACGTTTTCTTCTTGTAGACATTTGTGAGGATCCCGAGATTCGGGAACGGATAGAACAATTGCGAACGGAACAGGAGAGTAAAAGATTAGCAGAAGCACAACGGAGACGTGTACGGCGGTCCCAAAGCAATAACACCAGGTAAGCTTTCAATGAAAGGACACGTCTCTGACGTGGAAATTCTGAATCATAGATTTTCAAAGAATCAACAATTTCATGGAATATTAATTTTGTATGCGTCCAAATACGAAATTTTGAGTTCGGATTAGAAGTCATGTTGAACTCCCGTAACGTTTTTCGAGCGTTGAAACGGAGCAAAACGGATTTGATCAGCTTTTGAAGAAAATAAATTGATTCGCTTATAAAAATAACATACATTTTCTACATTCCTTTCGAACAAACCCCCCCCCCTCCCTTCCCCTTTCGTCTTTTCATCAAGAACAAGCTTATTCTGAAAAGAAACGCTTTGATCCAGAAAATCCTGAATGTGGGTAGAATTCTATGGGATTTGTATGTATTAGGTGTGCTCAATGTTCGTTGCTGATTTTCTTTAAACGCTGCGTATCTTTTCCAGTATAATATATATTGCTATCGTTTACGGTTAAAGTAGGTGGTATTATCCGCGATTTGGAGTACATAATGCCTAAAAGACTTTTGGTTACAGCTTGAATGATGTACACATCTAATCATTATTCATTTATTCGGGAAATGATTGATTGCATAGCTATTAAATTTAATAGAAGGTAAGATTATCAAAAATTTATATCTGAAGAATTTCGCATTGGGATTTCGGATAGTGTCAACATATTTTAAAAAATCCTAAAAATTCAGATCGTTCTTCTTGACAGCTTTTCAACCACAAAATCAACTTTATGATTTTCATTTTTACTATTTTATATATCATAAAATTCCATGTCAAGCCACAATATGGGCAGATACGCCATTGATGATGAATTATGCTCAGAAACACCTTCAACCCTTCTGTAATACGAAGAATTCGTATCGCGTTACACGAAACCGAAACTTTGAACTTATATTACTCAGATTTATTCGTACCCAGTTGCTTTGAAACTACTATCGTGTTGTATGGAAATCGTGTTATGTTGAAATCGCATTATAAAAATTTCAGAACTAATATTATTCAGAATAATTCGCATAAAATTGTCTAGAAACAATTACTACGTTATATTGTAATTGCGTTGTATGAAAGTAAGAATTATTTCAACTTGCTACCGTGTTGTAACATCTCCGCTTCAAGTTGGCTAATTTCCATATCAAATAAATAAATTTTCTCAATTCAATTTCATTGGGAACTTTGTGTATTGGATCCAGAAACTAATGAATTTGAAACACTAATGGAAACCGCTTCGGCATTATGTCTGTAAACTGGGATATAAATCTATCCGCGTTATCACAAAGCGCGTTATATAAAAACCGTGTTAAATATTAACCGCGCTATATGGCACCCGTGTTATATAAAAACCGCGTTGAAGGGTCCCGATTCATTCGAAAGCTCCAGACTGATTTTCTTTGCTTTAAATTCATTTGTTTATTTGATCGAAAAACGAATGAACTTGAAACATTAATGAAAACCGTTGTCACATAATATGAAAACTGGTATATAACTTACCCGTCTTATCACAAAACCGCGTTATATAAAAATTGGGTCAAACAAAAATAGCGTTAAGGGGTTGCACCACAGTAGAGAGTGAAAATTTAACATTTTTGTGCGATTTTTTCCAAGTGGAAGGAAAAGTAAACGGGTAATTCTTTTTATGGATGTTGTTAAGCATGTTTTGAAGTTTGAAAAAAAATGTATATCAAAAAATGTTTCAAAATGGCTGCCCAACAGTCATTTCTGCGGAACGGTTTTTTTAGAGGGGCTCCGCGGCACGCAGTAGAAATGCACCAAAAATTAATCTGGAACTAAATAAATTATTTTCTTAAACTACATTAGTAAACCTATAGAAATACGAAGGGGATTTTGAAAATATAAATTTTTGTTAAATTGGCGACCATTTGAAAAAAAGTTCAAATTACTACTAAAAAAACGGCCAATATGTGCATCCAAAAAATTAAAATATTAACTTATAAAAAATCGGTTAAGCATTTCTATGCGGAATATTGTTTTAATGATGTGATATTAATTTTTAGTGAAAAAATAGAAAATTGTTCGAGTTATGCTGCGTGCCGATTTGAAAAAAAAAACGTTTTTCGAGAAAAGCGCGTTTAAAGTTTTGACTTTACTTTACTGTACGTCTTCTCTCAACATCAAAGGACGCTATACTAACGTACTTTGTGTTCAGCATCCTTGAAAATGTTTCTAACAACTTCTGTTAGTGTATTAGAGAAGTTAAAAATCGAATGGTAAAACATAATGCTGTACCCGACGAGCAGGTTTCGTATTTACCGCAGTTAGTCGTTTCAGAGCAATCGGGAAAGGTCGAGAAAGAGCTCGAAATTTCCATGAAAACGATTTCTGGAAGATATAAAACCATTTGTCTCTTATTCTAGGCGGTTCAAAGGATTTGTCAAGCCAAAAAAAATCGAATTTTGAAATTTCTACATTGGTGTAACGCTTTAAATAGTCCAAATTTATTCGGAAGCCCCGATAAAATTTCCTTCGCTTCACGTTAAGTTTACTCGTAAATCAATCATTAATTTATTTATTTCATTTTGTTTGGAAGGGTTTCAAATTTGTATTAAATTTTTAAATGTTTTTAAAGCAATTTTTTTGGAAAAAAATAGTTCAAAAATTCGCTATTTTCTACTTGCGTTTCCACAGCAAAAATAGATATGATTGTTATCATATAATTTTTGGATTCATTGATGTATAAACTAAACTAAACTATTTCACAAATTTTGTTTTGGTATTTTTTTAAGTCATGCTAAAAGAAATTTTAAGTTTTAACAACTTTTTTGACATTCAAAATCATTTTTTTCTCAGGCTCAAATCAAAGTAGTTTCGGTGCGCTTCTTCTCAACAAGAACCCATTTGATTTTTATCATTTATTTTACGTTGTATTTCATTCACAGTTTATTTCGGCTCGTTTTTAAATCATACGAAAAAGTTTTACAACTTTTTTAACATTCTAAATCATTTTTCTCAGACTTAAATCGTTTTGTACGAAAATATATCTGAACTGATTTTTAACTTTGGTTCGTTTTTAACCTAGGAAATATTCTAAGAAAACATTTCAAGAAAAGCAATTTCCCAAAAAGTTATTTCAAAAAACTTTTCCGGTCCAGTGACAGAACTGTCCACTGGGGCACAGTTTGAGAGTCGCGGTAGCAGTACGGCCACGAATATCGTCTGACATTTGACTAATTGTCAGAACTGTCAGAATTGTTTAATTTGAAATGTGCGTGATCCAAGTTCTATTGTGTCAGTTCGGCCAATTCAAGTGGAGAATTTTTAATTGATGTCTGGAAGGCTTGGCCATTGGTCATTCATATTAAATACTCTGAAAGCAGTGGCGATTGCCGGTGACAGACTTTAGTCAGGTAATTTCTCTATAGTTCTTAGCGATGTTGTATCTGACAGTCGAATCCTAACTTTAAGTGTTAACTAGAGACGATCACCGTTCTCTACATCCAAATAGACGTCTCAAAAAAGAAGGTAAATTGGCGCGAGAAACTAATAACTGGATCATCTGAAACCAAAAAACCAAAACAAATCTTTTAATTAATCAGTTTCTTGAGGAAACGCTGTCGAGTTTTTCCAATATTTTGTTTATTTCATTTTTGGTGTAATTTTGAAACCGAAAAAAAAAAACAAGAAAAAAATGAAAAAAATATTTTCCGAATTGTGGGTTTTAATCGAAAAAATTCCCATGTAAAAAAATTATAGTCTAAAAATAAAATATTTCGACAGCGTTACCTTGCAAACTGTTCACAGAATAACTGCTCACAACTTCAAAAGAATCGGCCCGTTATTTTTTAAGTTCCGTGTCTCACCGCCTTTAAAAATAAAAAGTCTCAGAAAACGCGTTTGAAATTTTTTTTTGGAAAGAACTGAATTTTTTCTCTACTTACACAGAATCGTCAATACCGGGTCCATAAAGTGTAAGGCTATCAACAAGGATGTCTAGAGCATCTTTTTGTTGTTGTCTTCGAAAGACTCTACATTCTTTGCACTCCTTTGCAGCTTTTTGATCAGCTCTGCTAATACGAATGTTATCCTCTTCGCGTGCCCATTCATGAGAGATAATTATATTTTACAGCCCATAACTTCATGAATTTTACTCGGATCAACTTCAAATTTTGATGAGGAACTCTTGAAGGACTATACGACAGAATGAAAAAAATCGAAAGTTTGGCCATATCCCCCACTTAAAATCGATTTTCCATTTCGAATGGAAATTTACATTTTAATATATGCCTATCTATATCCTTGAATCAATCCTCTTCTGGGAAAGATCGTTTTATCCAACACCCATCAATTGCTGCCATTCAATTAAGTTTAAATCAATTTATTCTGATAGCCCTATTAAAATATGAATGCGTTTACGCAACGCCTCCCCTAGGATGTCGAGACACTGTGGATTTTTGTTGAAAATTTAATCCTTTTATTTAAAATCTGAGCCATGAAATTGACATGAGATACTGAACGATTGAAATTGAATAAAATCATTTTTTGTGAATTTATCATAAATCAAATGATAGCGTTTCATTAATCCTTTGATGTGTTCCATGAAATGTTTCAACTGAATTGCAATTGTTTGTAAAAACCCAGTGATGCGATTATTGCCGAAATTTTGTATTTTTTTTAGGTTTAATTCCTTCCTGATACAATTAAATTAATGATGAATTTGAGCATGAGATTCCGATTTATAGATAATGTCCAGAAAAACAATTATGCGCAAGTTGTATATTCACTTTTTCCCGGAGGATTCTTGACTTGCTGCCGGGAAATTTCTGTTTTCAGTATTTTTCGAATGATTTTTCGCCAAGAATTCGATTTTTCCTGCAACTCATTTAACTATTAACAGTTAGTAAACATTGTATCCTTTCTTTAAAGATTCTTTTTGGAAGGATCTCATCGCTAGTTGTCCAGAAAAATATCACTTTTTTCCCGCGGGATTCTTGACATGCTGCCGGGGGAGTTCTGTTTTCAGTATTTTTCGAATGATTCGCAAAGAATTCGATTTTTGTTGCAACTGATTTTACTATAAACATTTAGCGAACATTGTATCCTTTCTTTTGAAATCATTTTTGGAAGGATCTCATCGCTAGTTGTCCAGAAAAAACACACTTTCTTCCCGGGAGAGTCACTTCCTACCGGGGGTTTTCTGTTTTCGGTATGTTTCGAATGATTTTTCGCAAAGATTTCGAATTGCCTGCCACTGATTTACCTCTAAATAGTTCGCAAACATTGTGGCCTTACTTTTGAATTCCTTTCTGGACAGATCTCATAGCTAGTTGTCCACAAAAAAATCACTTTTCCCCTGGGAAGTCTTGACTTTCTGCCGGGGGAATTCTGTTTGCAGAAGTTTTCAAATGATTTTCCACAAAGAATTCGATTTTTGTTGCAAATGATTCAACTGTAAACATTGTATCCTTTTATTTGAGATCATTTTTGGAAGGATCTCATCACTAGTTTTCCATCTGTAAACTGAGAATATAGAACATAGAAAACCCTTGTACCCCACACCCCGCCCGCGCGCCATCACCCCTTGATGCATGTGTGACAAAAAATAGAATTTGTCATTCGTGCGTTTCGCGTCGTGTTTGACTCATGTGAAACTTCACACTCGTTAAAAACAGCGCTTCACCCATTCATTATGAGAATATCTATTGTGTCATTTATTTAGGATAAATTACTAAGAAGTAATGATATCGTAAATTTAAGAACGCGGTAAGCAATTGAGCTGAGGGTTTGGTGCATAATTAATATTTGATATGAAATTTTCGTGAAAGCTACTTAAGACATAATCGATTGAATAAACAAAATACACAACTGGGTATTTTTCTTTATACCTTTGACTAGCCCGTACTCCCTAATTCCGCTAGAAAGATGCACCAGGAATTACCATTGAATAAAATACCGTCTAAGTTTTCATGGAAAATCGTAGAAAAAAATCTCACCACTTATAGCATATTTAATCAAAATAATTGACTCTTAATAACACTTTAAAAATATCTCTTTTTCATCATAATTTTCTTTTTCCAGAGCACAATCAGTACGAAGAACATCACTTAGAGATAAGACACTAACCACAAAAAAAGATGCTGTTGAAGAAACAAGACTGCGGTTACAAGCACAAGAGGTGAGTCAATATTGAATCGATACAATTACAACTTCAAATAAATTTTTGGAGATTTACAACGAAATTATATATAAAGATACATAAGAAAGGCATCATCGACCTGAAATCTTAGAAATTGAAAATTATTTGAAGAAACGTAGCAAATTTTATTTGCCTTGTCTGTTTGTGTTGTGCATCCAATCAAAGCAGAAATTGTTCATTGAATTGCTGTTGTGCCCATCAATCAATAATGTCTGCGGATGAAATATTTTTTTATCAACAATGTGTGCAGTGTGGTATTATTCAATTAACTTTGACCATCAGAAAATGTTGATTGAGTTTTATCCGAGATATAAATGATAAATGAAGTAGGGCAATTTTATTCAATATTTTTTTTTATAAAAAAAGATTATGCTTATATATTATTTATATAATAAAAAATATTGAATCTTTAACACATAAGAAATTTTAACACATTTAATTATATTCTTCAGAGCAACGTCGTTTTACTTAGTGATTATTTTTGAGCATAACTTTGCGTACTAAAGCAATTTCTTCTATCCGGATGGGAAAAAATATTGAATGGGTCTCTAAGAAATACTAAATGAGCAATTATGCAAAATATTTACATAGTTTTTGGAAATAAGTTTTGATTTTTTCGTGTTTCATTCCAGGTTAGTTTTACGTATTTTGAGTTAATTTTTATGATATTTTTTTAAAATACTGTAAATATAAATTTATTTCTGAACAAAGTACATAACAATATAATTATTCAAGAGTATTCTCTAACATTTTGGTCCAAAAATATTGATTATTTAACCACCGACAGCAAATTTTCGTAGATACCTAAAAAAAGTAGTTTTGCACAGGTGCAGAGCATAACTCATCACTCGATCATCTGATCACAAAAAACCACGAAAGATTTCGTTAGTTTATGAGTTTCCCGAAGTAACCACGGTGAAATATATTTTTTAAACGATTTTTCAATTTTTAGCAAGTAAAAAAAAGAATTTTTTAAATTTTTATATTGAAAAATCAATAAATTTGCTATTATAAAACAAATTATAATCATTAAAATAAAATGGCGTCGTTACCTCGTGATTTATGTAGAGAATAAGTGTGCAAAATTTGAAAAGGATCGGATAAATAGATTTTGAGTTGGAGCGTTCACCGACTTTGAAAAAGCTAAGTGTTGGAAAAACGCGGTTAAAAAAGAAAAACGGCCGAATTACAGTTTCTAGCGCGTCGAAAAGCAGAGCTTTGAAATTATGTAGCTCCGTCAGTTTTGCTCCAACCGATTTAAAAAAATTTAACTGAATACTCTTGAGAGAGAGAGTTCTACTATCGAATAAAATATTTAAAAAATGCAGAAAAAATAATAAAATACCATACTCCCTCTTAATAAAAATTAATTTGGAATGCCAATAAAATAGTTTTTGTTGTGCAAAAAGTATTGAATAATTTTCCAAACAATTTTTTTTGTCGAATTCTCAAAAAAAAGTATTCGATCTGTCGTGTAAAAAAATCAAAATATGATCTAATGTAATTTCCTATTTTTCGTTGGAAATAAATTGAGTCATTGAAATGTGCTAAATTTCAATTCAGAAAAACGAGCTTCAGCGGAGCTGATTAGGCGCAGATGTCGCTGCCTGGGCCCGCCCTACCATGGCCTAGCGCATGCGTGTCCGCATTTGTTGTGCGCGCTAAGCTCACCAATACTTACCACAGCCGGGGTGAACCCTATTCCTTAAAGCAAGAAGTAGGGAGGACCCTTACGGAAACTCTCAAGGTGAAGCTTTTTAATCCATGTTTATTTGTTTCATTAAATTCTCAATAATTCGACTAAGTAAAAAATAGAAAAACAAATACAATTAATATTCATCTCACATCGTTCCATATGAAGAATGAATGGATCTATTAGCAAAATTCGAATTGCCCTATTTCGTGCTTAACTTATTTTTTGCATAATTAAAATCTTATTAAATGGGCTATTTTTGACGTATTTCATTATTTTTTATCCAGTCGTTCATCAATAAATACCTATTACCTGAGTTGCCCACGCTCGACAAAAGGATGGTGTGCAAACATTGTTTTTTTAAGTCGGAATTACTATAATTACGACCACGAGAAGGTCCTGCTCGGTTGACAGCTTCCAGTTTGCGCGTTCTCTTGCCAGATGTTGTTCCGCTTGTTCTGTTAATTAAGTGACGACTCGTGATAGCTTCGATCTTCAGTTTTTTCTATTTTGAGTGGAAATCTGTAAAGCATTGCTTTTTTTTGCTTGGAAACTGTCCCGCACAAGTTTTCGGTCGTCCACTTTCCTTTTGCAACTCAATCTATTCACGAAAGGACCATTGATTCACGACAAGCGCACATTTATTTTTCTAAATAACACTCCACGTTTCCTTCTGTCACAAAATCAACTTGGTTTCCAACGTTTCTTAAAACTTGCCTTCCGGGTAGCCGGCACGAACTAGACCCTGTTTTCCACTTTTTTCAAATTTTTCTGTTCGGGTAGCTGGCAGGAACAAAACAACTCGTTTACAAACGTTTTTTCGAATTTTTCCGTCCATTCAGCCGGCACTAACAGTCTACCGCCAGCGACTCAACTCCCGATTCGATAACGGTTCTCTCGCAAGAATCGGTCAGGTAGCTGCCAAACCAGATTCCCGTGTTCGAGCGGGGTGACTGGTTTTTCAGGTGGACGTGAATGGGATGCGGGGTTGCCGCTTCTGAGCGGACCATGCCACGCGCCATGACACAGTGACTGCTGGCAAGCCAACTTAGTTCGACACGCTGTTTTATATCGTATGAATCTATTTCAACAAAAACAATATTGGTGTCTTAATTGTGCAATATAATATGCATAATAAATCACATTTAGTGTTACCGCTCGCATTTATATTGGGTCTAAAAGTAAATTTTACTGACTTTTTTCGTTAAAATGATACTTTATTTAGAATTTTTTTCAATATATTTTATCCAAAGTATGATCCATCGAATGCGACAACTTGTCCCATCATTTAGGCAGTGTTTGGATTCCGTTTCAAAAGAGCAACTACACTTTGTACGAGCTCATAAACTTTTAGATGAAATTTTCAGATGTCTCGCTGATGCTGTAAAGAAAATCTGTTCAATCTATGCTAAATATACAAAAAAGCGTATTTTATCTGCATTAATTCGCCACAATGTATCGTTGAAAGTTCCTAATTTTTTATTTATTATTCACTTAAGTTTTTTTTTCAATTTTATTATAATAAAATATCAGTTGAAATACGGCGTAGCAATATATTAAATCTACCTTAAACCGACACAATTGAAATAGCGACATTAAAAAGAACGCATCATCCAAAAGAATTGCTTTAAATTTAATATTTCTTCATGTTGAGCCAAGAAAAAATAGAAACGACAAACAGTATCACGAAGTGAAGTGATATTATCCTTCTTTCATTTCATATAAAAAACGTTGAAATGAAAGCCGTTTCTCGTTTAAAACGATATATGTACATCTTGTCTAGTCTTACTTGTTAAAAGGCATCAACTGCGTCGAAAAGATACACACAGTAGATACTTCAGTAGAGGACTATGCAAATCCTTGAGTAGTCAGTCAGTGTGTAGCTTCAAGGAACGTTAAGTGAAAACACTGAACTACATGCAAAAAAGAGTTAGGTTAAATTGCTTTCGGCAAATTTTCCTATGAATGTTTTTAACGTTCAACATGTAAATAGATACAGTTTTCTGGATTATAGACTTGGAGAGGAAAAATGCTACGCGAGAAAAGGGTTGAAAAAAATATTATCTGAAAAAGGAGTTGTTGTGCTTCTGTTTGAGTTTCTTCGGAAATCAGTTTTTCCAGTAGAATACAACGTCAGCTAAGTTTAATCGATGTTTTAAATAGTTCTTCTGGGTTTTATTCAAACTAATTTGTTCAAAATCTTTCAGTCAAATTTTTCTCTGGAGAATTGCTTGGTTGGAACATAAATTAGTTTTTACTACATATAACGAAAATTCACTTCATTTCACTGCAATGCAATATTGAAACGAAACCAACATTAAATCAGTTTTCTAATTGCATTTCGAAACAATGACCATGTAATTAATTTTCATTTCCATTCGAATGATTTCTTGGAACAAAAATTGCATAAAAATCATAGCCATTAGCTTTTCATTTCACTTGCTCTACTTTGTTTTTAAAAAAGCTGGAAAATATCGAATTTCCTCTGTTACATCTTTTGCTGAATGTGCAGAGTTGGCATGTAATTAAATATTAATTAGTTTTTAAATTGGTAGCGTTTAAACCGTGACTGTGCACACAATATTGTTTCTATTTGTTTTTGGTCTATTATTAGTAATTACTTAATTGCAATAACAACTGAAAAGCTTTGTTACAGATTTCATTGACGAATTGTTACATTAATTTATGTATTTATTTACGCTTGTAATTACAAAGTAGGTAGTAATATACTCTTTTCGCACATAGAAACATGATCCATAATCTAACTAAGCTTCATTAACTATAATACGGATTCTAGTCTAGGATCTGTATCATTTTTAATTATACTCGAGACATATAATTTCCTTTAATTTTCCGCAATGCTGTGGATTCCAAGTAGAGGGCTTTCCAATAAGGGCGGGCTGATGTTCAGTTTGAATTAAACAAGCTCTGTGTGAAGGGTATTAACGAATCCTTTTTTTTATTTGAAAGACCCATGTATGCCATTATGTATGGAATATGATATCGTCCAAATGTCCGCCGCAGCTTTGCACGGTGACGCGAATCCGAAAGATCCAATTTTCAAGGACTCTGCCGCATAGATTTGACCAAAGTTGAGCGATAACCTAGGTTATGTTGACTTTTTCGAGCATCAGTCGATTGCGGCTTATTGGCATAGACCTGCGACTTCAGAAAACCGCACAAAGAAAGTCTAGCGGGGTCAAACCACATGATCTTGGTGGCCAATTAACATCACCTCCGCGGAAGATAACCATACCCTCAAATCGTTCATACAATGTCCTTCGTCGAGTTCGCTGTGTGGCACGTAGCGTCTTTCTGCTGAAACTACATGCCGTCCAAATCCTTATTGTTCAATTTGGGCCAAGATAAATTGATTATTATCGATATGTAGCGCTCGCCGTTGATGATGATGGATTTACCTAGGTCGTTTTCGAAAAAGTACGCACTAATGACGGTACAAGCTCAAAATCCGCACTAAATAGTATTTTGCGGACGCATTGCCACCTGGTAAACATCGTGTGGGTTGACGTCGTCCCATATACTATGTAGTTAACATAGCCATTCATCCAAAAATGAACCACGTCGCTAAATATGATTTTTTGGGCATATTTGGGCTTCGGAACGTTTGTAAATCGACACAAACGCTTCGAAGCCTAGTCAGCGAACAAAGGCCGTTGTCTATGGTCGCTAACTTTAAGCTCCTGGATCAGTAAGATCTTGTACGGATGCAGGATCAAGTCGTGACGTAAAATTCGCTAAGTTCAAACCTGCAAAAGGCAGAGTTCTTGTGCACGGCGAGTAATGGACTACCTCGGTTTCTCCTGCGCACTTTAACGACCGCTTCCTATTGGGAAAGCCAGTTTATATACAGAAATGTCCTCTCCTCCATTTTTCAGGAGCTTATATCCGTAATAAAATTTCCTCTCCTGATAGGAAAATTCTGTTTTAGAAGCCTTGGAAACTAAAATATTATTTACTACATTATAGGGTTTGAGCCTCGGTGTAAATAGTAAGAAAACACGTGCACTATTTTGTATCTGGTTCACACCTCTACTAACATAGTTTGTACATGATATGAAGGTTTTTCGTTTCCAGAACTTGGACGGTACTGTCATGATACCTGGTGAAATAAATGGTGTGAAAGATGGCAATCTCATCAGGTGCAAGTGACGGATGACAGAAAATTTTGCGACCAAAATCGACGTCATGTCGTTCTTAACCGTAAAAGAATGTAAACATTTCTTACAGAATAGATTTTACGATAAATATATGTTGGTATCTGAAGCGCGTCACTGTTGTCAATGTTCAAATAACATGCACTTAACACGTTAGCTGCCAAATGGCCGCCGTATTAAAAAAAATGAAAGAGTAAATTGCTGAGTTAACGTTCACTATATGGAAAACTTTGAGGAATAATCTTAGACTATAGCCCTATAAGATCCAACTAGTGCAGCAGAAGCTATTGGACCATAGTTTGCGTTGTACGTTCCATGAATGGGTTGAGAGTGAGTTGAAAGTTGAACCGCATTTTTACCGTCGAATTGTGTTCAGCGATGAGGCTCATTTCTGCCCTAATGGGTTAGTAAATAAGCACAATTGCCGTTTTTGTTGTGATGATAATCGTCAAGAGACCTTGGACCGACAAGATGGCTTTCCTAAGATGCATTCGTGATGATCATATGCCAAAATTATTTCTAAACATTAAATGCCATAAAGTTTGGAAGCTGATAAAGGGAAAACGTTGACCATTGAAATAATTTATCTGTGTTTTATTTGTTTAGAAAGTTCTATGCCTCTAAAAAAAGACTCTCTATATATTAGACGAGTTTAGCAATTCTAGTTCTTGTTTGGTAGCTGCGCAATCAGTCATATCTTCATCTTCGGACGCATCCTGATCTTCTGTTGCAGTAGAACTTTGAGCTAGAACTACTGGGAAAAATGTCAGGCTGCATCAGTCGTAGCGTAACTAGGGATTGATGCAAGAAGTGGTTAGGTACATCTGGACATTTAAAGTCCTGTTACCTGACAATATCTGCAAAAATATCCCGGGCAACAAGCTACGACTGAATGTTGCCGCTAAACGTTTTAAAGAAGCTACAAGTCTTCTATAAATTTCATTGAATAGCGCAAATAAAAATAAATTGAAAGGTCTTTACGATGCTTTTACTTTTTACCAAACATCAATAATCCCCGAAGACTCTAACTGAAAACTTGATCCAATTCCTTCATGAATCATAGAAATCGAGCTGATTTCGTTCGTTTGAACTTGTATTTCATTGCCTGCAACTATAAAAGCAATCATATCTGCAATCGTTTCGCATTACATGCCCACAAATCGTTGTAACATTTCAAAAATCAATCGCAATAGCCATCATCGTGATGTAATCAAAACGCCACTGTAAACTCAACATCGAAATTGACATCATAACAGATTTACAGTTGATTGATTTCGAGGAAATATATATATATAAATATCTTTTCAATAAATAAAATATCTACAAAATTCAATTAAATGACTCCTCGAGTGTTGGAAGATGTTTTTAGGTACATTGATTTCCTTTTTGGTCGTCCCAACTCCTATTTGTGGCGGCCCATCTGCAATCGTTACAGCTGAAACCATGGTGCGAAAAAATCACTTTCACTTGAATGCACTTCAATTGACCATGATGAAATTCTGCAAATGGTAAATGGCAACGTATATTTTCTAGACTACACTTGAAAGCAACCAGTGTTACGTTCTGTTTGGCGAAGCCTATTCAGTAACATCGCGTGCCGGTTCAATTCAACACACAATCGAGGTTTTGTTTCGTTTTAGACTAGTTTTTTTTTTTTTTTAAAATATACCAATGAACTCTTGAACATTTTTATAAGAATTTTTAATTGTTTCAAGTGGATTTGTGCTTTTTATGAGTTAAAAATGTAAACTACTTGCGAGTGATTATTTTTTTCAAGTGATATGTTTCTGTGTTATATCTAGGATAGTTTTATTTTAATTCTTAGCAACGATTACATTCCCTAAAATTCATAAAATTGTGAAACGTCTGAACCAAAAGTGTTAAAATGATGGTACTTTTTGAAATACTTCCGTTTACCATGCCAAGAAACAGATGTATCTTAAGTTCCACTCTTTGAACAGTACATGCTATAAAGGTAGTCGATAGGACAGACCGTAAAACCCTTTAGCAGGATGTGAATCTGCATCTTTCGTGTTAGCTGTCCAATACGTTAATCTATTCTATTTGAGTGAGAGTTGTTATCTCTTTTATACAATTACAAGCTAATTATGTACAAAATCTTTCGCGTAATCTATTATGTACAAAAAAAAGAAGGAACACATCCCCATGTATGCCCTGAGTATAGGAATCACATGACCCGGCAAACCACGACGTGGGTGACCCCGAAAAGCATTAATTAACTCATATATCGTGACCCGATGATTTATATTCTAAGACTCAAGCAAATTGTTAACAAATAGCCACAATTTCAACTTAAAGTTGTGGAACGGTTTTTTAATGAGTAATAAATTAGCCGTCCCATTTTTTGATGTAGCTGGGCAAGATATAGTATTACACATTTAAGGTGACAAGCCTTACCTTACCTTAATCGCACACAAAATGCCGATATTTCTGAATTGCTGATTGTGGTAAGAACATAGAAATGAAATTATCTGCTGAATGAGACAATATTGACTTCAAAATATAATTCTGTATCGATTGTTATATCTTTTATACAAATTTGTTACAAGCTATACAAATTGTACAATGTACAAAATTTTTCGCTTAATCTATTATATACAAAAAAGAAGAAAGCAACACATCACCATGTATGCCCTGAGTATAGGAATTACACGACCCGGCAATACACGACGTGGATGGCTCACAAAAGCATTAATTCACTGTCATACTTATGGTGACCCGATTATTTTAGCATAAAATAAAGTTGAAATACTAAATTCATTGATAGCGCACCGTCAACAATAGCTGGAATAGTAATTTTTACAGTAACGTCGTCAACAAAATCAATCAAAAAATCAAAGCTGAGAAGCAAACAATTTCATATGTTCATGCACATCTATTTTCTTACTGTACTTACACACATCCCCCTCCTCCCCTCCAACCTTACAAACATGACAAAATCAAAGTCAAATAGAAAAGATGTTTGTTCTGAAACTAAAAAAAAACACCCAAACTAAGAGCCAGCAACAATGTTTGGCTAAGGATTTCCACTTGTACTCGTCGGCAAAGAAAATAAATTTGTGAAAAAAAGGAGCATGAAAATAACAAACAAGACAACCTCAGCAACCGTAGTTGTGTTCTGTGCAACAGTGGAAAAAAGGATATTCTAGTTTCGTATCGAATCGACAGTGTGCTTCGAAGCACTTAGATACAAGCATAGATTGAATGTTTTTATATTTGCTGAAAACATTTACAAGATAAATGAAAATGGTAGAAAATTTGCTGAGAAATATATTAGAAAATTCAGATAAGGAGAAGAAGCCAATACAATTACGGGAATTTGTGGTCGTCCTAAGATCCTTTTTGTTGGACTTGGTACATGCCGAAGTGTTTATCTATACCTAGTATATATATATATACATTGGCTATTCTAGGATAGATATTGTGAATAAACAATCTAATATCATTACCTAGAACCGAAATTGTTGGAACGAGTGTCGAGAAAATATTGGTGAAAATTGTGGTGGATAATAAATTTAGGTATTTTTTTTGCCTTTCGTGGCGAATTGAATAAATATTTATGGACGGGGAATATAAGAATCTATTTTGGCTTATTTTCATGGAAGAACCTTTTTATTTAATGGAGTTTGTTGATTGAATTTTCGTTAACGGTTTCGTGTCTCCTTTTTTCTGTCGGTATCAAATTTTCGAATTTCGTTTAAGTGATTCTTTTCCCTTACTTTTTGTAAACATTTATTCAATCATGTCCTGTTGATTAGTTACTGTGAGCAAAATTCAATAAAAAATACATGATTTGCCTTGGCTTACAAGGAATTCGGTTAACTCAATTGATTTAATGAATGCCACCATATTAGGACATTATTTTGATTATAACTACTCGCAGCCAGCTTCCTAAGAGAATCTTGATAGCTCAGAACTCCCAAAAGCTAGAATATTGAAAGCCGTTCTTCTTTCTTTGTGGTATCATAATAGGTAGGCCCATTGTCATACCACAAAGAAAGAAGGACGATACTAAACCGTGATGGTAGGGTAAATTACGCCAAAGACCATACCAGCGATAGCTAGATTAAACCTACCACTGGACTTGCAAATGTTCATGGTCTTGCAGTCTTGATCTTCCAGAAAAATGAAGACAAAGACCATATTTTCGATAGCAAGACCAAAACCAAGACTCGCCATGCCAAAGCAAGAGCAAGGCTTGTCATACAAGACAAAGATCAAAATCAAGACTCTACAAACTTCATCCAGAACAAGATCGAACTGTAGAATTTTTGCTGGCTGAAGAATTTTTTTTTTAAATCTTTTGTATCTTTTAGAAGGACCAACATCGCTCATTTTCCAAACGCTCAATCTTAAACAAAAACATAAAAATAGCAACCAAATCCTGAATAAAAAACTACACAAAATATGTGAGTGTCCAAATGGAAGACTGCAGGACTTTTGCTAACAAGACCAAGACATGAAGGACAAAACCAAGATCAAGACTAGGCCTATATAAGCAGACCATCACTAACTCTAGCCAATCAAAAAAAACGTAAAGCAATTCCGCAACACCGCATTTCGGAACTAGGCGTGAGGTTTGTTGTGCCTGATGGGATCGCCTAACTCACCATAATTGAATAAGGGTGCGTCCAGTCATTATAGATCGTGACGAAGTCACCTGTCGTCTATGGTCAAAGTTCAACCACTTCACCAATACTTTAGCGAGAATAAGCAATGTTTGAAATTTGAGAGCTGTTCGCTCGCTGCTCGCTCGCTGCTCGTTACGATCATCGTAAAAATGGAGAGGCTTATCTCAGGCGGATCTCAAAATAAAGGATAGATTGTTCGCTAAATTTTTACAGTTAAACAGTTCCAGCAAAAATCGAATTCTTTGCGAAAAATCTTTCGAAAAATGCTGAAAACTGAACCACCCCGGCAACCAGTCAAGACTTCCCCGGGAAAAAGTGATTTTTTTCTGGACAACTAGCGATGAGATCCTCCCAAAAAGGATCTCAAAAGAAAGGATACAATGTTCGCTAAATGTTTACAGTTAAATCAGTTGCAATAAAAATTGAATTCTTTGCGAAAAATCATTCGAAAAATACTGAAAACAGAACCACTCTGGCAACCAGTCAAGACTCTTCCGGGAAAAAGTGTTTTTTTTTCTGGACAACTAGCGGTGAGATCCTTCCAAAAAGGTTCTCAAAAGAAAGGATACAATGTTCGCTAAATGTTTACAGTTAAATCAGTTGCAGCAAAAATCGAATTCGTTACGAAAAATCTTTCGAAAAATACTGAAAACAGAACTCCCCGGGAAAAAAGTGAAGTACGCATAATTGTTTTTCTGGACAACTAGCGATGATATTATTTACAATCTTCAAGACCTTCGTTCAGTTCCTCAAAATAAGGACATCTTAAGAACACTAATGTTCTATTTTATTATTGATCTATTATATTAAAAGATACAAATGTAATGAAATGAACTATTGTACCACTAAACATTGTCCAAAAATCAAAATCGTTTACCCTCAAAAAATTATTGGCTGCATCCTTCCATCACCTTAAAGGAACATCTTTCAACTCTACAGCTATCCTGCAATCCATTGAAGAAGCCAATGATAGACTACAAACCGTATTGAAATTCAATATAAACAGGACCATAATACCAGGACAGAGATTAAGATGAAGTGTTTCCGTATAGCTGGAATGGACTTCGTGACCAGACGAAAACGAGTTAGGTCGGTAGGTACGATAGAAGCAGCATCCTCAAGGATGCACATATGTATAAGGAGTCCTAGATCCAACGAAACATACGTATGAACGTATCGTGTCGACCACTTCGAATTCTTTGAAGTGCGACCGTAACGGATGTCATTAGGATCAAGTGAAAAGGATTTTATGTGATTGGCTACGTAGATTATTTCGGCTACAATTCAAATAGGGAATCCTGGGATTTGGGAAAGCAGATGATGGAGGTTTTTTCAATCGTGCTTGGGTGCTTGTATGGGTTTATGGAGTATCGTTACTTAATTTTGTTATATTTGTATTTATTTGTTACCTTTCTAGTTTATTGATAGTAAAGACTTCACAAAACAGTGCAAATATTAATTAAGAATTGAACACATTTAATGATAATTACTAGACAGTCTGATATTTTCAGATTAATGATTTAGTACGAATTTCATCAATTTTGTTGATTCAACAAACCAAATCGGAAGATTCCTTCATTCGGTCTAACATTTCTATCAAAGTTCTGGAACCTTATCGAATGAAACTGAGATATTAATAGAATATAAATCCTTTTCTGTGTAAATTCAAATCGTAAAACTGCAATTCCTATCCAGACCGCATTGATTCCGTGCGAAATTCCTCATGTTTGCATAGTTTCCTTTTTTGTTGTATACGCTACAACTTCAATATTGCCTCATCCACCCATATACAGGATATAATTCTCAAAATGATTCCAAATTCAAACATAATCCAGCAAGAATGTTGCCAAGAATGGTCTATAAATCTTTAGATATGGAAACAAGAGGATTTATGGTCGTGATCTTTAGATAGACCATAATGTAGTTTGTATACCACCAGGAAAATGTAGCCTTTCCGTTGTTTGTCATGAACTGGCTGACATTCATAACCTTTTCCTTTGCACTATAAAATGGGCATAACCTCCTCTCTGAATAGGGACCGTTTTACGCAAGAATTGCTTGCCCTGTTGGGATCAAATTCGGGTGACCTTTGTACGGAATAGCCGGAAGTTATATAAACATATTTACTACTTACCTCGAATGTGGATGTGGAAGAAAGCTGGGAGCGCTACAACTTTGTCTTTGATAGTGAAATAAGGAGCTTGCTTTCCGTTTTTTTGTTCGTTAATTAGTGCGGCAAAAGATAATGGTCAAAACCACATATTCGGATCACGCGATGAAACTTTCATCGAAAACTTTTAATCGATACAAATTTCTTTCGTATATAAGCAACGAAAAAAATCAATCCTTAAATTCAAAGATAATATGTCGGTTTTTTCAAGCTGCTCTTAACATCCCATGAACACATGAGCATATTCTCGAGAGAGAGAGGAAAAAAAGGGAAACCTTATTAATAATTTACATTGACTGCTTTAGTTGAACTGTGAAAATCTCTGCATCTTTTCAATGTACGCAATATATACATATAAACTATCCAAAGGATATCACACTTGCCAGCTGTAACAACCCACACACTATAAAGAACTGAGATTGAGCCGAAGGACTTTTTGTCATGGGTAGAAACTTTCGTTTAAACAAACATCATTGGAAAACGAGTCGTTCAAGGGAGCATATCAAAGGATTAACGTATACTCAAAAGGTTTGTAAACAAAACAAAAAAATAAAAGATGTATTATATCCTTTTCGATTGTTATTCATAGTCACGTTACCATTAAATGGGAATAGGAAATGAAATCATTCATGAATATTTCAATGTAAAAATGTTAAAGTTTTTTCCGGCTTCTTAAATAAATTGTATTAAACGACATCAATTCGTATTTAAAAGTAGGATGTAATAAATTTTTTAAAAAAAAATTATTAAAAAACATGTTTTTATATAAAAATGCTTATTTTATTATTTAAGCAGATTTAATTCAAATAAGCTCCAAAATTTGAAATATGTCGGGTGAAACGAAAAAACCGACTTAAAAGCACCTTCAAATTTTTCGAGAAAATCATATTTTCGTCAGGCAAATCGTGTAAAATACTGTATTTAGTTCGTTCAATTTTGATAGCACTAAATGGAGAATAACTTCATACCATTCATCAATTATTTGGAATTGATTTTTGGTGCTGTTAGATTGGTTTTGTTCTTTTCACGCCACATTTTAACTTGATATTCCTTCAAGGATATTTTATGTTATACCCCAGTCGACTATATTGGCGTGAGAAATGTTTTAAATAGTATTCTTCCTTCTTTTTAAAATTTGTTTAAACATAACAGAAGCTCAAATATGCTAAAACATAAAAAATCCGAGCCTTGTCTTTCGTGCGAGTCAGAAAAAAATTGATGCATAAAATTTTCTTCTGGAAATTTTCAGCATCGAAAAATTATTGATAAATCTTTTTTTTTTCAAGAAATTTAATTTTTCGCAGCTGAAAAATTCAATTTTGCTAATTTAACACTTTTGTGCTTGCCAACATAAATATGCGTATCAACGGTACCATTACAAGTCATCCCTAACAAACCATCCCTGAATTCGTTGGTGGCTTTTCGCGCAGCTATTTAACTTCAAGTATGACTGTTCGTCCTATTGGTTTCGAGCTAACATATCTGTTCGTGTTAAAAATGTTTCCTTTAAAGCCTTTAGTTTATTTAGTAACATTTTCAAAGACACCATCCTTTTATTACGTAACAAATTCATCGTACTCCCCTCCGAATTTTAAATATTTTAATTACAAAATACTAACAATGTATCTTGTCTATCGTCTGCTGATATCTAGTGGCGCGGCAAATTAATTTAAAGATTTAGTGTTGTAAACTAAGTTATTTTAATTAATTTTAAATTTTGTTATTTAACAATTTGCTAAACCCTCCTTCTTCGTCCCCTCCATGTAAAACTTAGTAACATTGACAAAAAAACTCTTTCCCTTGAACTGTTACGTAATATATGGATGGTCCCTTTTGTATTATCAAAATTTTCGTGGTGGAAGATCCAAAATGGACGAATTTATTTCATCCTGTTCGTTTGTATTTTATGTTTTGTTGATCTCTCGAAAATTTGGTCATAATAAAGAACTTTTTTGTTTACCATCTTATTTTAAGAAGTGACCATAGCAGCACAACTCCTTTTCTGATTTGAAAACCGACAGTGATTGTATTCTCATTTCCACTAAACCATCAATAAGGACTTATTGCAGCGCCTCTTTCTCTACCAGCTATTTCACATCTATCATAGAATGGTAGACTATTAAAGGCAATACTCAACTTTTATTTTTATCGGATGTGTCTTCATCCCTTGAAGTTGTCCTGCATCATGTCTAGACAAATGGCTAAATGATTTTTCTGCCTTCATTAATTTTTCCCGCCTTTATTCGTACTTCGTTATTCTCGACGTTAGCAATAATCCTTCAATGTCTTGGAATTTCCTGAAATTTCAACTAATTTTCTTCACAAGTTTTTCGAATGAGCACTTTCCTTTCATCTGTCTCCTCTTTTGTAACATCCACTCAAATCTACAGCCATAATTTTGTCCTTAATCACCTTGGGTCATGTCTAGCCTTCTTTGATAATAATAATATAAGGTAGTGTCCCTAATTTAATCGCCTTATGCATACACCCGGATCGATCCTCATCATTAATTCCTTCGATCGAATATCCTGACAAAAAATCCAAATCGAAGAGTAGCCCCAATTTCCAAAAAGTCCGATCTCAGAAGAGCGAACTATCTAATGCTAACGAGTCAGCTCGCAATTCTTTTTGTTGGTATTACAAACTAGACAATCCTAATCGTGAAACTTTACTGAAAACACTTTGCATGGTCTTCAAGAAATTTATTGATAGATAGATTACGTTTAGATAGATCAATTCGTCCTTCGTAGTTTTTGTCTTCATATTGCATCCAGAAAATGGTGTTAGACTTAGTTTACTGCAGACTATTCACTATGCCGATATCGTCATCTAAAACGTTTCATACGATAAGTTATGAATCGGTATATATAACGTCTTTAAGCAGAGAAGAAATTAAGATGCTTTCGTCATACTGTTCTAGTAAAACTTCTAAATATTGCAATAATTTTTTTTAAAAAATCGACTGAAATACTGAGCTTCAAAATCTATAAACGACTTCATGCGTAGTTTTAGTAGATATTGTAGTCTTATCTTTAAACAAAAATATAACTGAAAGCTTGCTGCTCATTTTTCTTATAAATCTACCAAAAAAAAAAGATATTATCTTAAACGACATAATTTAGAAAACACTTTATAATTTTTAAATGACGGTTGTCTTCGAAGAAATAAAGCTTTGCCAAATAAACTAAGCAAAAAAGTCGTAATAAAATTGAGTTAATTTCTTCTGCTACGTTATCGCATATTGGCACTACCACTCGTTCTCAAAAAAAACGATCAACTGCTTCACATGAGCCACACTGCTATCCGTAGTTCAATATGCACTCGCATCGTTATTGGTCGCTCCAGGACGCAACGGTAGCTGCGGGGAATGAATTGGTTGTTGCATTGCTTATGGAGTTTCAATTTCTCAATATTTCACTCACTTCTTAGTGAGCTTTCCCGCATATTTCCGAAACGCATGCTTTTTCAAGTGGCTCTTCTATTTTTTAGATTTTATTTTATGTTAATTGTTTTGAAATTTTTATGAGTTTCACGAAACTGAGAGATCATTCGTCGATTTATTATTTTTTGACTGATGCAAGACGGTTCAATACTAAGACTAAAATCAAATTAATGAGCTGAAGCATAAAAAAATAGCATAAAAATTAATTCTTTCCTGCGAAAAACTGTTGCATCTGAATCACCTGAAATCACTGACGCAAATAAGTAAGTGATAAAGATAGAAAACACTGTGGATTTTGTCTTTTCGGGTGAAATATCTCCTTAAAAATATACATTTAGGAGCCGCCAACGATCATTATTGACAAAAGATGCCCACGGACATTTTAACAATGGAGCATTATCAGAGCAAGCGCAGTCCATGTTTATTGAAAGACTATTGTTGAACATTAAGATTAGATTTGTTTTCAGTGAAATATAGAAGAAAATCTCAATAGAATATATTTTGTATCCCATTTAAATTATGTTTAACTTCTATTTAAATAAAAACCTAGGGTAGCTGTTAAATCTTTCGTATCAGAACTTTTTTCATATCATCTTTTTCTTAAATAGCCTTGTCCTTCAAAAAATTAAAAAATGTCATAAAACATCAAATTCTTGCTCTCAACCAAGCACAATTTTTCGAAATTTCACTTGTCTCTAGTATTTTTAAAAGATCAGACAAAATTTTTGTAGATATATAACACCCATTCGCTCAATGTAAGTAGTAAGGACCATGCTTTCCCATCTTTTTATTCAGGTGTGCGTAAAGGCAAGCAATACGGAAGTATGGTCATTTTTCAGGCTTGCCCCCTATGTTAAACATATGAAAATTGTGATCTTCTCCGGCAAAGTATTTTCTTCTTTTTATGTCGTGAATGGGTTAGATCTTGAATGCTTAAAGCATGGTCCTTACTACTAATTTAACCCGAAAGATCTGAAAGAGAATCGCCCCTCTTCACTTCAGTTTTATTTCATTTGGGTGATTGACTGTGCAGGTTTTATTTTTTTCGTTCAAATCTGTAGAAATCAATGCAGTTGTAATTAAAATCTTAAAGAAAATTTCGTTTGATAATTCCTAAATAAGACTCTGTTCGTCTCATTTTCTTCCCGCTGATCTGGCATGTTTGCTATAAAGTGATCAATTCTTTGAACAGAAATATAACTTAATTAATTTTACATATTCTAAGCAAATTTTTAAGATTTTTTTTGAAAATACTGTAAATATAAATTTATTTCTGAACAAAGTACACAACAATATAATTATTCAAGAGTATTCTCGAAAATTTTGGTCTAAGAATTTCGATTATTGAGCCACTGACACCTAAAAAAAGTGATTTTGCACAGGTGCACAGCATAACTCAGCACTCGATCATCTGATGACAAAAAACCAAAAAGATTTCGTTAGTTTATGAGTTTCCCGAGGTAACCATGTCGAGATATTTTTTTTGAACGATTTGTCAATTTTTAGTATCAATTCTAAGTGAAAAAACGATTTATTTTTAATTTTTATTAAAAATTCGATAAATTTGTTATTATAAAACAAATTATAATCATTAAAAATAAAATTTCTCGACGTGGTTACCTCGTGATTTATGTACAGAATAAGTGTGCGAAATTTGAAAAGGATCGGATAAATAGATTTTGAGTTGGACCGTTCACCGTCTTTGAAAAAGCTAAGTGTTGGAAAAACGCGTTTAAAAAGGGGGAACAGCCGATTTACAGTTTATAGCGCGTCGAAGAGCAGTGTTGATCCATTATGTCATCAATAAAAACTAACTTCCCTGGTCCCCAGAGTTTTAAAATCCTGTAGCTCTGTCAGTTTTGCTCTAATCGACCTAAACTGAATACTCTTGAAGAGCTCTACTATCGAATAAAATAATAAAAAAATGCAAAAAAAAATAAAAAAAATACCATACTCTCCCCTTAATATAAATTATTTTGGAATGCAAAAAAAAATATTTTTGTGCAGAAAGTATTGAATAATTTTCCAAACAATTTTTTAGTCATATTCTCAACAAAAAAAGGATTCTGTTTGTCGTGTAAAAAAATCATAGCATGACTAAGTGCAATTTCCTATTTTTCGTTGAAAATAAATTGAGTCGTTGAAATGTGCTAAAGGTGCTTAATTTCAAAATTGAAACTTACCGTAAAACGTCTCATTGATGTCACGAACGTTCATTCCTCGGGACGAAGCAACGAGCGTTAGTTTTGCAGACAATTTTGATTCGACCTCTCCAAGACTTGAGGTGCAGTGACTGCTGGCAAACCAAATTAGTTCGACGCGCTGTTTTAATATCATATGAATCTATTTCAACAAAAACAATATTGGTATCTTGCTTATGTAATACAATCAGTGTTGCAGCTAGGTTTAGTAGAAAAGTAGCAAAATCTACTACTTTTCTTAAAATGATAGTAGTAGATTGTTCAATTCCAAAAAAAGCAAATTTTCTAGTAAATATTTATTCATTATTATTTTGAAAAAAAAAGCAAACTTCTTATAAATATGTACATATAACTTTAAAAACTAATAAAAATACTACATACTTCATTGTAAATATACATTTGGTATAAACTTAAAAGGTTTCATTAATTGATAATGATACAAAAAAATCTTTCATGAAAATTTAATAACACACAAAAGGAAAAAATAAATGATATGCAACACATCACACAGTAAAATGCTTTGAGTGGGGATGAACAATGTGGTAATAGCAAAACAAACATATTTATCTGTATATCCATCAAAAGCTAGTTTTATTGTATTATACAATATGCTTAATACTCTACTTTAAGTGTTACCGCTCGCAAAAAAATGAAACAAATACCGTACTCCTCCCTTAAAGCAAGTATTTCTTGATATTTCTCTTATAATGCTACCAAAAAATATACATATATACTATCTTAAACGAAATTCTTTAGAATACAATCTTTATGGTTTTCATGACTGTTGTCCTCTAAAAAACAAGCCGCGAGGTGCGACCCTTGAGGTCCACACGGTCAACTTCCCAGTAATATCTACATAACAACATTGAACACAATAATAATTTTGAAAATAATACTACTTTAAGTAATAACAATGAGAGGTATTCATAGCAGTAACAGGAATGAGTTAATATGAATCATATCGTCTACGGGAGGGTCCATTGATTACGAAAGGTTTTCAGTTGATGAGGACAGATTGAATATTCACGCGGATCAATCGTTGGGGGCCTTTTTTGTCTTGAAAAATTTTGTACATGCAGTGAAAAATAAGTTCAATTGCATGTAAAAAGTAAAATGTATTACAAATGATGATGGTTATTGAAATCTTACGATTACTAAAGAATGAATCTACTAAAAACTACAATTTTTTATTCGTTGAAAGCTTTTCATATGCTTTGATCTTGCAAAGTATTGACTACAAAACATTTTACCATTCAAAGCGTTGATACCACAAATGCAAATATGATTGAAATTTTGTTGGTTTTCAAAATTTAAGCAGTTTTTTTTAAATAAAAGACTATAAAAACTATTAAAAATCTGCTCAAATTATGCAAATATTTTAAAACTTTGATTGAATTTACAACCTTTTTTTTAGAATAAAAGATATAAAGTAATAGCACTCGTATGAACCCTCATTAAATGGTAACTTTGAATGATTTTTTATTATTAATTTAGTATTTTTTCATAATCATGGAAGAAAATTTTGCTGATTTCTCTTCAAAAACTGATAAGAACGTTTAATTTTTATAAACTGATATCACTGTGCTGTGCAAATCAAGTTAAAAAAATATTTTTTATGAAAAAAACCATAACTTTTCGCATTTTTTTTGGTTAAATTAAAAAAATGGCTGAACGAATTTTTATAATGCTAAAAACTTCACAAAGAGGTTAATACACGTCAACTGACACCATAATGATGCAAATATTATATCTGGTTCGTGAGATATAGTGAATGATAAAAATGACCTTGAAAATCATGATGACTTTTAAGGATTTTTAATTTTTAAATTAATTTTTTACGTAATCATGAGAAAAGGTTTTGATCATGTTTCTACAAACATTGTTTGAAGTATATAAATTTTGTAAACATTGATTACTATATTTCGCAAATCAGTTTAAAAATTTATTTTTTATAAAAAAAAATTTTTTGCACGTTTTTTCTTAAATTAAAAAACGGCTCCAACGATTTTTTTAAAAATTCGACAGATTCACAATGATGTTAATACGCGTCCAGTGATACCTAAATTATGCAAATCGTATGTTTAGTTCGCGAGATATAATTCATGACAGAAATGACCTTGAAGATCATGATGACTGTTAATGATTTTTTATTTTTTATTTGATTTGTTTTGTAATCACAAGGCAAAAAATTTGATGGTATTTCTAGAAAACTGTTTGTAGTATATAAATTATATAAACATTGATTACTTGGACTTGGAAATAAGGTTAAAAATTTATTGTTTTTGAAAAAAACAACAATATTTTGCACTTTTTTTAAAAAAATTTAAAAACGGCTCCAAGAAATTTTATGAAAACTTTACAGAATCACGTTAATGTCAATACGCGTCGATTGACACCTTGTTCAAGGAAATCCTACGTTGGGTTTGCGAGATATAACGCATGACAGAAATGACCTTCAAACGGCCAAAACAGCAACCCCCCCCCCCGACCGAAGTTTTCCAAAAACTAATCAGCTCTAAGATTGCAAAGACGCTTCGATTGACACCTTAACGAAGTCGATCGGACTTTGTTTACGTGAGTTATGCTCGTAGAAAAAAGTGTCCACGAACGTACAGACGTACGTACGTACGTACACACAAACACACATACATACATACATCTCCCTTTCTAAAAACACTTTATATATACTCTATAGACCTCAAAACGTAAAAAAAAGTTGAAAATTTCAATTTCGATTTTCGAGGCGATTACAAGAACTTCCCATATACTGGGAAGTTAATAAAGCGTTTGGGAATAATATGCAATTCGTGATACTAGCAAATTCTCTTTATTTTAAAGATAGTTTTCACCGACTAAGATTCATTGTTGAAATTCCGCCATTTAGCCCAATAACAATATTTTTGTGACGCATCCATGAATGTTTGAAAAGTAACGTTCTAATTATATTACAATCAAAACAAAGGACCAAATTATCCTAAAAGGTGACCTTTATGACTCATAAACGCTTGAAGGTAGCATTTCTTGAAGGCAGATAACACCTTGAAGGCGTAAAAACGATAAAACGTAGCAGAAAAGACCAGACGACAACTGGTTATGAATGTGAAACTAATTCAATTTTAAGTATAATTAATCATTGAAAACCAATTTTATAAGTCAACTTTTAAGGTGCATATCGACACTATCTGGACTTTATACGAATTTATCTATCTTGCAAGCATTACATGATGTCAAGATAAGCATTACGAAATTCCAGCTAAGCCATCGATCGTGACGTGTTACAGTGCAATTGCGTTTATGTTTCAACCCTAATTTTTTCTAAAAAAAATATATCTGATTTAGTTTAACGCAAACTATTAAAATGGTTCAAATCAAATGCGTTTTCGTATATTTTGTGGTGTTGCTCGCTTCAAAGTGTTATTGTGATGTGGTCTGTTCGATGTGTTCATCAGAAAATTCTGTAGTTTTGATTGCAGCAAATGAAAAATTGTGCCAGCAATATTGCAGTTCAATTGCGAACGCCACCGAATCAACAGTGCATGGTCAAATTTCAGTTGAATTGAATCTGATTTGCCGAAACGATGATTACCTAGTGTTGCGTGCAGATATTGAGGCGAGCATGGTCGCGTTTGATATGATCGTCATCAGGATACAGCGACAATTCCATGCCGATCGTGTTGAAGACATCTACGAATACATCCCTGAGAAATTTTCAATTGTTAAACTTACCGATTTGCAGCAACAGTCCATGTATAGCGTTTATGCGACCCTTTTCAGCACGGATATCGGTATCGTTGGCAAAAGTGGAGAGCATCGATACAGAACCTTGTCGAATAGCTATACGCCAGGAAAGATACATAACATCCAACTGAAACGTATGGAAGAAGATGAGATCGATCGAAAAAGGGTGACAGCAATAATAGAATGGGAACCGGCCGAGGATAAAAGTTGTTACTACGAAATCCTGTCGTCAGTTGAAAATGATGTGCACGTTTCAACCCAAGAAATAGTGCACGCCGAGCAACTTTACACTTGCCAAATACGAAAAATTCCCTTAGGAAGTCGCCTTGATGTGGGTATCCGAGCTAAACGAATTGATTATCCTTACCAAGAAGGTGCAATCCTATGGAAAACTCTTCAGATGCCCAGCTGCTTGCAGTTTTACAAGGATAATTTGACCGTTTGCGAACCAGAGATCCCGGAAAACTTGCAGGCCCGCCTGATTCACTTGTTCAGCCATGAGTTCGCTATAACAATAACATGGAACAGACCACGACTAAATCCTGACTACTATCAAGTCTTTATTTTGGTGTTGTCTCAACATTTCAGTCCTACGATACGAAAATGGCGTGTACATGGAAACGAGACACTTTTTGTCGTACCACGAATAAGTCTGGAAGGAATTCAGATGGAGGTGCATCTTCAAGCGTATTCAAAAGGTGGTGTGGCGACGACAATGATTGGAAAGACAATTCCGCGTGTTAAGGACGACGATAAGATCGATATTGCAAGATTGATTGCATTCGGAGTAGCCATTACTTCTTGCTTTTTGATCATTCCCGCCACTGCTTTGATGCTGTATCGAAAATCTCAAAATCCAGTGGTGAATAGTGTCCTTAGAACCTCAACACGCGAGGAAGAGATGGTTGTCAGCACTATATCGAATTGTGTGCAAAATCAAAGATCAATGAATGAAATATTGGTCCAAAAAATATAAAACTGTCAGCAATGGATTTTACTTATTTTTTGGGATTTTTTCAATCACGTATTTTTTACACGTTTATTGGAATTGTTTTATAAACTTACTTAAAAAATATTTTTGTAAATAGTTCGGTTACTAGAATAAAGCAATACTTCATATTTGATCGGATGGAATTTTTATTTTGACGACGGGAGGAAAACATTCCATTTCGATTAGTAAACTACGAAATTCTGCTTTAATTCGTCGAGGAAAATACATTTTTGTGATATACAGCTGTGGTCTTATTATTAGAAACACTTGTAGCTTACTAAGAACAGCCCAATTTGTCAATTCAACTCATTCCCTTTAGGTTAATTTTTCAACTTATCCGATGAAAATCGAGGGAGGACAATAAACTCCTAGAAAATCGAAGATTTTGAAGCGACACCTATTTAGAAACAAATAAAAATCATTCTAAAATTCATTTATTTAAGGAAATAACAAAAAATTACCAAATAAAAACAATAAATCACAAAAACATATCAGTAAGGTGTCGAGAAATCCTTCTGCTTCACAACCTCTGGTAGACGATTCAGCATTATCGTTATAAGTTTCCTACATCCCTCAATATGTATGGATACTCATGCCTCTTTCATCGTTTCGAACAATTGGTCCATGTTTGTATAATTTTTTACTGCTAGGGGTTGTTTTATGTCTCCCCACAAGTGTTCGACTGGATTTGAGTCCGCACTCGTTGATGGTCAGTCTAAAACGTCCTTCAGAAACTTTCTTGTGTGTCCTACCGTTTGGCGTTGTTTTCGTGCTGAAACTTTCATATAATAGGAAGATTCTCCTCAGCGCATGGCAACATGATGCTTTCTTAAATGTCGACGTACTTTTCCTTGGTTAATATACTTTCTATAGGGTGTATTGGCCCAACACCGAACCACGAGAAATATCCCCAAACATTGATGGAGCCACCTACGTTGCGTAACAACAGTTGAAGTGTAGCGAGGTTCGAATTTCTTACTTCTTGGTCGTCTTACATATCTCCTGCCATTTGGGCCAATGCGATTTATTTTTGTTTCATCGCTCCTAAGGATGAATTTCCACTCATTTTACCATGTTTAAAGTTCCCGTGCGAAGTCCATTATTTTCTTCCGACTAGTTATCGTTACCAGGGACTTTTTCCTGACTATCCTGCCATAAAGTGTGGCTTCTACAAAACCTCTTCAGATTGTTCTCACGGAAATATCGCTACTTTCCCTGAAAAATCGACGATAAAGTCATGCTGCAACTGATTTAATTGTAAACAGTTACCAAACATTGTATCCTTTATTTCAGATCCAGTTTGAAAGAATCTTATCGCTAGTTGTCCACGAAAAAAATCACTTCTTGCCGGGGGTTTGTGTTTCAGTATCTATCGAATGACTTTTCACCGAGAATTCGATTTTTGCTGCAACTAATTTAATTGTAAACAGTTAGCAAACATTATATCCTTTTTTGAGATCCATTTTGGAAGGATCTCATCGCTAGTTGTCCAGAAGAAAATCACTTTTGCCGGGGAAGTCATGACTTCTTGCCTAGGGTTTTGTGTTTCAGTATTTTTCGAATGATTTTTCGAAAAGAATTCGATTTTTGCTGCAACTGATTTAATTGTAGACAGTTTGCAAACATTGTATCCGTTTTTTTGAGATCCATTTTGGAAGGATCCCTTCGCTAGTTGTCCAGAAAAAAATCACTTCTCGGGGGAGTCATGACTTCTTGCTGGGGTTTTGTGTTTCAGTATTTTTCGAAGAATTTGTCGCAGAGAACTCGTATTTTGCTGCAACTGATTTAATTGTAAACAGTTAGCAAACATTGTATCCGTTTTTTGAGATCCATTTTGGAAGGATCCCTTCGCTAGTTGTCCAGAAAAAAATCACTTTTCCCCGGGGGAGTCATGACTTCCTGCCGGGCGTTTGCGTTTCAGTATCTTTCGATTGATTTTTCGCAAAGAATTCGATTTTGCTGCAACTGATTTAATTGCAAACAGTAAGCAAACATTGTATCCTTTTGTCAGATTCATTCTGGAAGGATCCCATCGCTAGTTGTCCAGAAAAAAATCACTTTTTCTCGGGGAAGTCATGATTTCTCTCCGGGGAGTCATGTCCTCTTCTCGGAGGCTTTGTGCTTCAGTGTCTTTCAAAAGATTTTTCGCAGCGAATTCGATTTTTGCTGCAACTGATTTAATTGTCAACAGTTAGCAAACATTATATCCTTTCACTTTTGCCTGTTGGAGTCATGACTTCTTACCGGGGGTTTGTGTTTTAGTGTCTTTCGAATGATTTTTCACAGAGAATTCGATTTTTGCTGCAACTGATTTAATTGTAAACAGTTAGCAAACATTATATCCTTTCTTTTGAGATCCATTTTGGAAGGCTCTCATCGCTAGTTGTCCTGATCAATGATTGATAGCTTATAAAAAGAACGAAAGCTATTCAAAACAATATCCTCGAATGGTCTGCAGTCAATACACCAACACAAAAACGTTCATGTTAATAGTAAATTTCAAAACTACAAATCACATATCAATATGATTATCACGGCTATTGTTTTATGTCTATTTTTAGGTCTTTATCACACCCGATAGTACAACAGAAAGCAAGTCAACTTCCTCGTCGACCAGTGCCAATGGCATTGAGCAAACATCACATAATCAAATCCATGGTCAAACAATTTCCGCCAGCATTCCTAACAATAACCCGTCAACGGCATCGACAGGACACAATAGCGTTACGACGGATGTCAACCCAACATCCAATTCCCTAGTGCATTCCAGCAGTAGTAATGCGAACAATAACGCCAGCAATGGAACAACCTACGCTCCAATATCCTCGAACCACAACAATAATAACAACAATACGAACCACAATAATAACAATACAGCTCGGCTAAATGGCGGTGGAGGTGGTACTGGTAAAATGGGTAACAGTCCGAATGCTAGAAGCTATTCGAACTCGTATCCATCCCATATTGAAGCCAACCTGCTGAATCCTCGACGACCGCCCGAGGGAAAAGATAACGAGGACTTCACCGTCAGTCGTGACAAAATGATAATGGGCAGCAACTCAGTGACGAATCTGCACAAAATCTCGAACGATAGATCCACCGAAATCTTTTCGGCAACAAAAGAAAATGGGAAGATTAACGTTCAAGTCACCGTTCTTGTTGGTAAGTGTGGATTTTTTTGCTCTCTATTTAAATTGTTACGACATTACAGGAAGAATATTAGCTGAAGGTGCGCATTTCAGGACAGACAAAGCATTCAATCGATAAAAGTATCGGTGACACAGTGTTGACCTTTTTAATTTAACAAGAGATACTGTTAAATTTAGTCACTTATCCTTTAAGATGAGAAACAGGATACAAGTATGGTGAAGAGATGCCTACTTATCAGCTTTGGCATTAAGATCTATGAAAAAACCAACAGCTCCTTTTTATGTCCAACCAAAAATTCAATTTGGGCGATAAATTCAGACAGACGAGAGCCTGTAACCAAATATTCAATGAAGTCCAGTCGTTTCGCAGCAGGACGTTAGCTTTTGTGGCAATTGTGCCTGCGGGAAGTAATCATAAAATTTATGGTAAAGTGGTGGATAGTAAGTAGGTACTCTCCAGCTTCACACGCCTTGCATACCGAGCGGAAAGTTAATAAGTTTAACGAGAACCATATTTCTTTTGATCGGTGTTGCAATGTCCTTTCTTGTTTCGTCTCTGATGGATTCGTATATTTGGTTGATAATAATAGAGGCTTTAATCTTGCTCGATTAGGAGGTCTTCATAAAGCTGGAAAATATCAAATGAAAATTACAAGAGATCTAATCTAGATCTATATTCAGTTTTGTGCCATCACTCGCTTCAAGGATTTAAGACAATCTGTAAAGTATTAGGTTTAGAAAAGTCGTAAAAAAAGTCCTATTAAAATATTGTCAATTCTTTCAGAATTGAGAGTGGCTGATATATATAATCATCGCACCAGCAATATTCAGTTGAATATTGAATGTGTTCAACAAATCTCCTGCTCGGATCACCTCCAGCATTTCGTATCATTGTTCTTGATTGTCACCGTAATCCTTTTGTGATTCTTAAAACAGAGAGTTGTACAAAGAAAACCATTATATAATCTGTGAACGATAATGTTCTGAATCCAGCAAGTTTAGCTGCTTCCCAATTTCAAGGAGCTTTCTATGAATTTCCATTCAATCTTCTGAACGTTTAGATTTCACGTTAATCATTTGAGACATCTGAAAATCTATACAAGCTTCACTTGAAAGTAGAATTACTTAGAATACATGATGAAATCCATTCAACTCTTCAATCTAATTGATTACTGCTGGATGAAACGCAATGAAAAATGTACGATATTGATCTACAATTCGTTTCCAATAAGAATAAGTCCTTGAGGAGACTCTTCAGGCGTAATTGAAATCTTCACACTTGTGAATCAAGCTTGACAATGACTATCGATTCGGCAGTTATGTGGAATCTAGCATGGTTAACGTATTTATCCGTGGTAAGGACTTTCTTTTTAACATAGTCCTCCTTCAGATACGATTGTAATTGGATTTATATTTTTGAGGATAAAAGAAAATCCTTAAACTTCCCAGGAAATTTGTGGCTTATAGGAGTTTCCACCTGCCAAAAAAGATTGTTTTTTAGAATTGATTGAGAGATTACTAGTATAAATATTGATGTTATTCTTGTTGGGCCAAAAGAGCTATTGGGAAAATGTGGGGATTGAAACCTTAAATTGTATCATGGCTCTATACGGTGATAGTGGAACCAATCTCCCGTATAGTGCAGTTATTTGGTGGCCAGCTATTGCGAAAACAACCAATGCAAACCTGCTAAACAAGGTCAGAAGGAGTGCGGCCATTGCAATCACCGGGGCTCTACGAACTACCCCGACAAAGGCATTATTCATGCAGCAGGCCAAGTGCACTGCTGTTCGAAAAGCCCTGCGACTCTGGCGTGAGGAGAACTTTGGCCACTCCACAATACTACGGAGAGATGGGCCAACGTCAGGGAAAGTGGACCTTGCATCTCCGATTCCCTGTTTTCACCATGGTTTCAGGTCAGTCATTCGAGTAGGGAGGACTGGACCATAGAAAGAGATGGGATACGGGAATCCATCGACATCTACACTGATGGATCAAAAATGGATGGAAGGGTTGGCTGTGGCGTGTTCTCAGAACACTATAATTCCGGTTGCCAGACTACTGCAGTGTCTTTCAGGCAGAGGTCATTGCGATTTACAAGGCAGTAGACTGGCTGAGAAATCAGAAAATTTCCATAAGAAATTTAAACATCTTTTTTGACAGTCAAGCTGCTATCCAATCAGTATCCAGCGTGCATACCTCATCCAAAATTGCAATGGAAGGCCGCTCACAACTGAACGTGCTGGCTCTTTACTGTGAAGTGATTCTCTGCTGGGTACCGGGGCATAGTAATATACCGAGAAACTGCAAAGCAGATGCCCTAGCGAGAGCTGGCACCGAGCTTCAGGAGTATACACTTACCTTCCAAGTCGGCCAACCTCTAGCCTCCATAAAGCTAGGATTCATGCAGTACTACGCGGAGGCTGTGAATAGGGCCTGGCTGCTCGAAGAAACCTGTAACACAACCAGGCAAACTTGGCACGCACCAAGCAGCTACTCAACACAAGCCGTGAAACCCTGAGTTCCATCGTTTCCGTACTGACGGGTCACTGTCTGATCGGCAGACACACAAAAAGATTGGGTGTCCCTTTCAATGATTTCTGCCGACTTGCAGATCAGAGAATGAGGAAGAAACAATCCAACACTTTCTGTACGAAATCCCAGCACTGTCCAGGAAGCGCATGTAAACCTTAGGCTCTCCCTTCCTGGACAAACTCACGGAGGGAGCTGATTTAGATATTAGCTACATAGCCCGCTTCATACGAGAATCTGGATAGTTCTCGTCATCTTGCAGGTTCTAGTGCTGCCCTAATCTTCTGTGGTACCACAATGGGCCTATCGTAGCCTAAGTTTGGCCGTAACTCTTCATTTTCTTACAATTCCCCAAGACTGTTGGTATAAGTTTCGCGGAGTGGAGACAAATTTTGGCAATAATAATAATAATTGACTTACTAGCGGTTTCCAGTAAGTAATATCTACATACTTCCAAAGTTAAGTTCTGATAGCATACAGAATTTCTCATGTAGAATCCAGATTTTTTTTAAATTCAACAACTTTTTAATGTAGCTATTTAATTTTGCGGCAGATTTTTGGAAGCGTTGTCGTAGGATTTGAATTGCAGTTGATAATTCGAGGTTGGAATCAAATCATAAACAATTCTGTCGACTTTTCATCGAAATACAATCCTCTTTTGTCATCAACACGAGACAAGAAGGATAAGCCGTGAGCTAAGTTCTTAAACAATTCCCAAACAAAGACTTCTCCTTATTTTTTAAATACTATTTATTCTTATAATTGTTTCGCTGGCTCCACTTCACAATGCTTCTCGTTCCGGCTCATTATAAAATAGAAAAGATTACCTTGTGTCACTATAATTCAGATAGCTTCAATTTATTTAAATTTGCTGTTCATTAAGCATGATCCTCAAAAACTGAAATCCACTCTGTCTGTGAGCTGAAAGGCGACACCATCTGACGCCTCTCCAAGATAGTTTTAAGGGGCACGTTACTCGTGCGACGGCACCTTGTTCCTGAAAACCCGAACAAACAATTTAAAATGTGCTCGGATATAATATAATTCAAGCCTTTTTCGAATAAGTTATCAATTGTGACGAACAGAAGCGTCAAGAATATAACGAAATTTTGTCAAAATCTCTGTAATTGACTCCAACTATTTTGTGACGCGCATAATTGACCCCGAGAGCCGCCACTGTCTGCAGGATGGTTATCCCGTTCGACGTTCGCCCGCGAAAAGGAGTGGCGTAAATAATCTTAGGGCGTCTCTCAATTCATGCGCCGGGGTCTCCAAACCCCAATTGTCAAGGGTTCTGAGCCAATACCTAAGGGACACTGACCTGCTAAAAGAAACACCACGCAACGGCCTAGAAAAAAATACCATGAAAATATCCCGCTCGACTTTACAAATTTATTTACACCTACGACTAGAAAAAAAGAAACTCAACCTACTCTTACGCACGAAAACTACTAGAAACTCCCTGGATCCAGCTGGTTGCGGTTCTTCGCACTCGCAACGAAATCCTGGATTCCAATGTAGGAAGGAAGCTCACGTTTGTCGCGCAAGTTCCCGAGTGGACAGAAATTCAATGAGACATTTTTCATTTGTTGAATGGTTGCTGGTGAACCGTTCACCTGACAAGGATGTATCGTTCAAATTTGTCTTCAATCAAAATGAACGAAAGGAAGATGGTTTGATGCGGTGTACGTCCCCACGTTTTAATCCAATTCACTGGATTTAACTTCGATTCAACCAACCGGGACAAGCACAATCGCCACTAAAACTCGAAATCTCTTCAATCCACACTTCAACCACACGATATTCCTCGGCTGGACTCCACAAACAATTTGCAGTAACGCCACTCCCGAGAGATTCCGACTTTGTCGGCAAAAATCCTTCCAGCGATCTCAAACGAAAACGGCCCACCAACCACTATCTCGAAAACCTTCGTTCCTTCTTCGCGTTGTACTTTTCAGCCCACTTTTTCGATCAGCACGGCTGTTCGTTCGTTATCACATAATTCAGCCCCGAAATATTAATGATGCTTTCCAGCTTCATGACGATCTAGCATGGTTTGAGCCTCCGCTGTAGTGCGAGAAACCATTTAGCCGAGACATGAACTAGATTTCATCTTCTTTTTCTTCGGGTTACTTGACCGTTGCTTTCGGTTTAAGCTAGTCGTTATCATCCCATATCCTACTTACGACTAGCTTGCCTCCTAACAATTTATCTCATTACTAGAATTTATTTATATCTATCATTACTCTACTCTACGATTCCAAGCAGACTGGTTTACCGATTTCAAAGATGGTCACTACTGGCTTGGGTTTCGCGAGATTATTTGATGGAGTCCTACGAAAATCAATCAAATTTTACCGTTCCTTGCTCACTGTTCAACAGGTGAATTAAGATCCGGTTGACTTAAGTCAATGAAGGGCCTAACCACAGAAATGATGCGGAATCGCACGCGGTGGGCTAAGGTAGCCCCATCCATGTTTGGTGAGTTTCGCTAACGTTCGTCGTCTCGTAACCCCTCGTACAGTCGACCGACTGTACGAGGGGTTGTTTGTACGCGTATTAATAATTTTTTGTAGTATCGTTTTCTTTTCAGGGGTAGGTCCTTGTAATGTAGTTTGACTTTTTGTTTCCCTGGCTATGTTCTTGATCACAGTTTTGAGCAGTGATATGCGCGCGAAATTATGATTTTGAGTCAAGTACGAGATAAAGTCCCAAGAGATGATGTTGGATTTTGATTTCTTTAATGATGGTGACTGAATCTCACATAATGAGATTTGGGCGAAGACTAGAGAAAATAAACTACAACCACGTGTTCACTGAATTGAGCTGGCCTGCCAACAGTCACCGAATCTCTAATTTTCGAGTGCGCCAAACAAACTCTTCGGAACAACATGAAACCTTCGTGGCCTGGTCTTCCACTTTCGCCGTCTTAGATACACAACTAACTACATCTCTAGCTTTTTTGCGGATTCTGTTTCTCCTCCTTATTCGTTCCTTTTGAGTGACTTCCTAGGGATTCGAACTCTCGTCCGATATTGTTGCAGAATTATTTTCTTTTGTCTGTTATTTTCTTATGCGGACAGAATTTTGAATAGGATCAACGGTTTCGGATCTCCTGAAAAAAAAATTTTATGGCCTCAATGTTTTTGATAATCCTCACGCAAATCAACACATTTCATACTTTCCTTTTCGCTGCAGACACTCACAACCTGGACAACTCCATGACGGGCGCAACACTAGCAAATTTAAAAAAGCAACGTTCACAATCTCGATCGAGCACAATTTCGGAAAATGGTTCAGTGGTGGCGGGAGCACCACCCTCGACTACATCCCAGCAAAATAGTCTTAGTCCAATTGCGGCAATCCGAAACAATTCAATGACTGCCGCAACAACGCCATCACCATCCGGCGCGAACGTGACCGGTGCAATTGATCTAGCCCTCGTCCCGGCATCAAGCCAAAACAATATAGCTGCGCTACCCAATGCAGCAGGATCACCAACAATCGCCACCACCACGACTCTATCATCGCCACAAACCGTCACGAAATTCAGCGGCGTCACCGGGGACGTAGTCAGTGATAGTACACGTTCGAAAAAGTGTTGTTTGCTCATGTAGGTGTTAACCGTTTCAATTATTGTTTATATTATCCTGATTTGCTGCGCAACGATTTATATTATATTCCATTTATGTTATTTACTAAGAAAATGTGTTTGAAATGAATGCGTCCCGCAAAAAACAAATGGGTCGAAGCTGTTGTTGTTATCGTCTGTTCTTCCGTGGAAGACATGATTTATCCTTAATTTTTGTACCTTAGAATATTTCAAATTGAAAATGCGGCTGTGTAGATTTCAAAATTCTAGTAGATTTATAAAGAAAATTAAAAAATATAACTTTTAATAAAAAAATCGAAGATATTAACATTTTCGATAAAGAATCAAAATTATGGATTAGCAAAAACAACACGGGCAAAACGTTTAATAAATTGATAAAATTGTAGCGGCCCCAATTCGCAATAAATTAATTAATTTAATATTCAAAATATGTCATTTATAATTGTATATCAAAAAAAAAATAATGCCTTACGAATAGTCCGTTATGAAATTATAATTTAATTAAAATTACTATGTTATATGGCGGCGGTGGTTATGTATTTTCAAATAGAAGCCGCCTTTCCATACAAAAAAAAACCAGCGAAACAAATCAATCGAACTTGTCGCAATCTAGACTATACATTATTTAAATTGGTTAATTTTGTAAAATATGTAAATGTAAAACAGATGTACGTATTTATTTCGCCAGTCAGTTAATTTGAATCAATCGAAAATTCTATAAAAAAAACTGCATTTCTTTCGTGATCAACAAATTGTTCCATGTAAGGAGTGTATCAAAAAAAATTGACCTTTAATAATTATGTCTCTAAAAGTGGTATTAATTGCTTCATCGAACTAATTTTTTTTCTCCTTTCATTATTATATTATAAATAACCGACACTACTCCTTATACACGATTTCAAAATTCTTTATTCATTACAAATATATATTTCGGACATTAGTTGTGTCCTTCTTCAGTGTTACACTGTGTCTGAAGATGAATGTGGCATAATCTATCTTAAATATTCTAAACTTATTGCTAATTAAGTCCCCAGGTCTTTATCTGAGCCCTGGTTTAACTTTATCTTAAAGGATTAGTTTAATTAGCTCCGAAGAAGTGTTCCCAAGATCATGATTCAAGCGTTTCGATTCTGGGATTTTTGCTATCATCAAACTATCATACGCATCCAGTTGAGACCGTTTGCGTACCATTTTCAAACATTTTGAGTTTGACAATTGTGTTCGTGTGGCCCTCCTCAATTATATGTTTTGCCACCGATGATCTGACCTCCGTCCTTCCATTTTTGATGGCTAGTTCAGCTTGTCTGATGTGCTCCTGCATTCTTTTTTTTTTGTTGGATCGGCCTAATAGTCTGTCCGATGTAGACCTTGTCACAATCCTCACAAGAAACCTCGTATATACCGCTTTTTTCCGTCGAGGTTCGTGGATCCTTGAGTGAAGTGTGCCTAGCAATGTTTGAGTTTTGAATCTGTGGCTTGTTATTGTCGCATCTATGTTGAATCTCGGTAAAATCCTTTTTAGTTTTCCGCTTATTGCTGATCGTTCAACTGCTGCCCGTTTCATGAGCTACCGATTATTTTCGCTTCCTTCCATGGTCGTTAGTTCTTGTACTCTCATAGTTTTCTTCTTATTCTTGATGCGATTTTCGATGATTGTCGTGCTGTTTCTAAGATGTACTTCTTTTCCTTCAACCGCGTTCAGTACTTAAAGGGACCTTGAGCATCCGGTAGATGTATGGAGTTATACGCTGCCATTTTGTTATTAAATGTGTGATTGGATGTATTTGGTATCGTCCTTTGAGTGTGAGTTGGTTGCCTATGTATGACCGAACTCAAATTGGTTGCCTGTCCTGATGAATTTTATGTCTAAATATACGATCCCGTGTAGTTGTTCTTTTTCCATAGTAAATACTATGTTTCTGTGTATATTGTTGATTCCTTCCTTATCTCGCTCGACTACCGCAAACACGTCATCTACATATCGTATCCAGATCCTTGGTAACAGAGTTCATGAAGAGTTCGCTGATGAAAGGGGAAAGTGGCTTCCTCATTGCTACACATGAGGTCGTCTTGAAGTATTTCCCTCTAAACGTGAAATAATTCTCCTTCATGCAAAAGGTCCGCCACTTTCATGTAACATCTCAATTTGCTTTTCCATTCTGAAGACTTCTTCTGATCCAGTCACAACCATACCTCCAAGAGGTGTAGTGATTCTCTGATCGGTACACTGGAAAACAAGGCTTTCACGTCGAATGATGTCATGATCTCGTCCTCGTCGATTGTCTCCAGTTGTAGTAGATTCATTAGCTCAAACGAGTATTTTTGCAGATCTATTCTTTGCTGGTGTTTCCAGTTTTTGAAATTCTCCTACGAGCTATCTGGCTTTTTTGTATTTATGGGCGAGCTGTTTGTCGTGATAATTTCTCGTAGCTCATTTCCTTTCTTGTGTAATTTAGGAAGGCATCTGATTCTTGGGACGACGTTCGGATGCTGAACTCTTAGGGACGCAAGGTTTCCAATCAGGAATTTAACACTCTTTCAACACCTTTTCAGTTCTTTTAATTGAGTCTGGGAGTCTGGGTCATTTTTGATTGCGAGAATTGTTCGCCTCTCAGTTTTTCTTCAACAAGTTTGTCGTATTTCTTTTTGTTCATGACAATTTTATTTCCTTTGTCTCCTGTTATGTATAGTGAAAATCTTTTTCTCTAAATTCCTGGATTAGTTTCACATCTTGGGAGTTCACTGTTTTTCTTCTTTTTTGGTTCTTTAGTAGTTTTCCTGCCTGCCGTCGAATATTTTCCTTGTCAGTGTTGTTGCAGAATCTAATCGCTGCTTCGGTGTTTATCACAATCTCGTCCTTTAACGAATTATTCCTTTTGATCGCGTAGTCTAGTCCCATGTTTAGGAAATCTAACTGTTCTTTCTTAAATTGTTTAATAAAAATTCAATAAATTTTCAATTCAAGGGGGAAAAAATCGGACCTTTCCGTTAACTCCACGCATTAGGTTCCGTACAACGGTGTCATCGACCAGGACATGTTTGAGGGTTAGCTGCTTTCGGTACCACGGAGATATCCTCATCTCATCATTGTTGATCGAGCATAATGACTCGTCCCTAAATCTGGTCAAAATGCTACAGATACGTCGTGTTTCTCGATAAATGGTTTCAGTCGCTTCTCTAAACACTTTTCGATGTATGCTGCTGAGTTGATGGCACCCTTCGTTACAAATTCCTCTAACCTGAGACCAAATCGATATATTCCCTGCCAAATCATATACCGCTTGGGAAATTTGGTGCTTTTTTTGGTTTTATGTTTTGAGCTAACACCACCCTTTGATCCTGCTGTATAGAAGTCCTGATCAGGCAACTGTGCGAAATCGACCTTGTTGCGACCTCAACGTATTGACACTGCGGCCACAGAAAATTTATTTGAACCTAGCCTTCCACCCCCTGTATAGCGCTACGATGCCGGCTAAAGCTCAGCGCGTGGGTGTGGTTCTTTAGGAGGTTAGGCTAGGCCCGCGTCGATCCAAATAACATGGACAAGGGTTGGGAATCAGGATTGGGTGTTGGTACTGAGCCTGGAAAAAACAAACTTAGGCCATAATATGGTTAAAAGGAATTCAAAATAATTCGAATAAAACATGACATTATAATAACTTATAATAATACAAAAATATAATTCAAAATAATATGAGAAAAAAATAATGTTTTAAACAAAACTATAATAAAGATAATAATGGGGAAAAAATAATTATGATAAAAAAAAGAAATTATGATAACAAAATAATAATCAAAAAAATATATAATTATGATAATAAAAAAAAAGAAACTATAATAACAAAAAGAAGAAAAAACGGAGATGTGAGGTGAAGTCTACAGAAAATTTCAATTTTCCTCTAAATAACAAACGGAACTAAACTTACTCTGGCTGATGACGAGCGCTCTTCACCGCTGGAAATGTCCTGAAAACTCAAAAAAAATTACACGAGGGCCTAACTTCACTCACTAGGCGTTCTTCTTTTCTTACATTGATTTTAAACTTTCAAATCATTGAATTCATGCAAAACTTTGTTAACATTTACGCCTCTTTACATCGAAATATACACACGTTGATTTCTGGCTTTTATAACAATAAATTCTTACATGCATATAAACTTTTTGCAGTCATTTACTCGCTACCCAAACAACTTGTCTAAAAAATTTCAAATTCATTAAATTCACGGCAAAAGTCCTTGGTAACAATAGCAAAGTCCAAGACCGCGACCTTTCAAAAACGGTTTCTTTTGTTGCCTGAAATTAACGGCCCACAAAATCCAATTACGTTCTGAGCCAGGCACGACACTTTTTAGGTTAACTGGTGCAAAGAACTCACTCCATATTTGGATGGTCGATAAAATTATTTATAAAAACCTGGAACTGCTCAACGCGCTGGTTCCGCATTAGACTCCAATTCATGCTTCGCTTATTCAAAAATTCCCATTATCATCACGCCGCACACCAACGCTGTTGAACATAGTCTTCCATGCTGCCGACTACACCTTCTCGAGCCACCTTTTTTTTTGAAATCTGTCCAGCTTCCAGATTTACGATGAACTTCTGATTGCGATCTGTCCTTTTTCTTCTTTTTTTGTCTCCACACTTTGGCTTCCTAAACTTTACACTTTCGCTTCCTTTGTTCTTCACTACTTTTTTCTTTGACTTCCCAAATTGAAAACCGCCTTGGTTAATTCACATTTCACAACCAACTGCCCTCTAGGACTTTCAGTTTTTCTTCCACTCCCTTCCATATTTTTGGGGCCGGGTGCAAAAGGTCCCGCTGGCTTCCAGTTGGATGCAGATTCCAGATCTTTCCTAGTTGCTAGGTCGCATCAGCCCGCTACTTGGCATTGACCTTTCACCCGCATTCCAAGTGAAAGCTGCAGACCAAGCAGGAAAAAAAATGCAAGGAAAAAAAATTACAGGCAGCTCTGGGGATCGAACCGACATCCTCATAGTTCTGAAGCATCGATGCTCCCTGAAGGCTACTGTCTAGAGATGACAAAATGTGTGAAATTATTCAAACTAAATTAAAAAAACATGTTGCAATTTATTCGCAACAACCTACACGTATGTTTCATCGTCCAACACAAGACAAACAGATTTGGTCAGATAATCCTTGTATAGCTTTCGAGCCCGATTTTTCGCTTCTTTCTCCTTTTCCTCGGATCGATTGGGTACTTTTTGGACTTTATATGATCTAAGATTATAATGCTTCTTAATTCTCTGAATCATTGCATTCGATGTTTGCACTTTTTGAGCCATACCCTCGAATGGATGTGTTAGGACTCTTCGAAAATTTCCTCTTTACCTTTCGGCTCAAATTTTGTATAGGATGGACCTTATTTTCTACCTGATCCAAACTTCCTAGCAACAGCTGGGTCCTTTTTGTACTTTATAATCGTTCGTTTCACTGTTACAATCGACGAATTGGTCTCCTTTGCTATTACCGAATATTTACGAAGGAGATTTTCCAGGTATATACACACAATTAAACTACACAATCATCTTTTCAAGAGGGATCTTACAATACAAATGGATTAGACGTTCTTTTTTGTCGCATTTTATAGCCTAATTTTGCATACCTGATGAAGACTTAAACTTATTCCAAACAGTGGCGCTATGCAGGAAAAACTAAAGGTCAGTTTTTTTCGGATACAGTCCTTATGTACATATGTATTATACAAACGACAAAAGAATGCTTGTGAAAAAACAGATTCAAAGTATCCTGTACGTAAAGAATATATATATTCCAATTCAATTCGGACAGTGAGTTTGATAGCTACGAATAATGTTAGCTTTCCATCCAATGCAACTCAACGATTTTCAACTTGCTAAACATTTCAATATAATTTAAATTGATGCATCCAAAAAATGTCATTTAAAAGTGTTCATTGATAAAGAATTGTAACGCTTTAAATATTAGATTAAAAGAAACTCGAGGGCAATTTAGAAATGCACACCACAACATTCAGCGAAGCTTCTATCGAACAACGATTCCGTAAAAGAGTACGGTGTAAATGTTTAGAAGTCTTCGCTATGTATATGTACTTAATTACCTTAATAAAATCTACATACATATATACATATATAAATCAATATCAGTAACGAAATATCTTTATAGAAATACATATTTGTTATCAACGATCCTAGAACTTAAACTATACTATAGGTAAATTATATATCATGTTTGATACATACATATTGCGATTTAGAAGTGTTGTATTTATGCATTAGAGAAAAACAAACATAAATAAACGATTCGCTTCAATATAGGAGGAATCAATCAAGCAAAATAGTAAACAATTGTCGCTAATAAGAAATATTTGTAAAAATACAACAACAAAAAACACTTCAAATGAAAATACGAAAATATAAAATCTGCACAAAATCGATTAGAAACAAACCTGTCTGAAAATATAGAATATAATAAGATTGAATTTTTGAATCGTGTTGCAAACGATTTGCTTCAGCACTAAAATGTATCTTAATCATATCTCTCTGCATAATATGTATTGTCCTGTTGCCTGGGAAACCGCATTTTTGGGCTGGCCGGTTTGTATCGTTGGATTTTTCAGGGAAAAATTCAAAATACGTAAAAAAAATTCCGGAGAAAAAAAGCTACTAGTGACGGAATTTCGTAGAAATTAGTTAAGGGGTTACATAGGTCTTGAAGGAAAGAAAACAACTTTTTCAAAGAATTGTATTTTAAAAACAAAAAATCTATTTTATTTAAAATTTACACACATAAAAGTTTAGCATTTCAAGAAGTCGTAAAAAAAAATTCAGCTAAAAACATTGAAAATTGTCAATTTTTCTGCAGTTTTCCGCGTCCAACCTTTTTTTTGCGGTAGGCAAAATATTTCGGTGCAGGTTCATCTCAAATCAAAAATTCAAAAATTTTCTTATAGTCGATGCCCTTGGCTCGTGCTTGAACGAAGGAATTTAAACAAAAATTAAATTTAAAGTTTTGAAATGGGTTTGAATGAATTTTCGTCTCATATTTTTTTTAGCATTTTTCTGATTCTCATCGTTTTTAAAATATGTTTTTCGTATAAAACAAGAACGAGTCGACCGAATGAAAATCCCTTCGTTCAAGCACGAGTCAATACTATAAACAGGAACTGTGCAAAGTTTCAGCAAAATCGGTCGATTCGTTCTCGAGAAATCCTGCCTACCGCACGGAAAAACAAAGTTTCGAGAAAAACGCGTTTAAAGTTGTTGTTTTTTACCGCGATTTAATGAATTAAAGTTATTTTTTAGCGACTTACATCGAGTCGTGCATTCCAGGTCCATACAGTGATTCGTTCGCCTCATTCGCGATGTCCAGAGCATCCTTTTGATGTTGTGATGCTGGATGAAAAAGAAAGGAGCTGATTTTACGCGGTAGAACCGCGCTGTATGCGTATAATACGCTTGGTAAGGCAGAGCGCACGTACCGACCACGCGGTATTCTAATCTCTATAAATCCGGCAATATTGCTCGAATTTACTTCAAATTTGATGTGAATACTCTTGAAATATTATACTTTCATATGGGAAAAAATTTGATCGATTTTTTGAAAATACAAGACCTCTGTAACCCCTTAAGCGTCACAAAACACTATTCAAAGGGAAGATATCACTCGGCCGACACTGATTTCTCCCTTGAAAGAACGCAAAACAGTGTTAAGTGGGCCAATATCCTTCGGTCCGTAATTGTTTGTTGCCTTTAAATAAGGTAAAAGGGTGTTGGAATGCAAGAAAAGCACTGTCCAGCGATTTCTAGACGCCGTAATGGAAGCGATCATCGCGAATTGGTCGTGCGTGGCTACACCGCGGAAACATCGTCCTTGCGTATCAGACCAGGGCGGATTTGTAAAAAAATAGCGACTACATTTCGCTGTTGAGAGGGGGGCACACTGTTTTTTGCAGTAGAAGCTGTGTAATAACTTTTATAACAATAAATGACCTGTCCTCCCTTTCAAAAAAGTCGGGAACATTAATAAATAAATTGAAATGTTTAAGAATCATAGAAAAAAACAACGAATTTTTCCTGCTTTTCTCACTTGTAACTTTAAAACGATTCATTTTAGTGCAAAGTTGTGACAATATAAAAATTGCATAATTCAATTTCTTATCTATAAGATATGATTGGTTAAAAATATTTTTAAAAAATGACTCTTGCCGCAAAATAGCAGTAAGTATAAAAGAAAGGTGGTGAATCCTTTTTTTATTTAATTCTTTTACCACTTAGAACCTTCACAATTCGCCTTTATCTTTATAACACAACAAAACAGCACACAAATTTTCATCAAAATCGATTCCGTAGATTTCGCGTAATAGTTTTCCAATCGAAATTTATTTAAAAAAAACTTTTTTTTTTTAAATCTTTCAAGTCCGTTTATAAAATTAAAATCGAATTATTAGGGCGACCTCGGGTATTTTTGCTGAGCTTGGTAATAAACTCTAAAACAATGCTGGGCGACAGAGGATTCAGTATGGGTTAACCATGCTGTCACCGACTGTATCCGCAGCCGCCCAGCACTGTGTTAGGGGTTATTACCAAGTTCAGCGAGAATTCCTGAGGCGGCCCCTAATAATCGGATTATAATTTTATAAACTGCATTTGATAGGTGAAGTGCTCTTTCATATTTAAAAAAATCTCAAGCTTCTATAAGCTAAGTTTCTGACTTGCAAGTCATTTTAAAAATTTTGAATTTTTTAAAATAAATTTAGATCAAAAAATTATTGTGCGAAATCTACTGAATAGATTTTAATAAAAATTTGTGTGCTGTTTTGTTGTGTTATAAAAATAAAGATTTTTAGGCGAATTGTGAATGTCCTAAGTGCATTCTAAGTGGTAAAAAAAAATTAAATTAAATCAAAATTAATTAAATAAAAAAGGGTTTGTTCCCCTTTTTTTATGTATTGCTATTTTGCGGCAAGGGTAAAATTTTTAACCAATCATATCTTATTGAAAATTCACGTACGCAACTTTTATCTCCTTACAACTTTGCTCTAAAATGATCCGCTTTAGAGTTAGAAGTGAGAAAAGTAGAAAAAAATCGAGTTTTTCATGATTTTTAAACATTTTGATTTATTTATTAATATTCCCGGCTTTTTTAAGAGGGAGGACAGGTCAATTATTGTTATAAAATTTATTACACAGCTTCTACTGCAAAAATCAGTGTGCCCCCCTCTCAACAGCGAAATGTAGTCGTCATTTTTTTACAGATCCGCCCCAGTCTAAAGGATACCACATGGACTTTTCAGGGAAAATTCCAAATATTCTAACATTATCCGTACTGGTGAGGATATATGCCATTTGTGCAGCATGGTAGAATTTACGGACTTTTCTTCGCTATAAAATATCCATAGAGCAACTCCTGAATCAGATCAATTGTCAATTCATGCCCGTGTGCGCCGCAATATCGAAGCGAATGACAACATAAATATTTCAATTTTTTCATTGCAATTATTTAAAAATTGGAGACAATTTTTTCCATGCATTAAATGCAATTTTTTTGTATTAAAATTACATAAAACAGTGTAAAAATTAATGCTAATCGTCATGCCTGGCTCTTTGCTGGTCTAGAATAATATTTAACAGTGTGTAAAATATTCCCGTCCATTCTCTCAGCGCAACAAACAGTGTCGCGCAATGGAGGATATCACACTCCACCAACGTCATCCAGAGATGAGCCCCCGAGACGTCACAGTGCAATAATGCAATGGCAAACATCTTCAGCGCTGATCCACTGTAGTGACGCAGTCACCCACCCACACCCGCCACCATAATGGCGGATTCTATTCTCTAATGCCCACGCTCACATCGCCCATCTGATCAACAACATTGCCCGCAAAGTCGGTGCTGTTCGATCACGTCGGCGGCCGCCACCATGCACATGACATGGCCGCCGCCGGCTGAGCAAATGTCAGGCGCGAGTGGCTGGATTTATGTCGGCGACCGGCAGACTATGTATTTGCATATGAACCGTCATCCGACGCTTCACTGTGTACGTGGCGGGCGCATCACCACCCACCGATCGATCAGCGCTCGCCACCCACCCGTCGCGACGGCCTTGCATTTGCCAAGAACCGGCCGTCGCGTCATACAAGCCGGCAGCCACTCGACCCCGCGCCTAGACCAGTTGTCGGCAAACAACCTTTGCGAACCAGTCCAAAGACGTCTTCAACTTTGCCCTCAAGACGCCACAGTGGCGGCTCTCGGGAAACCTTCTCGAGGTGCCATGGCCGCCGACACGGGCTCCTCTCACAGTGACTTTACTTTCCACTGGCGGCGGCACTATAAATTTGCACATGGGCAGTCATGCTGCGCTCCACTGTGTACGTGGCGGGCGCAGCACCACCCTAACGATCTGCAAAAAGTCGACATCCGTCGCGGCTCGCCTGGCATCGAAACGGCCGTCACTCCATACAAATTGCCAGCCGTCCGACTCGGCGCCCAGAAGCCGGCAGCAAGCGAAACCTGGTCGCGCCAATTCACACGGCAGGTACCTGACGAGACGAGCCGCCGGCTAAGACCCAAATCCGTCGCCACGCCCCAATCAGACCGCGCGATGGCGGTCAGAGTTGCGCGTTTCAGTGATCGTCCGCGGCCGTATGAAACTCAAAACCAGATTCACCCGGACCGGACGATCACTGAAACGCACAACTGTGACCGCCATCGCGCGATCTGGTTTGGGCGTGGCGACAGATCACACTGCGATCTGGAGTGGGTTTGGGTCGCTGCCGGCGGCTCGACTCTGTAGGTACCTGCCGTGTGACTTGGCGCGACCAGATTTTCACTTGTGCGCACTTCTGGGCGCCGAGTCGGACGGCTGGCATTTTGTATGGAGCGACGGCCAAATCGAAATAAATTTTTGGCGTGTGATCACGCGATGGCGGACGGTGTATGCAACGCGGACGGACACATGGGCGCAGGGCAGCGCAATGCCGAGGCGATAAAGTGCTGCTGTAAATTAAATGGATGCATTTTTACTTACGTACTTCACGTGGATTTCTGAATTGGCATATGTTGATCCCGTAATTCCTGAACTATCTTCAAGAACCTGATGTTTGCTGAAATTGAATGGCAGAGACATACATATGAAACAACACATCCTTTATTCATTAGTTTTCTTTATTTGTACATTTTTTCTTTTAAATAATCACAAGTTTTCTGAGCAATTGCGGGGATTAAATTAATCTGAAAATAAAAACAAGTCCATGTTTTCAAGGACACAGTGGGCTCACCAAACGAGCAGAGGTTATCGACGGGATACAAAGACAGGATCTTGAAAAAGGATAGTGAAGAAGTGGTAGGTTTTTTGGGAATTGGTTTTTCTAGGAATTGACACAAAGTGGGGAGGAATGGATGGCAACTCACAAGAACAACTTGGCGCGGGCGGGCGGGCCGGCGGCTTGTATGGCTCGATGGCCGCTTCGAGGCGAATGCAAGGCTGGCGCGACGGGTGGGTGGCGAGCGCTGGTCGATCGGTGGGTTGTGCTGCGCCCGCCACGTACACAGCGAAGCGTCGGACGACGGCTCGTGCGTGAATGCATATAGTGTGCCGGTCGCCAACATTAACCCAGCCACTCGTGCCTGACATTTGTCGGCCGGCGGCGGCCATGTCATGTGCAAATTCATGTGCCGCCGACATGATCGAACAGCACCGACTTTGCGGGCAATGTTGATGATCAGGTGGACGATGTGCGCGCGGGCGGCGGCCTGCATTAGAGAATGGAATCCGTCATGATGGTGGCGGGTGTCGATAGGCGACTGCGTTCATCAGTACAGTGGATCACTGAAGTAGTTTTACCGATGTTTTTTGTGTCTGTGAAAGAAAATATAAATTTGCAAAATAAATGCAGAAATATTTGCTGTAAATGGATCAATTCTAGCATTGCGATGTGAATGTTTGTTTTTCCTTTTTTTAAATTAAAAATAACTATAAGAAAATATATAATCAACTGAAATATATTTTCTCGTAAATAAATGTTCATGTAGTTTTTTTTCTTAACCATTATTTAGTATAAATATATATACTATATAAATATAAGTATATACTATATAAATATAGGTATATACTATATAAATATATATACTATATATATATACTATAGTTATACAATATACATATATAGTATACAGCTGGAAAAAGGATACTATTTCAGGTAAATCAGTTTCTGCAAAAATTTAATTCTTTGCGAAAAATCATTCTGCGGGATTGGGGGCTTTAGGATCTGGGGGATCTAGGATGTGTGGGATTTTATATCTGGGGTATTTTATATCTAGGGGGATTTTATATCCCGGGGGGATTTAGGATCTGATGGATTTGGGGGATTTGGGACCTAGGATCTGGGAGATCTAGGATCTGTGGGATTTTATATATAGGATCTGGGGGATCTAGGATCTGTGAGATTTTGGATCTGGGGAATTTTATATCTGGGGGATTTTATATCTGGGGGATTTTATATCTGGGGGATTTAGGATTTGGGGGTATGGAATCTGGGGGATTTAGGAAATGTCTCGGCAATCTTAAGAGCTGATTAGTCTTTCGGAAACTTGGGTCAGGGAGGTTTATTGTTTTGACCACTTGAATATCATTTCTGTCATACACTAGGATATCTCGTGAACTAAATATTGTTAGGGTGTCAATCGACGCGTATTAACAATTGTGTCATTCCAACAAATTTTTAGAAAAAATATTGAAGCCGTTTTTTACTTTAATAAAAAAAAATGCAAAAGTTTAGGGGGCGAGGTGGAGAGAGAACTTTTATTATATAACATTTAATAAATCGGGTGGGTGAGGCGGTTTCAATAAATAATAATAAATTGTAATAGGCATCAATAGAAATTTATAGCAATTATGAGAATGTCTATTTACAAAGTGTGTATGTGTGTGTGTATTTTATATTTGGTTGCTGTAAGTGACATTTATTCAGAAAATATTTGAGGAGCAAATTGTTTAGATTCAACATTGACTTGAAGGAACGTGTTTTTTTTAAGGTAGGGGGTTCGAATCAGAACAAATAATTATGTTGTCACAAATGTTTTCTCGCGAAATTTCTAATGTTTTGATTTCACAAGATTATCCTTGACAATTTTTATATAAAATATAAGAGCACAAAAGGTGATACGTGAGCTAGTAGTGATGAAAGTTCGAATATATTAGATTTCGTGCCTCCAATTTTTTAAATGTTTTACTCTATTGAGTTCGACAATTAAAATCTGATTACTTACACTCGTGAAGGATAAAATGGTTCGTCCAACAAATATCGAGCAGCTGTGATGATGATGTTGGAAGGACATATTGAGATTTTTGTTCAAATTTAAGCATTGATGGCTGTTTCCGGTGGCTTATAGCAGGATCTTTGCTGGTGCCTTCTTGAATTCTAATGCAGATCAACGACAGACGAGTTCAAGGATCGATCTTCTTGGAAAGTTGCCAAGCAGCAATTGATACCAAACCAACAATAGGATATGTTATTGGTACTCTGGGGCGAATTTGTGGTCCATTCTTGTTGCGACATGTACATTAACAGTGAATCCGCCTGCAAGGACAATGAATTTAAACATAACACAGTGTTAAGTATTCCTTGTTGCGTAGAGGAAATCAGCGACACTGTGATGAAATTCGCAACTTGATTGTTGCTAAACGCGATCATGTTTTGATTTTATGGCGCAGATACTGGTGAGGTAAATAGAAAACCTGTCTTTTAAGGAGTTTTTCATTGACCTGAATCGATTATTCCTCATTGGATTCACCTCCTTTGATTCCATCAATGACTCTGGCTTGGGCACGAACTTACGCGTGAATTGAACCAAAGTTGGAGTAATTTTCAACTGCTTCCCTTGATCGCCACATATTCCATTTGTCTCTTTTAGTAGATTTCAATACGACAGTCGAGGATATCTGTGTATGGAGATAAAGGATCATAATTGGGATTACTTTGTTATGATAATGGCAATCACTACATACTTTGCCTGTTATGCATGTTGTGGACGGTGTAACGATTGTCCGTTGTTTGCCGCACAAGATATTCGTTGACCCCCCAGTCCGTGTCGTTGCAGCAGCCTAGATGGATTGTGCCTTCCGATAAGTAATCCGTGTTGAGATTAATTTTAATTTAGTGGATACTATAATGAGTCTTGTCTGAAGTGTAAGTAGCAAGAAAATTATTTCGTTATTTTTAAATTTAATAATTATCAGCAACTCGACAACGACTCATTGATCCCGATTCTTAATCTGTCGTCGACATTATTGACGATTGGTATTTTTCGGGTAGAACTTCTAAGGACACACTTAGACTTCTGCCAAATTAAAATCAAAATCAACACAAATCCATTCGATTTCATATTGAAATGAATTTATTTACGTTGGTAGAATTTGGTATATGAAATATACAAGGCAGACCATATTGAAAACTTTATGTTATGCATTTTTTTTCTTCAATTGTCTAAATTTTACGCTAAATGTATCAATTTTATTAATAATAATAATCGTCGCTAATCATTACACAAGGTATGGAAGTTATACATTGTTGTTTTTAATCTCGCTTTTTTTTTCTTCTCAAAAAAATATATCTATACATATGTTTCTCAGCGTTTTTCAATGAACAAGCGACATTGTGACAATATTTGGCTTGATTTAAGCACAATAGTTTGGTTGCAACGATTTAATTGTGTGATGCAATTGTACCATCAATTGCTCTTATACATTTATTTATGCAAGCAAAGAAAATGTGAAACAAAACATTTCTCTTAAATATAATACATCTTTTGATTTCTTTTTAACGCAATATAAGTTGAGTTTTGAATAAGATTACAAAAGAAAAAAATGCGTTTGAATACAATCAATCTGTTGAAGTTATGATTAATATTGAAATACAAATACTTATACACGAAAGAATTGAATACTTTTTTCCCAATTGCTTATATACGAATGACTCGAAATTCTTTGATTTTTTTTATCAACAATACACTTGCGACTTGTTTCAAATTTGCCTAAAATAAAACTACAACGAGCTTTTTTTTCATTATTGCTAATTCAATTGTAGTTGTTTCATTGCTTTCATGTGAAGTTCAGCATATTTTCAAGAATATACGAGGGTCAGTCAGAAAGTAAATTTAAGGGTGGCAGCGCTTCGCGCGTGGTGAAAAGATAAACTAACGAAATTTTAGGAGGTTGTTCTTTCCTCTTTTTTAACCAATTTGACGCATCGCTGAGCACGATAAGTCTATTTTTGTGTTTTTTACAACAATTTAAAATGGAGACGCCGGTAGAAGTAGCGTCCAAATGTGAACCGCGTAGTGTGATACGTTTTTTGACCGCAAAAAAATTATCCGCCAGTGAAATTTATCGAGAATTATCGTCTGTATACGGTGAGCAGTGTATGAGCCTTCAACCGGTTACACGTTGGCGAACAGCGTACCTAAACGGAAGAAAAGAACACCATGACGAAGCGCGCCAAGGCAGACCAACGAGTGCAGTGAAAAACAGGGAACGTTGCGCTTGAGGAGGATTCCTAGTATACATTCGATGAGTTGGCCGAAAAGGTACGATGTAAGATCGACTGCAGCCGAAAATCCATTCAAAAAATCATTCACGATGAATTACAGCTGCGTAAAGTGAGCGCTCGTTGGGTACCTCGTCTACTGACGGAGCAACACAAAACACAGCGGTTGAATGCCGCGCGCACGTTTTTCAAGACCTACGAGCAGGAAGGGGAATGATTGCTGCATCGAGTAGTCACCGGTGACGAAGCTTTGGTGGATCATTACACGCCAGAATCCGAAAGACAGTCAATGCAATGGGTACCAAAAGGTGGTCGACCGCCGAAAAAATGCAAAGCAGTTTTCGCCGCATGCAAGGTGTTGGCGACAGTGTTTTGGGATTATCGAGATATTCTTTTGATTGATTACCTGGACAAAGGCAAGACTATCAACGCATAGTACTACTGTGGTGTTTTGGATCGTTTACGAAAAGCAATCAAAAACAAACGCCCAGATTTGTTGAGTCGCAAAATGTTTTTGATTCACGATAATGCTCGTCCGCATTCTACTCATTTAACCCAAGAAAAATTGACCTCATTTAAATGGGACGCTTTTGAGCATCCTCCTTATTCCCCTGACTTGATCCCAAGTGATTTCCACCTTTTCCCGGCGATAAAAACAGCGTTTGACGGTATACGATTCGACACGACAGATGACATCACCGAAGCAATCACAGCGTACTTTAAAAATTTAGACGCAAAACATTTCGACGTCGGAATTACGAAATTAGTTAGTAGATACAAAAAATGTATTGAGAGAGATGGCGACTTTGTAGAAAAATATATTGTATTATTTTGACCACTCCTCCCCCCCCCCCCTAATCGCACCCTTAAACTTACTTTCTGACAGACCCTCGTAGTAGGATTAGTATATTGATTTATCCAATCCATATTGGAATAAATACAAGGTTTGACAACCTTTCAAAAGAAATGTTTTATATTGAGGCAGAATAGGTTGCAGCCAAATGAATTTCAACTGAATCTTTGTTATGTTAAGCTTTGAAACCACGAAAATGCTTGTGGCAAAATAACAATAAAGAATTTATCAGAAAACGAAAAGTTATCAACATTTCGACGAGAAAAGTTGACAGAATCAAATTCAATTTGAAAACCAGATTCCATTTAGATACTATTCTATTATAATCATAATTATTTTACAGACCGCTTAAGCAATGGGGACGCTCTCTCCCTCTCTATTTCTTTATAGTTTGATGACAACAAAAGAATAGGTTTTTTTTTGTGAACATCTTTTTAAGGCTAAACACGAATTTATTGCCAGTCTTTTTTAATTTCGAATGTCCAGTCCCATTTCAAGTGCTCGTGCTTATCATCGTCCGTGAATAGAGATGAAACCGAATAAGTACCGCGTGCCATCAATCCCGATGGTGCCTCTTCAACTGGCGTGGTGTAACTTTGAATTTCCTTTTTAGGTGGATATGATCCTACCATATGTGTCATTTTATCAACTAAAAAAACAAAACAAATTGAATGGTATCGTTTTTAAACTAACCACACTCGAAATTCAATTGATTTTTAAATGTTTATCTTAACATGATGAAGATAGCATTAGCGTGATGATGAATACGATATTCGTGATATGGTATCGTTCGAAGTGTGTGTGCAAGCTAACGATTATCGCATAAAAAAACCAACCGCTATATGTAAATGTTTCAAGTTTACATGCAAAATTTATCTACAGTTAATTATTTATTTCGCCAAAGCAAGACAATCACATGGTAAAATATAAAATACAACAAATACTTGACCCTAAAATACATAGATCCTTAGACAATACAATACAATAGATCGAATTGATGAAATTCTTGGCTGTAGTTTTGTACATGGAACTTGTGAAATATCCTTCAATAGCAGACTATTGGAAAAACAGCATTTTATTTGAAAACCAGTTTGTACCTAGTGCCATGCCAAGAAATCGTTTCCAAATTCTTTTACGGTTTATTCATTTTGCTGACAACAGTCAGTCTGCATCAACAACCTCCAACACATACAAAGTGGATAACCTCATCCAATAGTCGATAACGAATTTCAGAAGCAACCGTTTGTCTGTCGAAATCCTATTTATCGATGAAAACATGATACCGTTCCGTGGACGAGTAGGTTTTCGACAATATTTACCCGGAAAGGCACACAATTATCGAATCAAATTATTTAAACTGACAGATCCTCAAGGATATATGGTACACTCAATGCCAAAGTATACACTGTGAAATCAGGCGGTACAACTGAAATGTCTTTTATCATGGAATGCGTGCCTTTCGTTCATGAACGAATACTTCGATCAAAATCGCACCTTGACATTCGATAACTTTTATACATCCCTAGAATTGACTCATGCTTGTCTCGACCGAAAGACGCATTTGTAGGGAAGATTGCGAAGGAACCGCAAAGACCGATTAAAAAAGTGAAAATAATTAGTTAAACAGTATATTCACTAAGTTTCGCTTAAAAGCGGCAAAAGTAGAGGGGAAAGGTCCAAGCTGGAGTCTATCATGAGATCTAGGTAGACGGAGTAGAGTAGAATTAAAATATATCTCTGTTCTGGCAAAAGGTAAAGCAAATATATTTGTTGATCGTGAGAGCCTAGAACTATGTCTAAAGAAAACTAGATTGTCAATGCCGACCTGAATATAATTATGGCAAAGCTTAAAAAGTAGGCATTGATCGAGATAGATCCTTCGTGATTCCAAAGAAGGTATGTTAAGTAAGAGGAGACGTTCACCATAAGGAATATAGGGAATTTTAAATTTTAGCAGGAGAAAGCGGGTAAATTTACGTTGAACAGATTCAAGGAGATTAATTAAACATTCAAAGTAATGTGACCAAATTTGGGATGCGTATTCAAGAATAGGACCAACGATGGTTGGTTGGTTGGTTGTAGTGGCAGCCCTCTTTGTCGAAAAGATGGCTCACTTAGGCCAAGATAGGCCCATTGTGATACCACAAAAAGACGATGGCGACACTAGAACCTGTGAGATGACGAGAACCATCCCGATTCTCGCATGAAGCCGGCTATGCAGCCGATATTTAAATCAGCTACTTCCGTGAGGCTGTCCAGGAATGGTGAGCCTAAGGTTTTCATGCGTTTCCTGGACAGTGCCGTCAGTATGGACACGATAGAACTCAATGTTTCACGACTCGCGTTCAGGAGCTGCTTGGTGCGTCTGGAACTCAGTGCACGCCAAGTTTGCTTGGTTGTCCTGCAGGTTTCCTCCAACAACCAGGCTCTATTTGCAGCCTTCATGTAATGCTGCTTAAATCCTAGCTTTATAGAAGCTAGAGGTTGACCAACTTGGGGTGTGAGTGTATACTCCTGGAGCACAGTGCCAGCTCTCGCTAAGGCATCTGCTTCGCAATTTCCCGGTATATCACTATGTCCCGGTACCCAGTGTAGAGTCACTTCACAGTGAAGTGACAAACCGTTCAGATGTGTACGGCATTCCATCACCATCATGGATGAGGTGTACACGTTGGATAGTGCTTGGATAGCAGCTTGACTGTCAGAGAAAATATTCAGGTTTCTTATGGAAATTTTCTGATTTCTCAGCCAGTCTACTGCCTTGTATATTGCAATGACCTCTGCCTGGAAAACACTCCAGTGGTCTGGAAGCCGGAAGGATAGTTTCAGACCTAGCTGTTCTGAGAAAACACCACAGCCAACTTTTCCGTCCATTTTGGAGCCATCGACCAACGATACTCACAAACAGTTTGACAGCAGAAAGAGGACTAGAGAAAATAGAGGAATGTCTCAACACAAAACCCGATAGCTTTGAGGCTCTGGTGATGATATTTAGAATGTGAGCATCAAATTTTAGCCTGGTATCAAAAATGACACCAAGGTCTTTAACTTGATCAACAACACTTAGAGGAACAGAATCAATAAGATATGTAAATTGGAAATGAGAAGTTTTAAGGGAGAAAGTCAATGTATGGCACTTAGGAATGTTTAGGGAGAGGGAATTTGCTTGACACCAAGAACTCAGCGCGACTAAATCTTCATGGAGAGCTTTGCAGTCATCCAAAGACCGAATCACTCTGTATATCTTGAGATCATCCGCACAAAGAAGACAATGAGACTTAAATATAGGAGGTAGGTCATTGATGTCAAGGATAAAAAGAAGAGTGCCAAAAATGGACCCTTGTGGGACACCCGATTGGGGGTAAAAAGGGGCAGAATGTGTACCGAAAATGGAAACACGGCAAGACCTTGAAGACAAATAGGACATCAACCACAAAAGTAGGGAACCTGAAACTCCAAAGTGCTCAAGCTTGCGACACAGTAAAGAGTGGTCAACAGTATCGAAAGCCTTGGAAAAGTCAGTATAAATGACATCAACCTGAAGGTGATTATCAAGAGCTGAAGCCACAGTGTTTGAAAGAACAAGTAGGTTTGAAGTAGTGGAACGATAAGGAAGGAAACCATGCTGCTCAGGTACAATCATCATAGGTCGTAAGGCCATGTAAATACTTGAGTGAACAATCCGTTCAAGAATTTTAGGAATTGCAGAGAGATGGGATATAGGACGATAGTTTTTAACGCACGAAGGATCACCAGATTTGAGAATAGGTAAAATGTTGGCCATTCTCCAGCATTGAGGAAAAACACCAGAGGATAAACTCAAGTTAAAAATGAAAGAAAGAGGAATAGACAGAGAAGATGATAAGGATTTAATAAAAAAATTAGGAATACCGTCAGGACCCGGGCCAACATTGGGGTCCAAGGAGTCAATAATGGAGTTAACCAAGAGAGGATCGACGGAAATGGATGAAATGATAGGATTGATCAAATTTCCATTAGGAATGAGAGATGGCGGGGAATTTGAAGAAAATGTAGAGGAAAAATATGAAGCAAACAAGTCATTAATGGCTACAGCAGATGAGGCAGTTATATCGTCACAGTACATGGAGCTAGGGATGGATGGGGATGACCTCAATGATCTTATATACGATCAGAAAGGCTTAGGATGATTAGCGAGAAATGAGGTTTCAAAGGAACTGTGGTAAGAGGAAATAGCTTGCCGTATTTCTTGCTTAGCAATTGACCTAAGCCTACGAAATTCAGATTGGGTATGAAGTGAGTTAGACGTCTTCATCCGTTGACGAGCTCTGTCTTTAAGTTTGATAGCACTTTGAATTCAGGCAGAAATTAATTCTGGCATTAACATCCAGTATGGAAAAAGATGGTAACAAAGATCGCACACAAGAAAAACCTTATTCTAACCAAATCGACAGCCCTAATGAAAGACGGTCGACGAAAGCGTCAACGTTGCAGGAAGTGTTATTCTGACATGTCCGGCGCTTCCACTTCAGCTACGACGAGAAAAAAATCCAAGCAACTAGATACTGGGCACAATGTCCCCAAATGCCGTACCTCTGCTTAACGCACTTCCAAGAGCTGTACTAATTATTATTATTCTTTAGTAGAAGAGAAAAGTCTATAAATGCAGCACCCGTAATGCATTGACCTGTGGGTAATCAATTTGGTGAGTTCACCAGTGATGCACTGACCTGTGGGGAAACGTTTTTCGAGGGCTCACCGGTTATACACTGGCACGGAACGTGTTAAGAAGAAGGAGAATCACAAACTGAATAAAGTCGATTGGGGCTTTTGAAATTTGAGAATTGTATAAACAGTACGAATTCTTCCACAATTAAAATTTAAAGTCGAAATCAAATCGCATCAAATCTAAACAAACGTTTAGTGAACAAAGTTACAATATGCAAATATAAGTGATAAAATGTTCATGAAGTGCAAAATTTCAAACCATTGCTAAATACTGAAATGATATTCTAATTCATAATTCCCTTCTCATTCAAATGATCAATATTACTTAAACACATGCTGTTAAGATTATCTACGTCACTTAGAACACATTTCCAAGACAGTACACGCCAATTTAAACAAACGATAATAAACAACTACAACATTCATTCTTACCCATCACTACTTTAGTCCGTGATGCGTTTAGAACGATAAAATAGAAGAAAACAAAATAAAGATATCGTTTTATCACATCTGTACTACTTGTTAGTGGTTATTCCAAAGAAAAGCATTGATAATTGCATCATATTCACCAAAAATCAATGCCAAATTGAAATGTAAAGCGCATAAAACAATTTACATAACATACCTGGAACGGCCATTCGATATGTTTTTTGAATGTACTTGAGCCCATGAACGATTTCCCGTTGAACAATGAAATCAATACGAACCTTATATTTAACGCCTTCTTTTATTACAAATACCTACGAATGAAAAGCATTTGATAATAATATACAGATTTTAAACTATTGATTCGAAATCTAATAGCAAAAAATCAATTTGAAAGGCATAGAGAAATTGTAAACACGATGTACATGCAGTGGTGGCCAGGAGTTTAGCACACTGATTATCTGTGACTTTCAAGTGCAAATATCTTCTATTGTTTTAACGTTTTTCATTCAATTTCTCCTTCTTTTGTTTTGCCCACCATGTGATGATTATGTTCCGTTAATTTCGTTTGTTTCCTTTGTTCCGTTTCGTCTCAATTCGCATTTAATTGAAAGTGGTACGTGATGTAAGCTGGACACGAGTTTAGCACAACTTGAAATATCCCTAATTACGGTGTTTAGTTTCTGGTAAATCAAATTGATTGGTAAGATTTGCAATTTTTTAGTTCATTCATGATTCTTGTTTAAATAAAATGTGTGTTTAAAGGCACATGGTGCACAGGCAGGTAGCTCATCAAATAAAGAGCAGTGGAAGCACCGTTATGCAAATTGCAAGTGCCTTAAGATGTTCCCGAAAGATGGTTTACAACGCATTAAACTAGAGGTGGCAAAAACATATCTTTGCTGTGAATGGATCATTTGAATCTGGCTCAGTAAAAAGATCCATATCAGTGATATGTATCATTTGGATCATCTAGATCATTTGGATCACTGAGCCAGAAGAGATGATTGATATTATGAGTAAGGTATACAGAAAGATATGGTACGCTGTACAGAGTTACCATACAATTAGGTAAATCTGTAGATGTATAAGTTGTTTACTTGATTTTTGAGTTCATAAAACTCCATTCGGAATACTTACGATCGTCGCTTTCCGAATCTTTAAGCCCATGATTGTTTAATTTCACATTTTAAACTACTACAATCGAAACTTTAAATTGCATCTTAATATATGCATCTATTTGTAAACTACTTCTGGCAGCCCTGCAAATTATTTACAAACATATCATCTCATGTGCACATTCATCGTTATGCCCATCCAAATGCGAGCTGCACCGTCTCTTCGCGTGAAAAGTGTATTTCTCTTTACCTCTCTTCCGGAGGAACTTGTGAGAGATTGCTAAATGGAACATGATCGCGAAAGATTGGTTTGTGTCTTGTACTTCTGATCCATGAGTTATGAAAGATTCACTGATCCAAATGAACTGATTTCACTGATTCGAATCATTTGGATCTCTAAGATGATTCGGATCACTGAATCATATCCGCGATGAGCTACACATGCCTACATTAAACCATATGCAACAATATGGGAGCTCCAAAAATGTAAAACAGCGACCAATAGCTCGAAAAAACACAATTAAAGAGGATTGTTTGATTCATAGAGCCTCAATCAAGAACTCTTTTAACAGTTCAACCGTTTATAAAATGGATATTTCGTCGGAATTTGGGCTTGACGTATCCTCAAGGACAATAAGACGACGACTCAATGAAAAAAAAAATTGCGTGGATGCATAGCACAGCACAAGCCGCTTGTTTCAAAAAAAATTTAAAATTTCGAATTGCGTTTGCAAAAACCGTTGTTTTTTGGAAAAATGTGCTTTGTAGTGACGAGTCAAAGTTTTGTCGGTTCGGATCTGACGGTAAACGGTACGTATGGCGCCGTTCAAACATGCAGCACCATCCAAAGTAAACTTTGAAGACCGTAAAGCACGGCGGTGGGTGTGTGATGGTGTGGGCTGCCTTCTCTTGGTACGGCGTTAGCCCCATACATAAATTTGACACAAGAATGGATCAGCACGTTTACAAAAACATCATTGTTAACCCAATAATGCCATTTGCTGATGATAACATGCCCCTTAGATGGTGTTTTATGCATGACAATGACTCAAAACACACTTCGCGCACAGTGAAGGGATGCTCGGAAGAGAACCGAATTGATGTTCTAAAGTAACCAACCCAATCACCTGATCTCAATCCCATTGAGAATTTGTGGAACGACATCAAGGAGCATATTCACATAGTTAAACCTCAAAATATGACCGATTTGTGGACCGAAATTCAAAAAGCTTGGTACGCAACTCCGAGGGATCGTTGTGTGACCTTGGTCGAGAGCCTACCGAGAAGATGCGCTGCTGTCATCAAAAATCAAGGATATCCGACAAAATATTAAATAATTTTTTTTTTCGGCATTATAATAAACAGTTTTTATTTCGTACTAAATTCGTGTCCAGCTTTTCTTTCATCTTATTCACAACTAAACTCAAATAAAAACGAATGGGAAGACAATAACCACATGAAACCAACATGACATAATCATCACATCGTGGGAAAAACTCAGGAAAAAAATTGGCATGAATAACATATAACAGTAGAAAATATTTGCAGTATAAAGTCACAGATACCAAGTGTGCTAAACTCGTGGCCACCACTGTATGTACTACGCGACATAAGCATGTTCACAGTAAATAATCAAAGTGAAAAAATAACGATTTACCTGTTTCTTTAGCGTCGATAAATCGGCAGTGAGGTCAAGTTCCATATCATCACGTCCATCGACACATAATGCTAGCTTTTTCACAAGCACTTTTCGCGTGTCGTTTGGTTCTAGAAATCCAAAATGAAAACATTGAAACAGTTTCATATTGAATTAGATTTCATAAAAAAATTATTAAGTTTCATGAAAACTTAAGAAGAAAGAAAATCTTTTGATTCGTAAACATAAAAGTGTATCGATAATGATTTTAATACGCTTAAATTAATTTAATTAATTGCTTACAGATACAACCGGAAAATGTGTGGGAAGCGAATGTCGAACATAAGCTTATAAACGTACTCGCACTTACCGACTACAACTAGCCCCGCTTGTGCATCACCTAGTAAGGCTTCTTTATAGCGTCGAAGACTTTCATCCTCTTGGTCGGCCGCAAGAATTTCTTCAATAGTTTTTTGTGGCGGTGGTTGATAATTAGAATCGTGTTCCTCCTCATCGCCATGTTCATGTGAATCGACTACAACTTCTTTTTCTGTTGACATGATTTACTATGTAGATGATCTAAAATGAGGCATATAATACTAATTATATTACAAGGATAACTGATAAATAATTTCAAAAGCCAAAAATTATAGCAGTCAGTTAATGACCCTTTCTATTTTATGAAAGTTGACCATTTTAAAGCTTCGTTTTATCAAATAAAATTCGTGTGGAGTAACTGGCACTTGTACTAACTAAGATGCTGGTAGTCACATCGATTTAGTAATGAAATTTTTGACGAACGCTGCACACTTAAGCTCAGCTCAGCGTGTTATGATTCTTTAAGCTATGTGATTCAATCAAACCCTACCTACTATAGCGAAAATGAGCGAGCCAATAATTCAATGCAAAGCCGCCTAGCTGGTTACTATTTTACTTAGATACGACAGAATTTAGAGACACCAAGCATGGTGGAGATGTGTAAAATACGTGAATTGCTCAAGAACTGGATCAAAAAACAATTGAAGGATATTTTGAAGAGCAAACACTGCGAAATTCGGTGATTTTACTATAATTCTACATTTGTTGGACGAACCGTTGGAAAAAGCTTTACTAGCAAAACACAAATATATTTTTAAAATATTTTTTTTTTGCTCAAATAGAAATGACGACTTTGGCGAAACTTTGAGGAGCCAAAAAAATCGAAATCATGCTTCTAAGACATATAAATTTTGTTACACAAATAAGTTTGAGAAAACGAGAACAATATAAACAACCTTACCGGTATATTATATATACACTACCGCTCATATGTATTTGCCTACCCAGAGATAGGGTTCTCTTTTATTATCGGATGAAGGTACTAGGATGTATGTAGGGATGCGTCGAATTTTATGTAAATATTTTTAACTGCGAAGAAAATATAATTGAAAATCTATGCGGTCCGCGCGGACTTGTATTTTTTCAAACTTCTATTGAGCGATTGTTCAATATGCCAAAGACAAAAGAACGTTCGGCTGAAATAAGCGCTACGATATTTGCACATCATAAATATGACAAAAGCAATCGTCAAATTTCTCGGGAACTGAAAATCTCGAAGAGAACAGTAGACTACAACGTGAACAAATTTAGGACCTCTGGAAGGGTGAGAAATAAAAAAAAACGGTGTGGAAGACCCAGGACCCCCGACTGTAGCTGAAGGCAGGAAGATAGTCATTGCCAGCAAACGTACCAGACGTCTTACTGCTTCAGAAATAGCCGCTGAAGTGAATTTGGGGTGATCAGAACATCTAAGTGTGTCAACCGTCAAACGAAGGCGTCAGGAAGCAGGCCTTCATGGCCGTGTTGCGCTTAAAAAACCATTATTAAATGCAAGAAAAAAAAGCAAAAAATTGGAATGGGCGAAACAACACAAAAATTGGACACCTGAAGACTGGACAAAGGTGTTGTGGAGTGACGAATCGAAATTCAAAGTTTTTGGCTCCAGGTGCAGAGTCTTTGTGCGGAGGTCAGCAGAAAAACGGGCATTAGACCAATGTTTAGTACCTGGCATCAAACATGGGGCTCTGTTATGGTATGGAGTTGTTTTGGGGGTGGTAGGATTGGTAATATTTGCCGAATTCAAGGCGTAATGCGGAAGGAGCACTATCGGGAGTTACTTGAAACTGAAATGTTGCCATCTGGACTGCGCATTTTTCGAGATAAATTCACATTTCAGCACGACAATGATCCGAAACATACCTCCAAGCTTTGTTAGGACTATTTGGAGAAGCTATCAGCAGAAGGAGTGCTTAATATAATGGTTTGACAACTGCAGTCTCCTGATTTCAACCCAATTGAGCTCTTACGGGATGAACTCGATAGAAACGTCCGAAATGTTTGTCCAGCGTCTACCGAACATTTGTGGCGTCTTCTATAGTCAAAAGTTTTAATTTTATTTCCTGATCCAGAATACACCACTTTTCAAAGTGGGCAAATATATATGAGCGGTAGTATATATATATAAGTATATACATATACATATATATATATATTATATGGTGATGCTAAAATTTTGACCCCCGCCCCTACTACTATAGCATAAAAAGTTCGCGGCGTTCACGACCCTATAAAAAGTTATGGGGATTCCCCCACTAAAAAATGATTATTTTGCATATTTCCAGAGATCATATGAAACCGTAAAATTGATCTGGGATTTTTAGACTTGCTTGGAAGTCGAAAAAAATAAAAAAATAAAAATTGGAGTTTTCTTTCGTAAAATAAATTATAAAAAAAAAATTTTAAAAAATATAAAAAAAAGTTGATGAACGTCATTTTTACCATAAATGTAATATAATGAGGGGTGACACCTTTTGCATCCCTCCCTCCGTCCCCGGTCCCCTCACCCACCCATGCGGGTGAGAATGAATAGGTCGACCTGGCGAAATCGATGCGACCTCTGCAGGTTTACACATGTATCTTTCATTTGGTATTTAACATAGAGTTTAATACCAATTATTATTCAAAGTATACAACAAATTAACACAATTAAACATTTGTCAACATCAGGTTTGAGTAAACGCTCCAGTAACTTGCGCGCTGTACCCAAAATCCAGAGTGGTTGGTATGCTGGTAGGGAGCCTATGTCTCCGTTATCCATGAGCTTCAGTCGAACCACCGTCCAGCGCTAAAGCAAAAAACAAGCGGGTGATAGCACGCCACCGTTTTCAGTGTCTCTGCCAGAATGCCATCAGAGCCGGTTGCCTTTCAATTCCTCATCCTAGACACTTCTAAGACTAATTAACTTCTCTGCCAATAAGGGGACATCCTTTTGGTGCATAATCTCTATCTAATCCGTCTTTTCCGGTCGCATCAGGAGCAACGAGTCAATGGTATTCTTCGTGGTAACTGCGCTTATCCTTTTATTAGCCATAATTGGACTCATCAATCGGTATTTGTGAGTTGATTAGAAGCATCATATATCTATGTAGTAGGAAATAATATTATTTTCCTCAAAGCATTTCAAACGAAGAACTTCCTGCATTTCCACTTTCATATGCCTTATGTTAATCTCGCTTCTGAGTTTACAGTTGTTTGTTTATTCGAAAATCGTAATCCACTAAACATCTAGTGTTTCTTTTGTAAGCGAATCCAATTGCTAAGCTACATATGCTTAATTTATCCAAGCTTCTTATTTTTAGAATTCAAAATTTCCCCAAAACATGACTGTACTGATCTTTCGCTTGAAAGCGGCAAGATAATGTACAAAGTGTTTTAGCGGTCACTGCAATTTGTTTTATATTATTTACTTTCTTTTAAATTGTAAATAAGTAGCGGTGAGAATGTATGTACATTAGAAATACACAATATATCACATTATTCAAGTTATTATTAGAAATGTAGAGCCCAGGTTTTCTAGCAATTAAAAAGATCCATAATATATGATTACCGAAACCAAGGGCAATCGCACTCATAAATTGATAGAAGCTCTGATAAAATAGATTCGTTCCGATGAAATGCAATCAATTTTCCTTCAGGGACATCATCAAAAGAGTGCTGTAATGAACATTTTACTACAGTAAAAACATGAAAGAAAAACTACCGACAATTAGTGCTTTGTTATGCAAAGCATAGATTTTTCGGCTAATACAAATTCAAAACTACATAGTTTGTACACTGGATAGTTTAAATGTTTATGTGAAATTGAAGAAACTAAACATGTATGCTTGAAACTTTGCAATATAAAAGCATCACAAACAAAACGACGATTAGAATGGACTATCAAAAACAAATCATGATTGAAATGTCTACGGCTCCAGATATGGGATCATTGTCTGAAGTATATAAACACCTTCGATTATTCGTATGAAACGTGATGGACATGCTAATTGCTTTGCTTTTGTTTATTGAAAAATGTTATGAATCATAAGATTTTAAATCATCCAAATTCCGAATTGAAACTTTGCAAATAGTTTGGCAATAAGTTGTTCAAGCCGCTATCGTCCCTACACAGCCTTGGATTCTACCGTCACATTCTTTAGATAGTTTATTTATTCTGCAGTCCATAGGGATCATTTGACCCGCAATGAAGCCTATACATATGTAGGATTACATAGTTTAACACTATCATTGTATAAAGGTAGCACAGTGAGTAATGAGACTTAATTTTAGCCACACATATTTATTGTAAGCATTCAAAGCAACGAAATCATGTAAACACCCACTAATCTAAATGTTTCGGATAACTACGTAACACTCAACAAAAAAAAACACCAAGGGTGTTATGTATTGAACCGAGATACCTCTCGTCTTTTTGATGATTTATGTAGAAGTAAGTGGAATTGTTCAAGTAGTAAATAAGCGATTTTTATAAGATATAAATGAAGGAATAATCCGACAGCGATAATTCATTTCTTTTACATTCAGAAAAAACATTGCGGAGAACTCTGCAGTTTGATTTGCTTTTGCAAATTACCATGCCAAGACTTACACTCGAACAACGTCTCGAAATAGTTGAAATTTATTTCGGAAATTTGCGATCTGTCCGCCAAACTTATAGAGCACTTCGTCCAACGTATGATGCTCATAATCGTCCATCTGAGCAGCTAATATGCAATACGATAGAAAGATCTATGTCTACGTATACTCTATTGGGCAATGTTCACCCTACACGAGCTCGTGCAGTGCGTACCGAGGTATCTACCGCTACTCGCTGTAGAGGATAGTGTGACTGAGCATGTTAATTTTACAGGGACAGAAGGTTTGCCTTCAAATTCCTGAAAAGGCTGAAAGATTTACCCCCTGCGGGGCTCTTCCAGAATAATAATAGTTCCTTTGGATGGGCAACCACTACAGTAGAGGCTCACAAAGCCTTTTTGTCAAAAGAGGGGACAACTCATAAAAGATGCAGATCTAATGAGGCAGCCCCGAATCAACCGAATGCCCAATTGCCGGTCACCAAAAGACTAAGATTGGACGCGCCCAAATCCTGTCAAGGGCAGGAGTTTCAACGAAGTGGCCAAGGGCAGCCTGGTATGGGCTGTCATCGACAGGAGCAGTAGCGATGGAGCTATCTCACCGTCAAACTGGAAGATGGTGGAAATGAATCTTCTTCGGGTGTATAAATACATACTGGAGGCAAACCTAGGCCCTCCACCTAGTTGTCGTGACGCTGATTGGTACCAGGTTCACGTCAAACTGATACCCTGCACGTATCAACACTTAGTGGATCTATATATGCAGGCTATCAGCAGATTGGGAGACGTCCGGCCCGGAGCAAAGCTAGAAGCTGTTTCCAGGGTAGACATCCCGAATCGGCTTCGATCCAGGGCGTGGGTACCGGCGGAGTCATCTACACAGGAGAAAATTGTTGCGCTTATCAAGCTCAGCAATGCTGATCTTCTGGTGGATAAGTGGAACGTGGCCAAGGTAAGCGAGCCCAGTAATGGACAGCGGGAGGCCCTCATAATTGTCAACGAGGAGTCGGTAGCTCCGTTGGAGTCGAAGGGCGGGGTGATAAGCTGCAGTTTCTCTGCTATCACCCTGCGAGTATATCGCAATGGCCGTACTGGGAAGGCAGTACGGGAACCGAGTAAAGAGAGTGGATAGACCCGACCGTAGACCTTTCTGTGTCAGCTCTTCTCTGATAACGGAAGAAGTACCACCTCCACTGCGGAGTTGGCTGGGGACCTCCTCCAATCCCTTGAATTGGTCAAGGCGGAGGAGACGTCCTTATCTGACGAGGAGACGGATAAAAGCTTGTGTCGTGATGCTGAGGTTTCTACAGATAAACTTCCATTATTCTCCGCCGCACTGCTCCTCCACCTGACCCAAAAAGGAGAGGAGCTAATACTGACACAGGAACCTTGGGTTGTAGGCAACCAGGTTTGCGGGCTCAATATGAAGGGATACAAAACAGTATCTCTCTACACATTAGGTAAACCGAGAACTTGCATAGTAACAAAGGAAGGCTTGAAGCTTCTAACTTTGTACAAATGATTCCAACAGGATGGCGCAACATGCCATGCATACATACCACGTCGAGTCATTTTTAGTCAGATCACAGACGAATCTGATTAGTTCAAATAATATCAAAATAACGGCGTATCACCCAGTTTTAAAGGACATGATTGAGCGACGGCAGCGAACATTAAAAGCAGCTTTCATGTGCCATAAAATCGCAAACTGGGTTGAAACACATCCTACCGTACTGTTGGAACTACGAACTGTCTACAAGGAGGATATGAATCGCTCGCATGCAGGGATGTTGTACGGTACCACATTAGAAAGACGAAGAATTCCTTGTGGAAAAGAAGGAACCAAAGAACACGACAATATTTTTAAACGAATTCAAGCCAACCAATATGCCAACACCAGCATCACATCACAGATCGGGCGGTATTTTTGTAAACAAAGATCTATCTAATTGCGTCCACGTTTATTTTTACGAGTGGACGGAGGTAAGAAATCACTTCAACAGCCTGGCATTGTTTCGCAAGAATTTCTAACGCGCTTCACGGATCGTGTATATAAATGGATTACGGGAAGAGTTATTTTTGCTTCAAATAAAAAGCGCGAAGCCTATAAAATATTAATGAAGGATCCATTCAATCCACAAAAACAGCAGTACTATAAATTACTAAAAAACGAATGTAATAAAATCATAAAAGAAGCTAAGATAAACTACTACTCAAAAAACATTGAACAAAGCTGTAAGGATCCTCGCCAATTTTGGAACTTAGTGGACGGTGTATTACGCAAAGGTAGTTTAAACGGTAATTCTAAATGTACCGTAGAAAAGCTACTATTCGCAGATAGAATGGTAACTGATTCGGAAGAAATTGTCCATTACCTTAATCACCATTTTTGCTCGATAGGTCAGGAAATTGTTTCGGAACTCCCAAACATTTTACCACCGCCTGTCAGTATTTTCCCAAGTTCTTCTTTCCATCTGAGGAAAACGAATAAACAGGAAGTAATCAACATAATAAACTCCTTGAAAAACTATACTGCCCCGGGTCCTGATGGTATGTATCTGCATTGACGATATTAAAATGATCAAAGAACATATAGTTGATATCCTTGTAGATTTAATAAACAAATGTTTCACGGACGGGAAATTCTCGCAGTATTTAAAAGTATCAATGATAAAACCGGTTTTTAAAGGAATGAAACTGACCCGAACAATTATAGACCTATCTCACTTCTAAACTCCTTGAGTAAAGTATTAGAAAAATTGTTGGACTCCCGTATCAAAAACTTTCATACAACAAAATGATATTCTAAATAGAAACCAATATGGATTTCAGGAGGGTAAAAGCACAAAAGACGCCATAGTAGATGCAATCAGATTCATAAACACACTTTTAGATCAAGATCAATATATTGCTGCTGTTTTCGTGGCCCTCAAAAAAGCCTTTGACACCGTAATACATGAAACAATGACGACTAGAAAAATACGGAATTACAGGGAAAGCAAGAGACCAGATGATACGGTGCTCATTTACTGTGGGAAAACGGAACGTGACATTGAACGCAAGGTAAACACTGACCTAATCAATTACTGGGACTGGCTTTTGGTAAACAGACTATCTATGAACTATACAAAAACAAAATATTGGGTTGGGGAAAAAGAAATGTCGTATTTTGTCAATAGATGGCGACACTTAAACATATCTTGTGTTGTACTTATCGCATTGGGTCATACTATACGGCGATTTGAAGACAACAATCTGTGCTACAAGTGTCTTTTTGACAGTTTTGTGATCGTACGTTTCAGTCTCAAGTTATAGCGCGTCAAAGATGGAGTCTACCAAGCAAGAAATTCGTCATATTTTACGTTTTTACTACCTGAGAGGTAAAAATGCAACGAAGGCGGCCGAAAAAATTTGTGACGTTTATGGGCCCGATACCGTAAAGATTCGCACAGCACAGCGTTGGTTCGATCGATTTCGTTCTGGTGTAGTAGATGTCGAAGATACACGCCGTACTGGTAGGCCAATCGTCGTAGAAACCGATAAAATCGTCGAAATCATCCAAGTAGACCGGCATGTGAGCATTCGCTCGATTGGCCAGGAACTGGGTATATACCATAAAACCGTTTGGAACCATTTGCAGAAGATTGGATTCCAAAAAAGATGGATGTTTGGGTGCCACACGAGTTGACGGAAAAAAATCTCTTCGATCGAATCAACGCCTGCGATGCACTGCTGAAAAGGAGCGAACTCGACCTATTTTTGAAGCGGATAATGACTGGTGGTGAAAAGTGGATCACGTACGACAACGTCAAGCGAACAAGATCGTGGTCGAAGCGCGGCGAGCCGGCCTAAACTATCGCCAAGCCCGGATTGACGGCCAGGAAGGTTTTGCTGTGTGTTTGGTAGGATTGGAAGGGAATCATCCACTATGAGCTGCTCAACTATGGCCAGACCCTCAATTCGGTCCTCTACTGTGAGCAACTTGACCGTTTGAAGCAGGTGATTGACCAGAAGCGGCCACAATTGGTCAATAGGAATGGTGTTCTGTTCCACCAGGGCAACGCTCGGCTTCACACATCTTTGATGACCCGCCAGAAGCTACGGGAACTCGGATTGGATGTCCTATCGCACCCACCGTATAGTCCGGACCTGGCACCAAGTGATTACTATCTCTTCCGGTCCATGCAAAACGCTCTTGGTGATACTAAGTTGGCCTCAAAAGAGGCTTGCGAAAACTGGCTGTCTGAGTGCAAATAAGGAGGGGTTTTATAAGAGGGGGATAATGAAGTTGCCTTTTAAATGGCAACAAGTTTGCGAACAAAACGGCGCATATTTGACTTAAATCGGATAATTCTAAGTATGTTAAATAAAGCGTCAAATTTCGATCACAAATACGACATTTATTTTTCCCAACCCAATATATCGTTTTTAAACAAAAAAACAAAGCTGAAATCAAACCACTGATCAAAATAAATAACACGACTCTTCAAAGGGTACAACAAATAAATTACTTGGGACTCACAATCGATGATAAACTCACATGGACGCCACACATAGCCGAACTTAGAAAAAAATAGCAGCCGTCGTAGGTCTCCTTCGCCGATTCAACTTCTTTCCGACTAGCAAAAAAGTTCAAATTATATATGCCGATATTCTGTCATTACGGTCTACTGATATGGCGTCAAACTTCAAAAAGTAACCTAATAGCCATCTCCAGATTAATAACCAAGGCTTATAAAACTATATACAGACTCCCTATGCGGACCACTACAGTCGAGGTGTATAAAATAGCTAAAGAGCTAAGTCTAGAATCCCTAATACATATGGAGAGAGCGAAATTCATATATAAACACTTAAATCTAAAAGAATAATATAGCTCATTGAGCCTAGAGAAAATCTCGGATAAAAACATTTATAATGTCAGAAATGCCAACGATATAGTTATCGGATATGCTAGAACGGAACGGCTAAAATAGGACCCTGTTAATAAAGCAGCTGGCTTTTACAATACGTTACCGAGCTATATAAAGGACATAACAAACTCTAACTTATTTAAAATGACACTCAAAAAACATCTCATACGTGAACAAAACTTGAAATGAATACATCAGCTCCGCAATTTCTCAAAGCTCATAATAAAGCTCCACAGGAATTAGAAAACTATCACAAAAGTTAATATAAACGAAAATAAATGACTTTATATATCGAAAATTAGGTACTGTCCCTTATACCGATCTTTATCGTCTGGGAAGTGCCAAGCATTTTTTTTTCAAAATAAGGATGGATACATAAATAGTTCTATTGTCTTGGATACATTGCCTAGAAGGACCCGGAGGTGGGTTTGGTCGGTAGAAATACGGCATATCGTGAGGCTAGAGCCGATCGGTATCTTTTGAAGGTTCCCACCTTCCAACGACGAAAAAAAAATCGAAAGGATCGCCAAAAATTAACCTTTCAACAGAGCGCTTCAGCGTTCGTCATCAACGACGATCTATACATATATAAATAATATGTCTTCAGGAATTATTATTTTCAGTGCAGTAAATACCTACACTGCTTTCTACCACTTTGTCTTGGTGGTCGAGAGAAAAATTAAATTAAATTTGAGATTTATTCTTTCGCGGGACAGCCATTTCCTTGCTCGTCATTTGCAGCGAACGTGGGAGAACCCATTTCCTAATTGAATTCAATTAAATCGCCAACAAGTCGGACGGAATCCAACCGCGTTCCAGTCCCTTATCTGTAAATTACTGTAGCCAAGTCGCTCTAAAAGCCATATCCCCAATTAAAAATCTACGTATGGGGTCCGGAGTCACGCACAAATTATCTTTTGGGCGATACTCAAAAATTTCTTATCAGGAAAACAATATTTGAGTGGAATTTACATCCGATTGACTTCGCTTATATGCGAGGAAGTGTTTTTCCTGTGCTGGCTTTATTTCCTCCTCCTGCAACCAGGGAAATGTGGAAAAACCCCAGCCAACTGACGCGACCGTGTGGAGTTTAGAGCAGCCGCGCAGCATATAAGGAAGCCTTGTCCGAACATCGACATGGACATATTCCTGCTTCCAATCAATTTATTACGTTTGACGACGATTCAAGTTTCCGTAGAAACTGGTCGCAATAGTCCGGTTGTCAATATTTACTTGCGTTATCGATGAGCCACTCCAAATGGGGCCAAACCATATCCAGCAACAGCAATCAATAGGATTAGGTCTCGGGGCGGGGCGTGCCGCTCAGCAGCAAGTGAATAGATTTCATGTGCATTTCACTATTTATATTTGCACGTTGGTGATTGCAGCACATGACAAAATGCACATTGAAACGTGCAGCACATGCATTGCTTGCTTGTTTGGAGCACGGGAACGACAGCACGGGCTCCAAGTCTGCGCCTTCTTCCCAATAAGGCAATTTATCACCCACCGCAATCGAGCGAATGAATTGATTTGCCTTGGAAATTCGAACGTCCGCCAATAAAATTGAATAATTCATGCATGCCTTCTATGCCCCATTGGCCGCTTAGATATCAAGATTGTGGCATGAAAAATAACTTGTAGCAAGGCGAAAAAAAGCATGACTCAACCGGCATTTCGGCACTTTTCACCGGAGACTCACCTGTGTCCTCGTGTTATCCGAACAGGCTACACTGATAATCCGTGCGTGCGTCGTGCGTAATTCAAAGATGATAGGATGGATTCGTCGGTAATGGAGAGCGGAGGAGTTTGTGCACACTAAAAACAATAATCTAGAGGAAAATAAACGGAAAAAACTCGAACGGACGAACAAAATCACGCAACACACGACAGCTACTTGAACTTGACAGATCGCACAGTATATAGAATCGGCTCTGTCGAGTGAGCGGTAATGCAGTCTTCAACCAATGAAATGATTTTTAAAGGATAGGCAATGCAATTGATGCATATATCTTTTTGGTGGACTAAACATGAATGTTTTCGACAAATAATTGCTAAAAATTATTATTAGACGCGTTTTCGGGGACACTTGATTCATACTTCAAGTCGCCATGTAAACCAAACCCGCTCGAGTCGAGTCGAGTCAGAAAATTTTACCGGATCGACTTCAAACAGTCCCTTGTAAACCGACTTCAAAGATTGAAAGATTGAAATGTGTGTAGTGGTAGCGTTTGTAAGAAGCAATTGTTTTGTTTGAGTGGCTAGTGGCACACCTATACGCACAAATCCACACAACTCAATCCGATTTCGAGCGGGTATAGCTTGAATCTGCTCAATCATATATGCGCTCGATCACTTGAAATTCGATCCGGTTCTGAGCGTTCAAGCTCTCAAGCCGGTCCATGAAAGCGTGTCTATTCTCACCATCAACTGTAGCTTTAAAGTTTTCCGATGCTTAGATAAATTCATCGGGACAGGTTCTGTACTGTAGACAAAATAAAGAAACGACTGATTCTGACTGGTATTATACTTAAACAATTTTAAATCCACCTATCAATTACAAAACGCTGCCAAGATTTGTCACCAACTTTAACTATCTCCGTTAAAATTCTGACAGCCATTTCGGCGGGAAATTTTGGCACTGTACCTATTCAAAGTTTTTAGCTAAAAATGCCGATTTTAATCAAAACGTAAGTAATTTAATAAACAAAATGTGTTTCTATAAACCAACATTGTTCACATCTATTGTATTTCTAAAGATATGGAAGATAAGTTGCATGCTACAAAAATAATAGTAGTTCGGCAAAAAATTCATGATATTGTATAGAACACATGTTCTTATTGTTAAAATCGTATTCGTTTGTTAATATTATTAATAAATATCTAGGAAATGTCGATACTCACCTGTAATTAAATCTAAAAAAAAATTAAACCAATGATATTAACCATCCTCTTACCAATTTGAGAGAGCGAAGGTTTGGAACTTGTTTTTACAAATCTTTTTACTTTTTGTGCGTCCACATAACTATAAAAACCAGCGTTTTTCTCAAAATTTTCCCTCCACCTCCAAATGCTCTGGATTTCATCTCCAGTGAACATTTAAAGAGAATCCCCACGCCATTAAACGCCCCAATGTCCACTATCAATGATTAATTCCTTGATGTGCCCAGCAACGCCTTTTTATTTCCAACCGTGAACAAGCAGAAAACAAATGAGATGATGAACAGGCAGGAGAACAAATGATAAATTGTTTTTCACAGTTTTTTGATTACCATCGCCATATTTAGTATTATTCTACTTACAGCCCATCACGAGAAAATGGCGTGCCAGAATGGGCTATTCTAGAATTACAAGGTGACTTGGAAGTACGTACCAATCAAAACATGAACGGTCAATTTATCGGTGATCTATGCTACAATAAATACGGACAGCCGGTACTTTAGTCCTGAAATCAGGCCAACCATACTTCTTTTAAAAAAAACGTTTGATTGCAGATCTTCATTATCGGACATCACATACTGCAGGGACGTGAACAACCAATGGAAAAACCGTTTGCCGTTCTACAAAAGTCTCGAACGAATGAGGGTGTGAATTTAGATCAATCCACCCTCGATGCAAGTATTATGAGCACTGCCGGAGAGCATACTATTCTCGATTCAACGGTCGCACTTGAGAATAAGTCGAAACAACGAACGGAATATACGGTGAAAGCGATAGTTACACGAAAGTTGATTTTTAAATCACGACCAAAACCAATTATAGCGAATGTTGCAAAGCATGTATAGATGAATTGATGTGTTTTTAAAAGAATTATTTTACTGTATTCTCGTTGTCGATAATATTTCACAGCTTGTGTTGAGGAATTGCTTGGTGCGTTTGGGCCCAGTGCGAGTCAAGTTCGCCTGATTATTCTACAGGATTCTTCCAGTAGCCAGGCCCTGTCTGCAGCCTCCGTTTAATGCTGCTTGAATCCTAGCTTTAAGGAAGCTAGAGGTTCGCCGGCCCGGGGTGTTAGTATATAATTCCGAAGCTCAGTACCAGCTCTCGCCTGGTCATCTGTTTTTCTGCCCACTTCCAGATACACTTGCCAGAAAAAGTCTGCGGTCAATCAGTTTGTATCTTGAAAAAATCAAAAACTAACAATTATTTTCCAGATTTGGTTTCATATATTTATTAAGTATTTCATGAGTAGTCAACTCAAGTACGTTTATTTCGCTTCAACAGTTTTTAAGATGCTGAAAAGACAGCAAAGTTCGTCAATTCGATGCCGAACAGGCTCCGAGAGGTAAAAAGAACCGGAGATACCCCACTACTAACAAATTTAAATATGTTTTAGTATTTTCTATTTTATTATTTTTATTAGAAGTGAACGCAGACTTTTTCTGCCTCGCTTTTGTATGTTTTCTCAGAAAAGGGCCGTTATCTCAAAAACTGTCGAAGCCAAATAAATGAACTTACTTGTGTCAGCTACTTTAGAAATACTTAATACACAGTGGCACAATTTTCCAACGAGACTTTGAATTTTCCGCTTAAACACATAGCGCCAACAAAATATCATTAGAAAGGTGGGCCTTTCACCGATTGAATGCGCTCGATTTGGTTGCGCTAGCTTGACAAATGGCTGAATTATGACATTTCGCGTGACAGTCCAAAAAGCATTGCGTCGGAAAATTAAAATGGAACAACGCATTATCATAAAATTTCAAGTTAAATCTGCCGTAAATGCCACAAAAACGTACGAATCGTTGCAAAAAGTTTACGGCGATGAGTGCTTAGCTCGAACGAATGTTTTCAAGTGGCATAAACGTTTTCGCGAAGGTCGCGAGTCAGTTGAAGACGATGAGCGAGAGCCGAGGCCCCTCATTCGACTCGCACCGCCAATACAATCAAAAAAGTTCGTGATTACCTCACTGAAGATGAGAATACAAGTGTGGCGAGGATTTCTGAGGACTTGCACATCAATCGAGAGACAGTACGCCTTATTATCAGGGAGGATTTGAAGAAAAGAAAGGTCTGTACACGATTTGTTCCGCACCATTTAACAGATGAACAAAAATTGAATCGTGTTATCCACTCGAAAGAAATGATTAGCTTCGCCGAAAACAACCTCAACTTCACAAAATCTATTGTAACTGGAGACGAGACGTGGTGTTTTCAATACGATCTCGAAACAAAGTGCCAAACTGCCGCCTGGAAGTCACCCGGGGAACCAAAAACCCAAAAAAGCCGTCAAGCACCATCAAAAATCAAAGCAATGCTGATCGCCTTCTACGATAGCCGGGGTCTGGTGCATCACGAGTATCTTCCAAGTGGCCAAACCGTAACGAAAGTATTCTACCTTGAAGTTCTACAGCGTTTGGTTGCAAGAATTCGACGTACGCGGCCGGAATACGAAGATCCGGATAGTTGATGCTTGTTACACGACAACGCACCTGGTCACAATGCCATTCTTGTACGAAAATTTCCAGCGAAAAATCAGATCTGCGCGGTTGACCACCCGGCGTATTCGCCTGATTTAGCACCATGTGACTTCTTTCTATTCCCGAAACTGAAATTGGTGCTCAAAGGTTGTTTTTTCCGATGACGTAGATACCATCAAAGCAGCGGCGACGCGACCACTGAAAGCAATACCGGTTGAGGATATGTGCCACTCGTTTGAATCACTTTTAAGTCGCTGTCAACAGTGTATAGATGCGGAAGGCGAGTACTTTGAATAACAAATAAAGAGTTTTGAAAATTTTAGAATGGTTTGAGTTTGATGAGAAAAGTCTCGTTAGAAAATTGTGGCACTGTGTAAATATATGAAACCAAATCTGGAAAATGTTTGTTAGTTTTTGATTTTTTCAAGTTACAAACTGAAGGTGAACGCAGACTTTTTCTAGCAAGTGTATATCCCCATGCCCAAGTACCCAGTCAAGGGTCAGTCACTTAATAACGAAGCGACGACATCTCGTTCAGTGGTGTATACAGTTTGATGTCAATTTTGGAACTACGAATTCATGCGATTTTAAAATCAATGTTTTTTTCAGAAAAATATATTTTGTTCTTTTATCAAATTTAAGCTACACACTCACTTCTATATGTTTCCGTACAAATTCTGCATTCAATTAGTTGAAAACGGTGTTCAAATCATTTTATTCACTCTTACATCGTGTTATATGAGCTTTAAAATAAAGAATATTTTATGGACATAAATAACAAAAAAAAAACCTCAAACAATTCGACTTTTCTTTGAAAGATACCTGCCGATATTTTATGGATATCAAATACACTTAATTCTAAAAGCACTCTCCGGTGTAGAACTATTAATGTTACCGCCAAATTTAAGCTTGTAAGTTCTAAAAATGGTCACAATTTAATGCACTTGGGAGGATCATTTCACATTCTTGCCTATCAACTTACCCTTTACGATTCAAATTGCTACTGTTATTGTTATTACACAACTGAATAACGTGCGGCTCTATCTCAATCTTTTGCTTCATTATGGACGTCATCACAATTTCGGTACTGCACACATAGCACTTGGGCTTCCCGGGCCGGGTAAGATCGCTTAACAAATGTAAATCGTGCGAGCAACTGATTATTATGTACGCATCCTGCGCTTGAGCCAATGCCTCGGCTATGCCGGCGGCCGTGCGACGTTTCGGCTCCACTTTGCCGCCGGCCAGCTCAATCAGCTTTGTTATTTCGGAGCGTGCCGGAAATACGCTGGGCGTGATGAAGAACACTTTACCATTGAACAACGTCCGACGATTTTGCGATTCGAATAGTTTGTCCAGACTGAAGTCGAACGTTTCCTCCAGATCTTTGTCGTTGACTTTGAAACTGTCGGGCGGCAAAAGCTTGCCAGCCTTACAGCTCTCCACTAGCCACTCGCTGTTCAGCACGTAGTCAACCACGCATAAGGCACGCAGAAATTTGCACGAGCGACCGCTCCGTGTCATCACCAGATGCGTCGCTTCGCATGGATCCTCTATAACAACGCCACCGAGAGTCCTGTGAAAATTGGAGGAATATTCATCTGTAAGTTTTAACGCTAGACCCGAGTCATCCCCATTTAACTAATCAAAGAAACAATTTAAGGGATCTATCTAAGTTCAAGGATGTTGCATTTTGGGTATTTAGAACACTGGGTCGCAATACTTACGTCACAGCTCGTTGCAAGCCATCTTTATTATCCACTTGCGAGAAACATACTTTTGGCACGCATTCGGGTCGTGGTAGTTCATTGCATACAATCTGCTCGGGGATGTCTTCCAGCGGAGGAGCGGTTCGCTGCTTTTTCGCTTTCGGTGCTGGAGGCGGCTCCGACAGGCTTCGTTTAAGACGCTCATGTGCTTCCTGAGTTAAATTGATGGGCGCCTTCCACGCAGCTATAATACCACTGTTACAATTCGTTCGCGCAAGAGACCAACTATGAAACACTTACCCATCAGGTGTGCGACTAGGTTGTATTCGATGCGGAACGGGCCCGTTAAGTTATATTGCTGATATTTCGTGCTTTCATATTGAGACATTCCACTCAAATTGCCCAGGACAATGTCACTCAGCCAGGCGGTGTTCACCACGGGAATGTTCCACTCCTTTGCTTTTTTATATTTGGGTCCTTCGGGGCGCCGACAGATCAGCACAGTATTGTGCTTGCTCATGTAGCCGGTCAGTTTAGCTCCGACTTCGTCCACCATCCTTTGGATACGTTCCCGTTCGTCCAGTTCGAATCCGGAGATGGCAATTATGTGACGAGTCGCAGGCAGCTGTGTACCGAACGTGCTCGGCAAGGGAAGGTGCAGTGATTGCCATGGCGGAACAACTTGCTTCTTCAGGATTGTATCGCTTAGCCAGTAAGCCGTCACGCAACGCTTCGAATCCCGAATCGCCTGCATTACAACTCCATGACGTTGCGTGCGACACAAGACGTGCGTGACCCGATGGCAGTACACCTTCTCAATCTTGCCGCCATGACGAACAATCGTGTCCTCCCATTGCGGCAGTTGTTCTGCGAGGATTTCGTCGTATTCCACAATGTAAAATGTGCAGCCCAGAAGGAACAGATCCGGGGGCAGCTTTAGATTCGGATTGTGTCCGTAGAATTGCGGCCGAGGAGGAGGAATTGGCGCGCGGACAGGACTAAATGGCGGTCCCTTGATAACAGCGGTCGGCGATTGTGGCACTACAATCTGCTGCTGGCCGGGAGGGATCTGAGCAACAATAGGCGATCCAGCTGGCGGCGCACTGTTCGTAATATTGCCCAAAGTACGGCGTTGCTGCAGCGCAAGAAGTTCTTGCGGAGTTCGGAGGGCGCCTGCTGGATTCAACGCAGCATTGTGTTGCGCCGTCATCAAGCGAAGCGTTCCCGCTGCCGAAGGTTCGCCTGATGGTTCTGTAGGCATAACGGCCATAGCGGTGCCGTTGTTGTTTCCTAAACGATTGCTCAGCATATTTGCCAATGCTTCTTTCGTTTTCGAATTCATTTGCTGTTGACTGGAATTGTTGCCAGCTTCCTGAATTATTACTGCATTGTTGGAGGAGACCGGGGAAGGCTGAAGGCCCAACAGTGGCGAGGATTGCTGTTGTTGGCCATCTGGAGTTGTGGGCATGGCGACCGTTTGCATTGGCTGCTGTGTCTTTTGGGCTTGTTCTCGCTGCAGCTGCAACTGTTGAATTCTCAATTGATTCTGACGTTGTATCATCAATTGCTGCTGTTGTTGCTGCTGTGGATTGGGTGTTGTTTGTCCCGAATCTATAGTGAACTGTGTGGGGGCCACCTGGCCTTGCTGCGACAGCGGACTTAGTCCGGGGGCACCGGCAGATCGCACCAGCACTTGTCGCGCCCCTTGTTGTTGCAGCCACTGCATTTGTTGTTGTGGCGTTAGCCCCGGCGGCATTTGACTTTGTACAATTATATGTTGTGTGCCGGCAGGCCGCGGCGAAGCGCCCACCACGGCAGTCACACCACCCGGCCGTGGTTGGAAGGCGACTTGTTGCTGTCGCAACATGATTCGCTGCTTGCTTTGCAGTTTCGCTAAATATTGCGCGCGCTTTATCGGATCCAGCTTCATCAGTTCGGAGTGTGTTTTATCGTCCAATTGGATTACTTGGCGTTGCGGGCCACCGGCTTGCCATTGCGGCCGTACGGCACGAATAAATTGGGGTGGTCCAACGGGAGAGCTGCCAGGAGTCGGAGTTGGCGGCTGCGGCGGTTGCTGGAGCTGCTGTTGCACCGGGCTTTGCGGGCTCCATTGTTGTTGTTGTTGTTGACCTGTATGAAATTTCAGTGTTGAAAATGTTTTACAAATTTAGTCTAGAACAAGTTCGGTCAACATACCTTGGCCGGCGATCCCTCCGCCGCCTGTCTGCTGCTGCTGCTGCTGCACAATAATTTGCTGTTGCGCGGTTTGCGGTTGCCCGCCCTGCACTATAGCCTGTTGACCCTGCGTTTGCTGGGCTACAAGAACATGTTGCGGAATCAGTTGCTGTTGTTGATTAACGCCCTGCTGTTGAATGATTGTGGCCTGCGGCTGTGCCGACTGCTGCTGAATAATTGTGTTGGGCTGTGACGCCTGCTGCTGAAGAATTATTTGCTGTCCGCCCGCGTTTGCTTGGCCAAGGAGGCTAGCCGGATCACCACCGCCACCGCCGCCGCCGCTCTGAAGTTGCTGTTGCGCCTGTTGTATAATTATTTGATTTTGGATTTGAATCTTTGAATTTTGCCCCTGAATGTAGGCGGAGGATGTTTGGCCGGCAGGGCCCTGTTGTGTCGGCTGTGGACTGGACGGGACCGATGATGACTGTGACGCTGCTGAGTTCACTTGCTGTTGCGTGATGATTTGTTGTTGGTTTCCGACACTTTGTTGCTGTTGGCCTTGCAAAACCGGTTGTGCCTTTTGCAGTTGCAACTGCAATTGCTGCTGCTGCTGAATGTATTGCAATCGCTGCGGATTCAAGATGTGCTGCTGGTTTATGATGATTTGCTGAGGCTGTTGTTGCTGCTGCGAGTTCTGGCCCTGTTGTTGTTGCTGTGTGAGCACTAGTTGTTGCTGAGCCTGCTGCTGATGCGGTTGCCCCTGCGTTTGAATCTGGTTGATAATGACCTGCTGCTTCTGTTCAGAGTCTTGTTGGCCTAGAGACTCGCGCTGCTGCTGGATGAAAATCTGCTGCTGTTGATTCTTCTGCGTGAAGTTCTTCAGCATGGAGCCGATGTTCGCCGCGGTTACGGATTGCTGCTGCTGCTGCTGCGGACTCTGCACCGATTGTTGTGAATGCTGTTGTTGTTGCAGAGCATTTTGCGCCTGCTGCAGAGCTGATTGCTGCTGTCCCACAGTTGACTGTTGCTGCTGCTGGATCATTTGCCCGGAGTGCGTTAGCTGCTGTTGGCCCTGACTAGTCTGGTTGATGATAATAATGTTTTGGTTCTGCGAGTTTTGAAGTAGTTGCTGCTGCTGCTGTTGCGTGAGCTGATTGAACTGCTGAGTTAGAATGTACTTTGTTTGCACGGGCTTATTGCCAGGCTGCTGCTGAATGCCCGAATTGAGCTGCTGCTGCTGCTGCTGCATCAGTTGCTGCTTTTGTTGCAGATTCAACATGTGACTTTGGATTATTTGCTGGCCCTGCGCGGAGGAAGTGTTTATGACGTGACGCTGAGTAATTATCGGATTGTTGCCCTGCTGGCTGATGATTATTTGCTGTTGCGGCGCTTGCAGCTGGTTCGCCTGCTGCTGCTGCTGCAATTGCTGATTTTTCAGCTGCTGTGCGGCGATTTGTTGCCGCAACAACAAATTTTGGTCGTTTTGCTGTATCGGGCTGGGGGTTGCTCGCCCCATCACTTGCGCTACCGCATTATTCGCATTCGATGGATCGATTTGCTTTGTGAGCAATATTTGCTTCGATATCACCTGCGTGGGCAGTTGTTGTTGTTGCTGCTGCATCGGCAACTGAATCTGCTGATGCTGCAAAGGCGTTTGCTGCTGCTGCTGAAGAGGTGATTGTTGCTGCTGCTGCATCTGTTGCTGCTGTTGCATATGCTGGTTGACTTTTTGCTGTTGTTGACTGAAAGCCAACAGTTGCTGCTGCAACGATTGCGACACTTGTCCCGTGTTCAAGGACACGCCTTGTTGCCTCATTTGAACTGGCTGTTGCGGCGGTCCTTGTCTATTCTGTTGTATTTGCTGCCGCAGGTGCTGTTGCACCGAAAGCACTTGCTGACTTTGTTGCGGTGATTGTGGCGGAGGCGGCGGTGGCGGAGTCATTTGGGGAGACGGTGTCGGTGGATGCAATGGCGACTGCACGGATTGCAGAGGCGACTGGGAGGCGGCGAGCATTTGCTGTTGAATTATTTGAGGCGATTGCGGCTCCTGGTTCAAACTGGGACTGGGCGCTTGGTGCATTCGAGGACTTTGCTGGAATTGCTGTTGATGCATTTGCTGCTGCATTTGCTGCTGTAATTGCTGTTGATTTGTCTGTTGCTGATTGTTTTGCTGCTGCTGTTGAAGTTGCACCTGCTCGATTCGTTGCTGTAGATTTTGCTGCTGTTGAGTGAAGTTTTGTTGTTGCTGCTGCAAATGTCGTTGGAGCGCTAGCTGCTGCTGCGTTAACGGCTGCTGCGACGCTTGCTGTTGGAGAGCCTGCAGTTGCTGCAGAATGGCGGCCTGCTGCCGTAGTATATGCTGATGTAATAATTGCAGCTGCTGCAGCGTCATGGTCACGGTTGTCGGCGGTTGGCTATGTTGCTGAGCGCCTTGTTGTTGTTGTGACGGCGGTTGCTGCGACTGAACGGACGCTTGGGCCACCTGCTGCTGTTGAATTAATTGAACAGTTTGCTGGCTCTGCTGCTGCTGCATGGGTGCTTGTTGTTGTTGCATTTGCTGTTGAATGTGTTGCGGCGACTGATGCGGCGATCCTTGCTGCTGCTGCTGTTGCATGGGCGTCGGCGTTTTCGTATTCCTTTGCATCTGAGCATTGACAATCTGTTGCTGTTGTTGGGCATGCATTTGCTGCTGCTGCTGCAATTGACTGAGATGCTGTGCAGACTGTTGCTGTTGTTGTTGTGAAGGATGACCGGCGGAATGTGTTACAATAGCAGCTTGGCCAGCATTTTGTAAAGTTGCTACGGGAAGTTGGCTTTGTTGTTGTTGCTGCTGCTGATTCTGCTGGTTATTCTGGATTTGCTGCTGAAGTAGTTTTTGCTGCAGCATAAGTTGCTGCGTCGTGATGTTTTGCTGAACCGATTTCGGGCGTACGAATATTACAGGTTGCTGCCCTTGTTGGCCTTGCGGCAAGCTCGTGATTATTATGTTGCCCTGCCCGGAAGTAGTAACAGCGCGTATTATTTGCGTCGACGCATTTGATACGCTCGGCATTTGCTGTTGTGGCGCAGACTGCTGCTGCTGCTGCTGTTGGTGCATCGTCGTCTGACCCGACGACTGCACACTTTGCGATTGCATTTGCTGTATTTGTTGCACTTGCTGTGTCGGATTAGGGCCAGCTTGTGTACTTGGCTGCGTCATTTGTTGGACATGGGACTGTGATTGTCCTGCCTGTTGCTGTTGCATTTGGGCTTGCGCGGATGGTTGATTCATCTGACCTTGCTGTTGCTGTTGCGTTTGCGATTGGTTTTGCAACTGTATTTGCTGCTGGACTTGCATTTGCTGTTGCGAGGCAATCGACTGCGCATTGACAAGCTGCTGCTGCTGCTGCGTGGTCCCGATCGGTTGCTGTGGACTTTGTTGTTGTTGCTGCTGTATCGACGCAGCCTGCATAGTTTGTTGGATCTGTTGAATCTGCGCTTGCTGCAATTTCGGTCCCTGATTTTGGATCATCTCCTTGAAGCTTTTCGTGACCTTATCAACTGGACTACTTGGTATGCCGCCTTCTTCGAATCCAATCAAACTGGACAGGCTTTTCGGCAACGTGTCCGGAGCTGGCGGCAGCTTGATAAACTTTGCGTGTGGCTCGCCGCCGATCAGCAATCGCGGGTGATATCCTTCCGGATTCACTAGCTCTCTTTTCTTTATGCATTCCATGATCCAGTCGGGCGCGACTACCTTAATGCGATTCTTATTCAACAATATGGCCTTCTTGTAGGCATTCCCAGCTGCCGTTCCACATATCAGGTGGGTCGTTCGATTTGTAAAGTTGCGCTGCACCTGCCCGCCGAAATATGTGATGATAGCGTAGAGTTTTTTGCGATCCTCGACGCTCACTTGTGTGAGCGATGCCATCATCTTCGCAAAAATGCTCGACGGAAATGGACTGTAGGCTTTGGTGGATGCCAGGCGACACAGCTTCGCCGATGCCACTATCCATTTTTCGGTCACTGGAAGAGCATTGTACAGATCTGACGTTAAGACAACTTCCTCTTCGTTGTAGTTTTTAGCGCATATCAAATGCGTGACAATTTCGGACATGAACGGTCTACTCTGAGCGCCGCCGTTTTTGAGGATCCGTTCGATCTGCAATTAAAGTGGGAATGATTTATTATTGTTTAGTTTTTGTATATAGAAGAGAGATTTAAATTTTGGTTATTTTTGAATGTACGCTGAGCATTGCCTGTTTGAAATTTATATAGTGACTTGGCTATCTAACTGTTAACCAGATTTTCTAGAATTCGCCACTGTTCGCTGATTCAGTTTCACATAGTAAAAAGATGGATTTGCCCCTCATTGCCATTCAGATAGTATCCTCGGAATTGTGAAGAAATGGGAGGATTTAATGCGACATGCCGAGAAGCCAGAGCAAATCGGTAACATCTTGACCTTTCCACATCTTATCGAGGATAAATTAAGGCCACTCTTTTGGCGAACTGCGTTGGATATTCACCCAGCCCCAACACACGTATTCGGAGGTTATGGTCACTTTGCATGCAGAATTTTTCTCATGCTATTCAGATTTCGCACCTATTCACAGGAACATTCTGACACTTCCTTTCGTGACGCCTAGACATGAATGAAGAGCCTCCGCAATTCACTTACTTCTATACACATTGTGAGTACAACTCCAACCGCTTGACAACTTACATCTTCATCCAAATTTCCGTACGATATGTACTTCACATTCACGAACAAATCATCTTTGACGGTGGCCGCCAACGTTTCCATTATTTCAGCCAGTCCAGTATTGTTCGATTTTACGCGATCCGTGCGTCCACGCAAAGTGGCCAAATGAAAAATTCCACTATAGTCGGCTGTTCAACCTCAAATCAGAACAGTCAAATTAACTGAGTTGATGCTGCTAAAACGACACTTTTAACCGAACGATAAACAAACATAGTTTTTGCACAATCGAAAATCAATAAAGATTTTGAAAAAACTCGACCAAATACGGTACAAAAGGCTATCGCCAAACCGAACTAATTTGTGCTATTTAGTGCCAAGTCGGCGCCATTTTCTCACTTGCATTTTTGACGCGCCGTCGGCTTCTTCGTCAAAAATGCATTGCAAGAAGTACGTTCAATGCCATCCGGACAAATGTCACAACATGTCAACAAACAGCGGATTGTCGTTCAATTGATGTTTATTATGGAGAGCCGAACGAAAATTGTCAGCTGATCAACGAAAAAGAAGCGATAACGAGCGAAATGAAGAAAATCAATCGCAATCTGTCAAAATTGATAGCGCAATACGTCAACTAGAAAAACACCGTGTCGGAAAGGTTTCGTGCGGCTTAGTTAAAAAAATCTGCGTGTTTTCATTTTTCTACGAGAATGTCGACTATCAAATTATTTTCATTGGCCAGAATCGGTTAGTAGAATACTATTGTTTTCGGTGCAAATATAAGGACGTGCATCTTTGCTGAGAATATAGTGGAAATTTATCACAATTAGGTTATGGTAGCTTATGTCATCGTTTACCGTGGATTGTCGCATTAATTCTAACGAATTCAGGCGAATAAATATGCTACCAACGCTTTTGAATGATAAATGAAGAGAACTATTTGTATAAATGAGATTTAAAGTGCTTGTCATGCATGGAACTGCGCGTCTGCTGTTGCGGCAAAGGACGATCTTATATAAGAAGAAAACATGTACACAAAATTGACGCAAAGGCAATACAACTTTCATGATAATGTACTAAATTGACATTTTTTTCAACGTGGGGATGAGGAAATCTTCAAAAAGATACCGATCAGCTCCTGGCTCTCGGCATGCTGGGTTTCTACACAAATTTCCTAGACAAAACTTGTCTCCACACCTTGCTACCGACTAATACCATCTGCGCCTCTTTCAAATCAGTCAATCAGGACATTGTACTGCCCCATCGATTAGAAACGATGGACAGTACTTAATTCGTGAGGTTTAGAATCCTTTCAGTTCGATTTATAATTCAAGATATAGGCTTTATAACAACGTCCAATTCCGATTCGGGAATATTGTTCCTAAGTTTGGTCACCGTTTTTGGAATGCCTGATCTGTTTGGGTGTCAATTTAAACTAAATAAATACTCATCAGACGATTTCTTGATAATATTTTCGCTTTTTTTAGGCTGTCGGGCAACCACCGTTCAACCAACAACACGAACATTTGCCTCACGCGACATTGTGGAACCAGAAAAGGGCTTCATATACGTAAACAACAAAGAGCCGAGCATGGAGATGAAGGATATCACGGATCGTGCTGCACAGACGATGTTTTGGACGGAATTGGCACGCGGTTTCGGTGTTACACTGGCGCACATTTTCAAGGAGCCCGCTACAATTAACTATCCGTTCGAAAAAGGTCCGCTCAGTCCACGATTCCGTGGCGAGCATGCATTGCGTCGGTATCCGAGCGGGGAGGAACGTTGCATCGCTTGCAAGCTGTGCGAAGCGATTTGCCCGGCACAGGCTATCACCATTGAAGCTGAAGAACGTGCTGACGGCAGTCGACGAACAACTCGCTATGATATCGACATGACGAAATGTATTTATTGCGGATTTTGTCAGGTGCGGTTCAATGGCAATGTATATTTATTTGTTTGGTTCATCAAATTCCAATACAAATTTTAGGAAGCGTGTCCCGTAGATGCTATAGTCGAAGGTCCAAACTTTGAGTTCTCGACGGAAACCCACGAAGAATTGCTCTACAACAAGGAGAAGCTTCTTTGCAATGGAGATAAATGGGAATCGGAAATTGCATCGAACTTACAAGCCGATCACTTGTATCGTTAGTCATAATATTGTTTTCTAGAGAATTTGCTATGGATGAAGATGGTACAGAGAACACCTTGAGTTCTGTATCGCGAATTAAAGTTGAATAAACACCAATAAATAATTTCCGATTTGTCACTTTTGAAATGAAGACTTCCTTAGGCAATTTCGCAATGCACGCCACCATTTATTTTAACATACATGAAATTGAGGAGTTGGATTTTGAAATGAAGGTGTGAAGGTGTTAAAACCGACAAAATGCGACTCTCGAAATGTGTGGAGATGATCGGAGGCCGCCCAAAATGCGAACCAGAGCCCTCTAAATGCGGCTTCAATTGCCTCAGGCGCACAGAATGATATTTTCGAATACATTTATTCCGAAAACTTACCATCTGAAGCCTTTGTTACATATTGCAGTTAATCAAATATTCATTTAGAGATTAAAATAGTAGCTTGAAGCCAACATATGTTTAGAGATCTACAGTTTACTCCTCGTTTAGGATCCTAGGCTGCAGACAGGTAAAACGGGTACTTTAGGAATTGCAGGTAGTCAAAGGAGAGGAAGGGAGAATCTCTTGAATAGACTAGCTGGATTGGGGATAAGTATTGGGAAGCGTCTGTTAGGCTTAAATTTCGATGAGAGGTCGTTTACCATTGGTTCCGAGTGGATATACCAATCGTTCAAGCTTTGAATCGTTTGTTCAATCATGTACCGGAAGAGACGGGACAATGATGCCTTCCTTGTACAGTATACGATTTATATAGAATATCTTATTTGGCCTACTGTTTTTCAGAGAGTTTTTCATTTGAAAATTACTAAATCTTCGGCAGAAGATGGAAATATAGTTAGTTATGCTGGGAAGCAGTATGCTGTTTATTCTAGATATGACACTATTCTAATTGTTCTACACATGATGAGGGTTTTATACATGTGAAGCTTCGTACTCCAGTTTAAGGCTTTTTGAAAAATTTAACGGATCCAACAGTATCAACAAGAAAATTATATCATATCAAAACGACCTTCCAAATTGATACAGATATTTTTTTGGTTGTACTAGGCACAAATTTCCAAAGCATTAATTTAAAGATAAATAAATTCTGTAAATTGTTATTTTCATCATAAACTGTAGCGCTAAAGTTTTTCGTTGTGTAGATAAATCCACTTCGGCAAGTCCTGGTCTGTGGACAAAATACAGAAATTATTGATTCAAAGTTTGTTTTATTTCGATACTATGATAGATAACGATATTTTAAAACCGCCTATGCACTACAAAACGCTGTCAACATATGAAACCAACTTTACCGAGTCTGTTTTTAAATTGTGACAGCCGGTCGGGCGGGAAATTTTGACATTGTACTATTAAAAGAGTTTAATTATAAATGCCGATTTTAATCAAAATGTAAGTATTTAATAAACAAAAATAATTTGCATTAGCCTTCATTGTACACATCAATTTTGATTTTTGTGAAAGATAAGTTGAATGCTACAAAAATTGTAGAATTTATTATACTGCATTAAAGGAACATCCTTATTAAAAATGTTTTCTTCTATTATTGATGTTAATAAATTATATACGAAATGTCTATACTTATCCGAAGTTAAATCTTAAAAAGTTTGAAACGTATCTCTTCGATTCGTCTTGACGTTTCATCTTATCAATTTGACAGAACGAAAAAAGCAAAGTTCGGGACGTGTCTGTGTCCGGCGCCGTTCTAATCAAATTCACATTTTTCACTGTAATCCCGTTAAGAAGAAATATATGTTAGCATTCTAATCTAAGTTTAACATATCCTCTTCGCAATGGGTCCACCCAAAAAGTCAAAAAGAGAAGCAAAAGCGGGATTCAATGAGAAATTCGGTTGGTCACGATTGTTTATAATTTCACATCATCACGAAATATTCTTTCGTTTAGCTAAAAAACGACGACCTGAAGATGAAGCCTACACGCAAATGGTTGAAGATGTCGAAACAGATAATAATGAAGCGGAAGGCATACCGGGAGCCGCGTCCAAAGATGTGGAAAAGAATGACGAGGTGATCCAAGACGATGAGTTCGGGGCGAAAGATTACCGCTCGCAAATGCAATTGAAGACGGATCATCAAAATCGTCCGCTTTGGGTCGCGCCCAATGGTCACATTTTCCTTGAATCGTTCTCGCCCGTTTACAAGCATGCACATGATTTTCTAATAGCGATTTCCGAGCCGGTTTGTCGTCCGGAACACATTCACGAGTATAAATTGACCGCGTACAGTTTGTACGCTGCGGTCTCGGTGGGTCTTCAAACGCACGATATTATAGAGTATCTGAAGCGTTTGAGTAAGACCACAATTCCGCAAGGTATCGTTGAGTTTATTCAGTTGTGTACGTTGTCATATGGGAAAGTGAAGCTTGTTCTGAAGCACAACAGGTTCGTGTCTCAATTTCACCCTTCAGAATAGAGCAAAATGCATTGGCTATCCATTATTCCAGGTACTTCATAGAAAGCCCTCATCCAGAGGTCCTACAAAAGCTACTTAAAGATCCTGTAATCCAGCAATGTCGCTTGAAACGCGACGAGACCGAATCAGGTGATGCTCTCATAACAAGCGTAGTGGACAAGAAGACCGTCCCAACTTTTGGGGCGAAACCAGCTGCAGCTACGAGTGCCGCTTCCACAGCAACCGAGGCTGGCGAAAAGCCGCCAGCTGAAGGTGCCACCGTCGTGCCCGACGACATAACGAACTTCTACGACAAAATCGACAACGAAGAGGACGAGGACGAAGCCAATTTGAAAACGGTGTCGTTCGAAGTCAATCAGGAGAAGATTGAGGTGTTGCAGAAGCGTTGCATCGAAATTGAACATCCACTTCTAGCGGAGTATGATTTTCGCAATGATACCGTGAATCCGGACATCAATATCGATTTGAAACCGGCGGCTGTGCTGCGTCCGTACCAGGAGAAGAGTTTGCGGAAGATGTTCGGCAATGGACGTGCCCGATCGGGCGTTATTGTGTTGCCGTGCGGCGCAGGTGAACATACCTCCATTCTATCTGATACTGTATTAATGCAAACCCAATCGAATCCGTCATTTCTTCATTCCAGGCAAATCTCTGGTCGGAGTAACGGCCTGCTGTACAGTACGAAAACGTGCTCTAGTTTTATGCAACAGCGGTGTGTCGGTCGAACAATGGAAGCAACAATTCAAAATGTGGTCAACGGCCGACGACAGCATGATTTGTCGTTTCACGTCCGAAGCGAAAGACAAGCCGATGGGCTGCGGAATTCTCGTGACCACCTATTCCATGATCACGCACACGCAGAAACGATCGTGGGAGGCGGAACAGACCATGCGCTGGCTACAGGAGCAAGAATGGGGCATAATGGTGCTGGACGAAGTGCACACGATTCCGGCGAAAATGTTTCGTAGAGTGTTGACTATCGTGCAAAGCCATTGCAAGCTGGGCTTGACTGCCACACTGCTTCGCGAGGATGACAAAATTGCCGATTTGAATTTCCTGATTGGACCGAAATTGTACGAAGCCAATTGGTTGGAATTGCAAAAGAAAGGATTTATCGCACGTGTGCAATGTGCTGAAGTTTGGTGTCCCATGTCGCCGGAATTCTACAGGGAATATTTGACATGTAAAACATCGAAGAAGATGTTGCTGTACGTGATGAATCCTTCAAAGTTTCGTAGTTGCCAGTTTCTGATTAAATATCACGAACGACGTGGCGACAAGACCATCGTGTTCAGCGATAACGTGTTCGCCTTGAAGCATTACGCGATTAAAATGAACAAACCTTTTATTTACGGTCCAACTTCGCAGAACGAACGTATCCAAATTCTGCAGAACTTTAAATTCAACCCAAAGGTGAACACGATTTTCGTGAGTAAAGTGGCCGACACGAGCTTTGATCTACCCGAAGCAAACGTGCTGGTCCAGATCTCATCGCATGGCGGGTCGCGTCGTCAGGAAGCCCAGCGATTGGGGCGGATTTTGCGAGCGAAAAAAGGAGCGATTGCGGAGGAGTACAATGCATTTTTCTACACGCTCGTTTCGCAGGACACCATGGAAATGAACTATTCCCGTAAGCGTCAACGGTTCTTGGTGAATCAAGGCTACAGCTATAAAGTCATCACACATTTGGCTGGGATGGATCAAGATTCCGATCTATTCTACAAGTCGCGCGAGGAACAAGGTCAACTGTTACAGCAGGTCCTGTCTGCGTCCGATATGGATTGCGAGGATGAACGATTGCCCGGCGAAATTGGTGCACCGCGGGCTGGAGGCTCCAAAAGGGGTGGTTTGGGATCAATGTCCGGAGCCGACGATGCGGTTTACTATGAATATAGAAGGAAAAATGCTAATCCTAATGCACATCCGTTATTTAAGAAGTTCCGTTATTAGAGCTTTGCTTTAAGTTATCTAAAGCTTTATTTTTCGTATTACAGTTAATAAAATTCCTACAAAAAACATCAAATGAGATTGATCGTGATGAAGAATGTATCTTTGTTTGTTTATATACATATGAAATTCTATATTCTATATTTAATCCTCATTAAGAAAATTGAGTGCGTGACATTGTCGATTGCTGGACTCACTAATCTTTGTTACTTTTCAGTTGTGCAGCGGAAGGTCTATGCTGCGAAGATGGATGAGTTCAGCAATGTCATTCGGTGAAGATGGCTCAAATAAAACCTGGCCTTTGGTTTTAAGACAGTTTCCACCTTTTCTCTAAGCCACATTTTTCCAAATTCGTCAAATAACCTGTTTATACAGATCCGCTGAACGTTGATCTTTGCATACAATTGACTTGAAGTTGTCCTGAAGGCAACCCATCTCGACAATTTAGCAGAGATTCAGTGCTTGTCTGAAGGAGCGCATTTTCTTCCATCTTCCAGTTTGCTGGTAAGATAGTTCAATCGCTGCTACTCCTGTCGATAACAGCTCATATCACGTCCTTTGCGATCTCCAACCCAATGAAAGGTAAGACACCTTTCATTGGGTTGGAGGTGGGCAGTTTGAATCGCTTGGACGCCTGTGTTAAACCGCCAGATTGATTCGCGGAGACTACATTCGATCTCATTCGATCTACATTTTTTTATGGATCAGCTGCTGCGTTTGTGCTTTGTTCATTTAAGGAAGGTTTTTATTCAAAGGGAGACCGTTTAGATTAGCATCGTTTAGCCTTTTAAAAAGAATGAAGGCAACCTTCCTGGTCCTATAAGCATTTATTGAGGGCTAATATGTTTAGGAGTTAGCACCCATACAGGTGTGAAAGTAGCATGGATATGAAGAAAAACGATGAGAGAGAGTTGCTGGTTCCTGGATCCTAAGGGATGATCGTGGCAGATTAGTCTTGCCAATACGTAAGGCGAGGCAAGGAAAGAAGTTGTGTCGTAAATGTCGGGCGCGATCATATCAAGTCCTTTATAAGATTAGTATTAAATTTGTATTTATGTTGAGTTTGAGTTCTGTTCCCGATATAAGTAAACATTTAGCGTATTTGTGCTATTTCAATTTTTTTTCATCAACCGCTTAAAACAGCCGTTGTCTAGACACAGTCGGGGTCATGCAACCGCTTACGGATTTTTGGCGGTTGTACCAACATCTAAGTGTAGGTGCACACTGGCGTCAAAATTAATCGTGACACTGCGTCACGTTGAAGCCGATAGGAAAAAGTACATAGACACAAATGAAGCGATGCACACATTCCGCGGAAACCTATCGAGCGTTCGGGGCAGTGCACACATGACGCAGCGTCAATTGCGTCAGACGCGAGTTAAGGCAGTTGTATTCAACGGTTTGATCAACTGTCAAATATTTGTCAAATCGACGATAGGACGCAAGTGAGCATTGAAAGCCAAAATGACGCAGATAAAAATGACGCAGCGTCACGATTATCTTTGACGCTAATATGCACCTACAGTAACTCTTCCCATATCTGAGACACAATTCAATTCAAACACGCCTCGTAGTCATGATAGTTGAACATAAATTTTGTCAAGACTGACCGCTACTTCGTTTGCCGTACATCACCTTTGAAGAAATAAAATCCCAGGCAACGTTCAGTTTCAACGTATTGTGTCCTTTAGCAACATCAAACTTTGCAGTGCTAGCAGCATGTGTCTGAATTCTAGACGACTGTGCAGTTTGTGTGCTGGCAATGCCGAGCTTATCTGATACTGACAAGTACATATGTCAAATGTTTCAGTGAAGCTGTTTGATTTGGAGCCTTCTTGCAAATCACCAGGACTCATATCGAAAGCACAGCGGAAGAAATACTATTCGATGCAGCGTCGCAAACAAAATAAAAACGTACACAAACTGTGACTGTGCGATAATAGTTTACAATTTATATGTTACCACTGTGATAGACCCAAAAGTGTGAAAGGACCACGATTGGCACGTTTGCGTTCGCACGCATACAGCCCAGCCGCAATGGACAGGAGCTTCGTTTGTCGTGTATGCCTGGACGTGGACGATGTAGCTATAATTTTTAAGAAGGAGAACGAGGATTTGTTGACGAAGTTAAGATTAGTCGGAGGAGTTCCAGTAAGTGTCTTTTAGTGGTTAGAATTTTAACACGTCCAATGCTGACTATACTAGAATATAGTGTTACAACTGTGATGAATGTAACGAATGTAAAGCAGCCGATCCTGGCCACGGTTTGGGCAATCCCACCCGGTCAAACCCGTGAGAGGTGTAGGCGCCACCCCTTTCTGCGCCGGGATTGCCCTGTCCACGAATCCGGAAACGGGAACAGGATTCGCGACGACTCAAAACCACCCACCGAATAGGGAATTTGAGAAAAAGAATCGAACACAAAGAGCCACACACAAGATGTCTGCTTGGCCACATCACACAATTAACTACACTTTTAAGTAAAATCAATATTATATTTTCTAATCTTGCCTAATTAACCCTATCTATGCTTAATGTCGTCTTACATTTTTCTTTCTCAACCCTATTCAGGTGGCTGACTCCTGACTCCTTTTGCTGTTCGCCGTTTCCGCTCCTCGCTGTCGCTTCGCCGACGTTTACCCTCTTATCTTCCTCACAAGAAAAGCTTCATCGAATCCAAGTTCCGCACCGAAAGAAGACCCACAACCGAACAGCCCCGCCAGCTGTTCTCCTCGTTATATATATATGGGATCCTCCTGGTCCCGTTCGCTACATTGGCGGTCAACGGCCAGCCGAGTTTGCTGTACCCATTCCAGCTTGCATTTCTTAGTCAGGTTTTGTGTCGTTTTTCGATGCACGTCAGCTGGCGAATCAATCTTCGTCCTCGGGCTTCACGATTGGCCACAGCGTTGCACCTCGGCGGATACTGTGGCTGCTGTGGGCGTGTGGGTGGCCCTTGGGCAGACACATTGTGACGCTGGCAATGGAGGACCGCTGTGTAGATTGGTATTAACGACGTTTCCGACCTGACTTGTTTCATTGGGGCGTTAAATTCGAATCCTTAGACACAGACGGCGAGTACGGCATGTTTTAGCATACTTCAGTATCAAAGATATATGTATAATCAAAAGAATTATTCCATGAAACTGATTTCGCTATTGATGATACTTTAAATTACGCAGCTTTCGCGTGCACGATCAGGAACAAACTCTCCATAACAACATTACTTCCTACTTATCTATCTAGTCCAATATATGTGTACATAATTCAATATCCTTAACCTACAGAAATCTCCTCTATATTTGTATAATTCAATACTCATAACCTAAATTAATCTACTCCCTAATTATATAATGCAATATCCTTACCATATCATTCATTAATGACTTATAATATAATTAATTAGTCACCCGCTTGTGTGAAGTGGCGGCCCGCGTATATCATTTTCAATTGATCTATTTGTCCGCACGGTGGTTTGGGGTCGGTCTTCAAGGGCAAGACAGTCCCTTATTTTGCTCTTATGGGTTCGTGGATCGTCCACGCTGCGTGGCGAACGTAACAGGACATTCAGCTATCCGCGACTTTAAACAAATATTTTCAAGAGAGAGCGCACGAGACGATGCGAAACCTATACGTAAGCTAACATCAGGGAAGAGTGCACAGGATGCCAGTTGAATTGGAGAGGGGCACTATCATCCAGTCCCGCGCGGAGGAGTCTCGTTCCTGCTACCACTAACGAGGAGCACCATCTTTAGCTCAGAGGTTTCTGGTACGGTAGCCAGATTAACGCATACTTTTTCACCGCGGAAACACAATTGTACAATTTTTTACCACGGGCAGTTGAATTCCATAAATAAATATAATTTAAACAATTTAGCAACATAAAAAAATCAATCGCACCAACCAAAACATTAAGCAAGGACAATTGCTTACCTTTTCTTTATATTTTTGGCAAGGCGTCACACTATTTAATTTCGTTCTTACACACTCACTCCGTGAATCTTCTTTGAACTACGTACTGATAGTGACGAGTCGATTCTATCTACAATGACCACCCGTTAAGATCAGGCAAGCCATGCATGTATTGCATGTATTGCATGTACAACTAAGTTAAAAAGATGAGCAAAACAACCAATAGACTTTCATTCTCTAAGTTAACCTTTAAGTGTGGACGTGGAGTCTCAGAGGCTCCGCGCGATTCTCAAGTTCTTTGTTTCGCACACTTCCTCCCGCTCCCCACAGTAATAATAATCGTAATATTGGCTGGAGCCTGTTAGGCTCCACGTCCACTGTTGCTATATATAATATTTTGATAGTTTTTGTGCTTGTTTAAGATTTTTGTTATGGAAAATGGCGGAAAGTAGTAAAGTAAAAAACAGCCACACAGAAGAAAAAAATACGACTAGATGATTCATCTTTCGAAGAAGAATTGAATTATATATTGTTGGCTTTCGGATCAGTCAGACAATGATCAACTATTGCTCGAATTTTGGGTAAAGATATGATTACTGAAGATGTTCCGACACCACCAGTCAATTAAAGAACCAGAAAAGCATGTAGAATATGTCCCGCGAAGAAGTACCGAATGACCACTTATGTTTATGTGGAGTGCAGCAAGTTTGTGTGCCTGCAATGTTCTCGTCCTTTTTGCGCTGACTGCCAGTTATTTACATATATTATGACTGCTGTCAGAATTTTTTATTTGTGTTGCCAGAAGGAGCTTTTATGTTTTTTTTACGTTCGTATATTAAATTAGTAGATAAAGAAGTTTTTTTTTGTTCTAGTGTAAGATTTAGTTACTTTTAATGTGTCAAAATGATGTCTGAAAAAAATTGAAAAAGTGCCATGATAGTTGATTTTTCATATTCTGTATAATTACACTGGACAACAAAAAAATTATTTATTTTTTGCCGTGGTTCGCTACTGGTTTTTTTTTTATACCTTGGCCAGAGACAACTTAAAATATGTTAATGAAAAAAATTGAAACACTCATTTCCGCCGAAATATACATTTATTTAAAAAAAGAAACATAACTTATTTTTTCAGGGAATCAAGTTTTAAAAAATTATTCTGTAGGTTTTTTTGTTCGTTTTGCTCGTCTCTTATAACTATACGATGGATGATCTCGTTTTAGTGTCCAACAAAAATCTGCAAGCATTCTCGGTGACCATTTTCCTTGATATCGTTTTTCCATGGTCATGATGTCTTAATGGAATCTTTCTCCGTGTTCGTCGCTCACTGCACCTAAGTTTTCGGGAAAAAAGTCGAGATGGGAATGAAGGAAATGAATCTTTAAAGACATGTTACATCCTAAAGCTTTATAATCCTGTAGTAGTTAAGAAACCATATCTTCATAGCTTGCAGACTTCCTGTTTCCCAAAAAATTTGTCGCCACTTCAATAAAAGAAAGCCATGCATTTTTTTCGTCTGTGGTTAATTTTGCAATAAACTTAGCATCCTTCATTATCTTCCTTATATCTGGCCTGACAAAAATTCCTTCTTTTAATTTAGCTTCACTCAGTGTAGGAAATAATGTTTTTAAATACAGAAAACCTTCTCGATTTCTATTCGTGGCTTTAATAAAAAAAATTATGAGACCTAATTTGATGTGCAAAGGTGGCAAAATAATATTGTTTGCTTCTACTAAGGGGTTTTCAGTCACATTCCTTTGTCCTGGAACTAAATTAGTCCTCATTGGGCAATCCTTTTTTTATGAAGTGTTGACTTCTAGCTCTACTGTCCCATTCGCATAAAAAACAGCAATATTTTTGTGTAACCTCCTTGCATCCCGAGTAATATTCCAACAACTTTGAGATCTGCACATAATGAGATATTTAAGTAAACGCATTCACACCATTTACATATCGCAGTGACCGAACCATACGTGGATCAGTTGTGTAAACATTCAACGCTCCCTAGGCATGCCGAACCGCGCCAGCAAGAAAACAACATCTTTATTGCTTTGTTTTTATTACCTTCCTTACATTTCCGAGCCAGGCTTTTGCTAATGTAACACAAGTTCAGTCTTATTTTTGTTACTAAGACCAATTTATGATACTTTTTTCGATATACCGTCATAAATTATGTCAAATTTATGGTTTATTATTTATTTAGATATTTCGATGTAATAGATTTTTTAAATTATTTTTTTGTTAATATTTATGCATTAAAGTTACCGAAGATATATAATTAAAGTAACGGCAAAAAGTCGTGTTGTCCAGTGTTATAGTAAAGAAAATTGATTACAAATACTTTTTTCTTATTAAAGACCTATATTTAGATATAGATAGGGTTTTTGCCGCGGTTCAGAATCAGTTTCTAGAAAAAAATTGTATATTATATATTAGCCTGAGAGACTCCACGTCCGCACTAGTGTTAAAAATATTTGACGTCCATACTTAAAGGTTAAACCGCTGTCAGGATGTTTCTCTTTCTCTCTTTCTCTTTCAGAAACTACTGCGAGAATATTTAACTGTTATGAAACGCACGATGAAATCCCTTAAAACGACGACAAGCTAATTGACGTGCGATCGAGAATAATGTGCCATGATTATCCTACAGCCATCAAAACCGTATGGAAGACTAGTCTTTTCCATATGCAATCAGATGTTAACTGTTATTGCTAACTACTTTTCCAGACTGTACGTTTGCTCAACATGTGCGAATTTATGGCTAGTCCTTTTTAATTGCTATTTACCCATGTCGGCTTCAAGACAAGGATGAGACTTAGTACGTATAGTTCTTAGAAGGACGGATAGTCTGACCCTTTAAGCCAGAATTTCGCTTAAAAATGTACAAACTAAGTTTCCGGGACACTCAACGACAATAATTATATTAGAATTCACTCCAAAATTCAGTTATCATTTACTTTAAATAGAGAATTTCCCAAAAAGGAATAAGGTGCTTGGTAATGTACACTATAAGCTCCCTCAGTACTCGCCTAAAAAAATAGAATGAGACCCCACTGTCATAGCTTACATACTAACAAGCATGCTATGCCACAGTTCCTACAACAGACATAAACTTCCTTCCTCTTCTCTATTCCTCTAGTCATAGTTATCATCGTTTCAAACATTTCTTCCACGAAAACAGAATTGTTCTCGCCACAACAACGTATTTGTTGGTTTGTCCGAGATAATGAGTTTCAGACGCAAGCGTTGAGACATGAGATAAACAATTCTGCAAGAACAAAATGATTCACTAGACCTACAGGGACATTAATTTCGAAGTGAAACGAGAAGCTTAACGTCTCACTTTGATGAAACGTTTATACATTCTATACTAAGCTATATTTTGGAATCCTTTATCGTCTCACAAAAAGACCACATTCAGTAATAAGTATCGATACCGAAAATCAAATAAACTGCAAGTAGTTAATGTAAATTTAACTTAAATTAAAACCGGAGGCAATCCATTGTTTTTCTACATGTAACAGTGAAAACTTTTCTTCAACAGATCGTAGAAAATGACCATTTACCACAGTGCATTTGCCAGGCGTGCTGTCACGAGCTGCAATTTGCGTGCGATTTTATATCACAGTATGAGGCAACCTACAACAAACTCAGAAATGTTTCCTTACATCAGAAAAATGAAAATGAAAAACAAAATCCGTCAACAAGCAATTTTCGTGAAGAGAACAATAGGGCGAAGTCGGAAGAGATTGAAGAGATTGTGCTAACAACAATAGCAGACAATACTCTGGTTGCTGAAATAGTTGTTAAGGAAGAAATGTTTTCAGACGGTGAAGGAGAGATTAAGTGCTTTGATAGCGAAATAATGGTAAGCGATTGATTGATGCTGGTGAATGTGAATATTAAACATATTAATAATTTCAGCCTGGCAGTAGTAGAAATATCTATAAATATGAAATCGAAATTGTGGATGATAGCAACGAAAAAAACGAAATGAAATTGTCTGGTACTAATTCAGGTGACAAAAATTTCGTTGATAGTTGTTTAGAACGACTAAACGAGCGGAAAACTGATGGTAAAGAATATGTGGTCCAGATTGACTATGATAGAAGTTCGAATGAATTTTCGGATGCTGAGTTTTCAACTGAAAGCGAGATCATATATATTGTAATTGAGGATGAAACGAAATTGACAGATGAGGTGACCGACGAAATAGAAAGTTCTGAACGGAATAAGATCCCAAACGCAGTAACACCCGAATGTAAAGTGGAGACCGGCGAAGCAACCACATTGACCGATACCAAAAGAGATAACATGAGAAATGAAGCGAATGAATGCGATGCTAGTAATAAAAGGTAAGTAATGTTTCACTTACTTTCAGTAATTCTGTCTGTGAAGAATAGGTAATGTTTTCGGAAACATGAAGTAAAACTTTTTTGAACAATTCCCACACTACTAAAATGAGATTGAACCGCAACAAGAATTATTTTACAAACATACACTTGTAGCATCACAATCGATCTAAGGCAAGTTAAGGTCACAGAAATACCGTTGGCATTTTTTCGCTCAAATCATGTCGAATGCTAATGTGAAGCTGTCTTAAATTTGCTACAATAACGCCAACATTTTAAGACTGCCTAAGAAGTTTGATCGCGACAGCGTCGGTCTTGCAAGTTTCAATTTTTTTAAGAGATTCGAAACATTTGAGTCGTTTCCAACATATCCAAACATTTTCGACTCTTAAAAGATTTATCGAAATGATTCAAAACTAAATGATTTGATAAAATATCCAATCACAATCAACATAATGGAACTAACAATGCTGATAAATGGAGAAACTGTGCGATTTCGGGGTGGAGTATGATATTCTCATCAGGTACTTTCATTTTATCCATCACAGGACTTCACCATCGTACAATTTTTGTTACCTGTAAATACATACGTACATATTCCACTGTTACTTACACCTGTATTTCGTGCAACGTTCGCTATTACACCGCAGCCAATCCTGGTCACGGTTTGGGCAATCCCACCCGGCTTAAACCCGCGAAGAGGGGTGTGAGAATATTTTTTAACAAAAGGAGCGCCACCCGTTTCTGCTCCGGGACTGCTCTGTCCGCGAATCTGGAAACGGGAACAGGATTCGCGATGGCCCAAAGCCGCTTGCCGTCCGTTTGCCGCTTTGTCGTCCGTTCGCCCTTTTCTTCCTCCAAATCTTCCCGCCAAAAATTCGTAATGCATCAACAAGTATCCAGGAACAGAACCCAAGAAGACTCAGCATTCAACAGTCGAAGATTCAGCAACGAACCATCCCGCCAGCTGTTTTCCCGGCGATATTTATGGGATCCCCCAATCCCGTTTTTTCTGTATCGCCGGTCAACGGTCAGTCGAGTTTGCTGAACTCGTTGAAGCTTTTCTAGCTTTGGACCGGTTTTGTGCCAATTGTCGACGCACGTCAGCTGACAATTTAATCTCTGTACGATTGGCCACAGCGTTGCACCTCGGGGGGGGGGGGGATATTGTGGCTGCTGCTTGTGTGGGAGCGGCCCTTGAGCAGATACATTGTGCCATTGGCAATAGAGGACCGCTGTGTAGATTGGTATCAACGACGTTGCCAACCGGACTCGTTTCATCAGCGCGTTGAATTCAAATGCTTGGACGCTGACGGCGAGTTAGGCGTGTTTTACGCGTGTGATACGTCAGTATCAAAGATATATAATCAAAAGAACTATCCTATGGAACTGATTTCGCTGTTGATAATAATTTAAATTACGCAGCTTTCGCGTGCACGATCAGGAACAAACTCTTCATAATAACCTTACCTCCTACTTATCTATCTAGTCCAATATATGTGTACATAATTCCGTATTCTTAAGCTACATAAATCTCTTTTATATTTATGTACTTCAATAATCCTTACGCAAATTGATCTATTCCCTAATTATATATATATATATATATATATATATATATATATATATATATATATATACATATAATATTTACAATATAATTCATTAATGACTTACAGTATAATTAATTAGTCATCTGCTTATGTGCAGTGGCGGCCCGCGTATAACATTTTTAATAGACAGCGCTTGCCTGGACGGTGGTTTGGGGCCTCCAAGGGCAAGACAGTCCCTTATTTTGCCCTTATTGGTTTGTGGATCGACCACGCTGCGTGGCAGACGTAACATCACCTACAGATCAAATCACAGTCGTGTTTTCTTGTGAAGCTTGGATTGAAAATACCTGATAAGGATTCCATCTTTTGCGTCGAAGTCGCATAATTTCTCCAGACCAGATTCTGAAAACGAAACTTCCATTCATATGAAAATTGTGTTAGCAGAGTTGCCAACCAAACATAGGTAGAGGACGTGTTGTCCTAATATTCATGGAGTTTCATAACCAAAATAATTGTAATAGTGACAATGCTTTTCTTGCACAACCAAACGAATTTCCTGTGCAACATTACGGTATGAAGCATGATTGCACACTATTTGAAGCGGCATCGTGTAGATTCATCGAATCGTACTGCTCGTAAAAAGCTATAGGGCTTTACAAAGGAGAGCCGCGTTATTAAAAATGTATCTAAGAAAATTAGCGTGAAGCTTAGTTCAACGAAAAGTATTCGGTGTGCCTATAAAAACAACGCTCATGAGATCGTAAAAAACTAAACAGCTAACTTCATCATTGAATGTAAATAAGGTGAAAACTGACATATAAACACATCTTACTAGGATGAACGAATTAATATTATTAATTTGTATTGACATGTTTTGAAGTAATACTATTAAATTAAAATCAAGTTAGATAGATAGTGGCTCCTCGACTTACGTATAACCAACATATATGGTATAAATTTCTCAATGAGTCAAGTCAATTAATTCACGGTAAAAATTGCTAGCTGCATTTTTACGGAGCTGACTATTATTTACGCCGGTGTGTGGTCTTCAGCTTACAGTAGCGAGCAGAGAAATCCGATCAGGTAGAAAATATTAATAATTCTCAATATTTTTGGAGAAATCTAAATAAAGGGTCGCAAAGTAATTTTTTCCTGTTAACTTATTATATTTACTGTTTAAAAATTTATAATGTGCTTGTTGAAATGTTTAAAAAAAAGTAAATAAAATGGATTTATTACAATTTTGGTATTTATTGAAAATAATTCGTTATCACAATTTAATTTTGTTTTTTGATATTCTTAAATAATATTTGCATTTTCCATTTTCGTTTTTTTAAAGAAATAAACCTTACATATAATTAAAACTAAATTCAATATTTTGTGACCCCTCCCTTATTTTTAATAACTGCTTTAATTATTGATGGCATTGAATTTATCAAAGCTTGCAGTAGTTCGTCTTGTAATTCGTCATACCAAATTTTTTCTAATAATACAACTAGCTTATTTATTGTGTTAGGATGTTCCTTATTAACTTTTGCTTTCATAATGTGCCACAAATTTTCTATCGGATTAAGATCCGGGCTATTTCCTGGCCATATCATAACAGATATTTGGTTTTCGGCATGAAATTCTTTAATCTTAAATTGAGGAAAAAGAAAAATGTGGTTAAATACACACATATATATGTGTTAAACATCATGCAATAAAATTAATACAAAACTGACCACTTTGGCACGGTGAGACGGTGCAGAATCGTCTTGAAAAATGCACTCAGAACACATAGAAAAATGATTCTCCATCGAAGGCAAAAAAATGCTCATATAAAATATTTTTATAGACTGCCGCATTCACTGTTCTATCAATAAAGGCCAGTTTTCCAACTCCATAATAGGAAAAACATCCCCATACCATTTTACCAGGTGGGTGTTTGACTGTTGGTTTGATGCATTGGGCACTTAAACGCTCTCCGGGTCTACGCCTAACGTACTGCAAGCCATCGGATCCAAACAAATTAAACTTACTTTCATCAGAAAATATAACCTTTCGCCAATCCAGATTAGTCCAAGGCTCATAGTTTTTAGCCCATTCTAGGCGTGTTTTCCGCATGTTTCTCGTTAAAAAAAGTCTTTTTAGCAGGAATTCTTGCAGTTAAATGTTCCTCAACAAGCCGTCTGCGTACTGTATGGACACTTATCTGCTTTTGAGTTTCTTCTAAAAACTCTTTGCGTATTTCTACCGCAGTTTTGAACCGATCTTTTAGGCAAATTCTTTTTAACAGGCGATCTTCAGCCGGTGTTGTTATTCTCTTAGCCCCTGTGCCTTTTTTCCGCTGTGTGGATCCAGTGGTTTTAATTTTTTTTTTAAAATTCTGCTACAGAAGACTGACTGTATCCTACCCTTGCGGCTATAGCTCGGGTGGTCATGTTCTCCTTCCACAACGTCACTATTTCCGTTTTTTTAATTTCGGTAATTTTTCTATTATTTGCCATTTTTATATATTTCACTTGTACTAACTTCACTGTTTGAAAAACTAGCTGAAACTGATAACGATCATACAGGTCTCATACCTGGAAAAGTACCCAACCCTATTTTTCCCCGTTACCTGGAAATAATGCACCCGAAATGCTCGTTTTTCTACCTGACCGGATTTCTCTGCTCGCTACTGTATTTTGATGCGCTAGTTATGTATGCGTATTTAAAATGCAATATGTGCTCAATAGAAAGTTTTTCCGCTGTCCAGTTCTCTTGCTGTTTGCCAGTGATCGCAAGTGTCGGATAAGCGCAGTGATAAAAAATGTCAATCAAAAAAGAAATGCGCCAATAAAAATGGTAAGACATGTCTTATTCCAGAAATGGAACAATTATTTACTGTCCAGACGGACGAGTGCCGACAATCACGCCGCAAATAATACAGACATCTTGTAAATTGAAAGAAACGATGGTCATTACTTGTACGATTAATTGACGAGAACGGGATATTTTTGTAAACAAACCTAGAATCAGCTTCAGTTATCCAAAACTACAAAATCAATGACTGGCTTTAAAGTTACAAAGAATCGTCTTACATTAGTTCTTTGAAATCTCGATGGTTATTAATTAAAGCCTCTTTGTACCTCGCATTTAAGGATATTAAGAAAAAAAAATTGTCTGTTCATTTTCAACCAAACCACGATGCATGGGTGACTGGTTTTCTATTTGAAGAGTGTTCTATAACACGCACTTTATTCCCGAAGACTGCAAACATTACGACATGCCATACTGCTTTCAAAAGACAACGCTGCTCGTCATCCCTCACATTTGAAAAAAGTGAATTTTTTCTGGACAACTAGCGATGAGATCTTTCTAAAAAGGATCTCAAAAGAAAGGATACAATCTTCACTAAATGTTTACAGTTAAATCAGTTGCAGCAAAAATTGAATTCTTTGCGAAAAATCATTCAAAAAATACTGAAAACAGAACTCCTCCGGCAGCAAGTCACGACTCCCCCGGGAAAAAGTGAATTTTTTGATGACCATTTGAAAATAATTTTCATGCTGACGAGTACGAATTCTGTCATTTGACGCATGAATCAGAAAGTTATTCTGAATCGACGATAGCTGGGCTATTAAAAGGAATTCATCTTCATGGAAAGCGAGTGTGAGTGACTTTTAGTTAAAACATTGAAGTATTGTGTGATATTGTCCTAAATTGCTGGTTTTCATTCCATGAAATCTTTTTTATTTCGATATTCTTGACTGCTAGGTCTTGCGTAAGAAATAAGCGCATTCGGGATTTTAGCTCTAACGCTGCAAATATCTGTAAATATATAGATATATAAATTTTTCTTGATGATCGTCATCATCCCGCATCCATATTTCATTTTTTTTCTGAATGCTTTACATTTGAAAGATAAAACTTCTGCCCGCAAATAACGTTAAATTTGATACGCCACACTATGGGATATTGTTAAACGCCATTCATCTTTTTAGGTTCTATGACGATTTGCAATCACATAAAACGTTATTGTTTGATTACAGAATCGAAACTACAACTCCGGAATGCTTCACACGTGAGAAATACACTATAACGTCCAAATGCGAAGCTAGTACGATAGAACATCAAAGAATAATAGCAAGTCTGGGTAGAACGAAGCTCAAAGAATTTCCGAATTCGTTTGTACGTTTAAAGAGCCTTTCGACAAATGTTTTTAATTCAGATGAAAACGCCACTCTATTCGTGTATGAAAAACGTGATGAAAAGCTTTATGATCAATCTCTCTTGACGCAACCAGATACTTCGCATTCCAATCTTCAAGTGCCAACAAGTGATAAGCAGAGTGAGTCGCTTGTAAATGCGCAACTGCTGGAAAATTATTTGAGTTCTGACGCTTTTAAGTGCGAATCTTGTGACAAAAGGTTTTCATGTAAGAACTATTTAAAACGGCACCAAATTACACATTCGAATCCTGAGTTGCTTACATGTGAAAAATGTGGAAAAAAATTTCCAGATGTATGGAAGCTGAGAGAGCACCAAACATTGCATTTGAATCCGGACGTGTTTAAGTGCGAGCAATGCGGCAAAAGATGTTCGTCTAAGCAAATATTAAAACGGCATAAAAGCACGCATCGTGAGTCTCTTACATGTGATACATGTGGCAAATCATTTTCGTATGTGTATTTGCTGAGAGAGCACGAGAAGTTGCATTTGAATTCTGACGCATTGAAGTGCGAGCATTGTGGCAAGTTGTTTTCATCTAAGCAAGTATTAAGGCGTCATAAAATCACACATTCGAATCCTGTATTCATTCTATGTATCAAGTGTGGAAAATTATTTGCAACGGAGCAATCAATGAAAGAGCACGAAAAAATGCATTTAATTCCCGACGCGTTTAAATAGGGAAAACTTAGAATTCTAAAATTTTGTCGTGTTAAATTCAAATTTGCATTATTTTTTAGCTACCACGTAAAAAAACTGAAGAATTTCAGACATAACATTTATGTACTGATGCTTATTTTGTCTATTAAACTCGTATTTATTAATCCAAAACTAATCTCAACTAGGAATGGAGCAAAATCTTAGTATAAAAGCTGTTTTACTTCACGATGGCAATGAATATCCTTGAGTTTTGTTAGTACAGGTGACACATGTGAAACAAAGCTATAAAAATATGAAGTCGATGTTCACAGTACAACATTTGTGCTGATTTTATAATTATAACTGAACTACATGGAAGCTGCACGATATTTTGTTGTTCTTTGTATGACTGGAACTATCGCGCAAGAATCTATACGATATCAGCAGTCAAAAATCTAGATCACCAACCATTACTACATGGTGATAAAAATTTTCTACTGTCGCTTCATATAAAGCTACGGTCAGAAACGCTTTGTGTGTTTTACGTGGTTATCTGGTCAGATATACCTAAACACCACGACTTCTTAGGCACGCATTACGAGAAAAGCTCGCACCAAATCCTCCAAACACGTACTAGTGAGTATCCATACAAAAATATGGACACTGCTTTTTCGAGTAAGGTATCAGTTTTATGCAAAGCTTGCACGGACTCCTTCATATCTCAGGTACAGATCTAACATTCTTGCTACTGTGGTTCGCAGCACTCTTGTCAAAAACGCAACAGCACGCCAATGAACCATAATAAGGAAGGAGAACCTATACTCATAATGTATGTACTCCTTTAGGTGTTAACGACAGTCACCAAGTTGATACCAATAGGTTTCTCACGGACGCTGGCAGGCCCCGTTGTGGGGCCTCGGTTTCCTTTCTACTAATGTATCCTTGGTAAGGTTTCGTGGTTGTACTAGCACTTCGATTACAAAACTCCGGATTGATCGCCGTTTTTAGCGTAGGTCATTATTTTAACTATTGCTGACAATATGCCTTATCCTGCTGATCGTCATCGCTTTAACTCAGACCTTGCTGAGAGGATTATCTGAGAATTAGTCGGAACCCCTCCTCCTTTGCATTGGCGTGTGACAGTTCTCCTAGCTGCCTTCCGTCCAGTACTAAACATCTGTTGATCGACCTCTTCTGACACTCTTTCTACTACGTACTAGTTTTATTATGCTACTTTTCTGGAGCATACTGGAGTCTAGTGGTGCCATGATAGTAGTCTTGTTGCGTATATTTATTCACGGTCGCTATCATCGAGTTTAGATGAGTTTTAAGATAAAACGACATTAGAGAAATCTGTTAGCAGGCCGTGGCACTCAACACACTTTATCTTTGTCTGATCATCATGTTTCGGTGCTGCCAATTTCGCCTTTGCAACATATATTTTCGCGAACGTCGATCACTACAGTAGGCAAACAGAAACCAAAACAAAATTGAAACCATCGAAAGTCGTCACCAGATATAAACAGGCACAATAATTACCGGGCAGAATAAGTGATGTAACGTGCTTTCCCTGAAATTAATCATTAAAACATGGTCCTGGAGGAGGACTTGTTGAAATAAGTGTCAATAATCACCCCTCGCCTTGGAAGTGCCCAGCATAACCATGCGAGACGTTCCAAGGGGGCGGGGGTCCCCAGAATTGCCGCCGACTTACAGGACCGGTGCTGGCGGTACTGGTTGACCAAACGCGGAACTATCTAGCGTACCTTACCACAACCGCCACGTTGCTCCCACTAGGGGGCCTCACCTTGTCGAGGATAATAGCAATCTATCATGGGCTCCTCGACCGCGCGACACCCTATACAATCCCAGAGGGTAGGGACACAGCCTAAAGGGCTGCTATGGTTTTGCTCCTGTAAGCACGGCCTCAGGTGTGTGGGGTCGACATTCCCAAGAGCTTTGCAACAGAGAGGCAAGGACAATCTATTGCTACACTCCCCTGCCCAGTAATTAGCGAGCAGATACTTTTCTTCTTTCCTGGCTGCGATGTTTCTTATTTTGAACGTCTGGTTTATCGTTGCTTAATCCTCACACCCGATCACCCGCCTGTGACCTGATATCGACGACGGCCTAGCCAAGTTCACTCGCTTAGCAAAGTTCATTCACTTTCTCAATTCGTGTGGATGGTGTCTTGGGCCAAAATTCGTCCATTGTTATTTCGTACACCGTAGCCACCAAAAGTTGACGTACATTTGGTTTCTGCAGTCGAATTGTTGGAGTTAATATGAATTTCGTTTTGATTCTTTTATAAATTTTTCCACGACGACGACGACGACGGTTAAATGCCTACCTACTTACTTACTTCTTCACACCCTTGAATCTCAACTGCTCGTTCATTAGATAAGTTGGGGTAAATTATTTAATTAGAATCAAATGTTATGGTGGATAGTATCAAAAATAACGTTCCAATCGTCTGAGGTAAAATCGTGTAGAATTGATGTGGAGCTAGGTCTTACGTAGAAAATGAATGTATTGGAGGTTCTAATTCTGCAAAGGCCTAATTTACGCTAAATGCTCTACACTTCTAGGATGAATTTCATACTGCACCAACCGCTAAATTTGATATTCCACATTTCGAGATTCCGCTAAACGTCACGTTTCTTTTTTAGGTTTCATCGTGATACTCAAGCACAAAAAATGTTATTGTGTGATCACAAACCACGATCTATAAATTCGAAATGTTTTAAAACGAAAGAAAAAACAAAAACAAAACTAGCAAATTTCAGTAGAATGAAGCTTAAACAATGTCCGAAATCGTTTGCAAGTCCCAAGAGGCTTCAGATGAATGCTTTTAATCCAGATAATAGCGCCACCCTATTCAAGTATGGGAAACGCGACGAAAAGCTCTGTGATTCATTGCTCTTGAAGCAACAGGATGCTTTGCATTCCAATCCTCAGTTGCTTTTAAATGCGCAACTGCTGGAAAATTATTTGAGTTTTGACGCTTTAAACTGCAAACAATGTGGCAAAAGATGTTCGTCTAAGCAAGCATTAAGGCGGCATGGATTCACACATTCGAATCCAGAGTTGCTCACATGTCAAAAATGTAGAAAAATATTTTCAGATGTATGGAAGCTGAGAGAACATCAAAAATTACATTTGAATCCGGACGCGTTTAAGTGCGAGAAATGTGGCAAAAGATGTTCGTCTAAGGAACTATTAAAACAGCATAAAAGCACGCATCGTGAGTCTCTTACATGTGATACATGTGGCAAATCATTTTCGTATGTGTGTTTGCTGAGAGAGCACGAAAAGTTGCATTTGAATTCTGACGCATTGAAGTGCGTGCATTATGACAAGTTGTTTTCATCTAAGCAAGTATTAAGGCGTCATAAAATCACACATTCGAATCCTGTATTCATTCTATGTATCAAGTGTGGAAAATTATTTGCAACGGAGCAATCAATGAATGAACACCAAAAGTGGCACATGAATCCTGATGCGTTTCAGTAGCGGTGCTAGAATTCCTACAAATAAATGTATAAATTATATCGATGAGTTTAAAATTGATCGAAAACTCTATTCAATATATCCACATATCGAGCAAAACATTGATTTTGTCATTTAATCGATTTTGTCATTCAATCGACTCAATATCGACTAATATTTTTGCGCAATCTACTGAGTCTATTATGTTGATGCCACCAGATTTGTATGTGTGTACATGTTCCATGTTATCGACACGAAAATTCAATGGCGTATCATAATAATTAAAGAAGATAACTCATTCTTTACGAAACGATATACGACCACTAGCTTCGCTATCCAGAATCATGCATGTTGCTCATTCACTTTGATCTATGTGACTGGTAAAAGCATCACTTCTTGATAATACGTTCTGTTTCTGCCTCCTGGAGCATCTTGACTTCCAACGACCGTTTTTATTTTATAGAAAACATTTTTCCCGGTTTGTTTTTCTCGTATTTACCAATTCTTCCAGTGAAGTTTACAAGTTTCTAACTATTATTCTACGTTGCAAAAAGTGTTTCATATTCTGCATCTTGCTGAGGATCCATTATACACTCTACCATTAAAAGTGTGGACGTTAAATTTCCCTTTGCAGATGTAGCTTCAATTGCACTATAAAAGTGATTGCACGAAGGCGGCAAAGCCATAAATATTTTCGCTATTCAACATGAAAAAGTCACAGCTATATCAGCCCATATCATTTAGCTTTGGTACAATTTATTGTTACGTTCGCCACGCAACGTGGACGATCCACCAACGAAAATAAGGGCAGAATATGGGACTGTCCTGCCCTTGAAGGCCGACCCCAAACCACCGTGCGGACAAATAGATCAATTGAAAATAGTATACGCGGGCCGGCACTTCACACAAGCAGGCGACAGGCGAATTATATAATTAGGGAGTAAATCAATTTTGGTATTATATAAATATAGAGGAGATTTATGTAGGTTAAGGTAATTGAATTATGTACACATATATTGGGCTAGATAGATTAGTGGGAAGTAGTGTTGCTATGGAGAGTTTGTTCCTGATCGTGCAAAGCATGATGGTAGATGCGACCGAGAATGACACCAGTACGAATTGCATCGATATTGTCCTTGGCGTCGATGAATTTGCAGGGTTTATTCATTGCTTCGACTGATATGGATGTGGTGGCTGGAAGTTTGCTCTGGTTCTTTTTCGATACGTTCGGATCGAATTTGTAGTACAAATGGTCCACTTTACGCAAACACGCTCGACATATGTCGTTGTCGCTTTCACCACTCTCGTGTACAGCAGTAGTTGTTTTATGATTTCGGTCACCACCACTTCGTCCTTCAACCTTTCAACATATTCATTTGAATGCGGATCGCATTCCTTCAACAACTGTGTAACCTCATCATCGAGCCGCCGTTCGACAGCAGTCAGCGGACATCCACGAATATTCAGCGGTCCTCCATTGCTAGCGTCACAATGAGTCTGCCCAAAGGCCGCCCACACGTACACAGCATCCACAGTGTCCCCCGAGGTGCAACGATGTGGCCAATCGTACAGAGATTAAATCGTCAGCTGATGTGTGTCGGAAAGGGCATGAAACCAGTCCCAAGCAAGAAAAGCTTCAACGAGCTCAGCAAACTCGGCTGACCGTTGACCGTCGAAACAGCAAAAACGGGATCGGGGTATCCCATAAATATCGCCGGCAGTACAGCTGGCGGGACTCTTCTGGGCTGGGTGTTCTTGGGTGTACTGGGCTCTCGAGGATTGGAGTGCAGCTCGACATGAGGTGAATTGCCGAACGGTTCGGCGCGAAGCTTTAGCTTCTTTGGATCTCTTTTTGTCTCTGGTGGAGAATAATAAGGAGGACGACGGACAGCAAGCGGCGGAAATAGGTTTAAGGAGAAGATGAATTTTTTTAAAAGTAGAATGAAGGTTAGATAGAGTTAGCTAGGTTTTCAAAAAATAAAATAGTGCATTAAAGTTGAATTTTCGCTTAATTGTGTGAAGTGGCGAAACGGTCGTCGCGGTCGGACTATTTTCTTTTCTGTTTTCTTTTCATTCTAAATTCGGTTTTTTTCGATTGGTGGTTTTCGGTCGTTGCGAATCCTGTTCCCGTTTTCGGATTAGCGGGCAGGGCAGTCGCTGGTTTAAGCCGGGTGGGTTTGCCCAAACCGTGGCCAGGAACGGCTGCGGTGTAGTAGCGGACGTTGCACGAAATACAGGTGTAACATGCTGTTAATACCCAAAGCGAGTACATACATACATTATGAGACAGTTTGAAACAGGTAGCTATTCGCCTCTCTTTTTTACTGTGGTGCATTGGCGTGCTGTTATCTCATTTGCGGTTTGTATTAGGTACAATTTCAGGAGATACTTGAACTGTTCGATTAAATTCTGAACGAATTGCAGTCGTTAAATGCTCTACACTTGTAATGGCGACACCAAATACGATGCATTCAGAATATTTACAACAGACGAATAATTCGGCTCAGCGACACACTATAAATTCGTTGATTTTCAAAATAGCGACATGGCTTAAATTTTCATCCTAGTCTAAGCACAGAAACCAGTTGTTTAGGTCAACACGGTTGAGTGAGCACACACTTGGCATAAGTTCGGTCACTTTGTTGTCCACATTTCACATCTTTGGTTCGGCTATACACGAACTGTCCGCCCGCACTCATAGGAATTAGACGAATTTTCACGTGACCATCGACGAGTACCTACGAAATAAAACTTTTCTATGCGTAGAACGCTAAGCTTGAAACTTTGCAGATTTTTTTACTTGAAACTTGATTTGTTATATAAAAACCACCAGTTCCGTTCACAATTTTCAGGTGGTTTTTATTCCTACTTTGTATTAAGTCTTGCGTAGGAAACGAGCGCATTAGCGATGATCTTAGTTCTAACACGGCAAATGCTTATATAGACCTTCATAGCATCGAATTCATACTCAATCCTCGTTAAATGCTCTACAATTATAAGATGCAATTTCTTCCTGCACATAACGCTAAGCTTGATACACCACACTATGGAATTTCGCTAAGCACCTTCCATCTTTTTAGGCTCCGTGATGATCTTCAAACACCAAAAATGTTATTTTGTGAGCGCACAATTGAATCCACAATTCTGGAATACTCCAAATGTGAAAAATACCTTAACGCGCCCAAACATGAAGCCACAAAGAACGAGCATCAAGTAAAAACAACAAGTCGCAATAGAACCAAGCGCAAGGAATGCTCAAAGTCGTTTGTTCGTTTGAAGAGGGCGAATATGAAAAAGAAAATTCAAGAAAATATTCTTAACACGAAAGGTTTTGATGCAGATAAAATCACCATTCCTTTCAAGTATGGAAAAAGTGATCTGAATCTCTTATATAAATATCTCGTGGGGCAACGGGATGCTTCGCATTCCAATCCTGAGTTGCAAACATGTGACAAACAGAGTACGGCGGTTGTAAACGTCCGACCAAAGGAAAAGCATTCGAGTTGTGACGCTTTTAAATGTGAATCTTGTGACAAAAGGTTTTCACGTAAGATACACTTAAGACAGCACCAAATCAAACGTCTGAATCGTACGTTGCTTAAATGTGAACAATGTGGAAAATCATTTGCAACTGAGCATTCGATGAATGACCATCAAATAGTGCATTTGCATCCCGACGCATTTAAATGTAAACTATGTGACAAAAGATTTTCGTCTAGGACCAATTTAGGGCAGCACGCAGTCGAACATTTGAATGCTGCTTCGCTTAAATGTGCAAAATGTGAAAAATCATTTCCAGATATGAATTTGCTAAAAGATCACCAGAAGTGGCATTTGAATCCTGACACATTTAAGTGCGAGCAATGTGGCGCAAGATGTTCGTCTAAGCAAGGATTAAGGCGGCATAAATTCACACATTCGAATCCTGAGTTGCGCACATGTGAAAAATGTAGAAAAATATTTTCAGATGTGTGGAGGTTGAGAAAACATCAAAAATTACATTTGAATCCGGACGCGTTTAAATGCGCGAAATGTGGCAAAAGGTTTTCGTCTAACAGCATATTAACCCAGCATAAAATAACACATTCGAATCCTGAGTTACTCACATGTGAAAAATGTAGAAAAATATTTTCAGATGTGTGGAAGCTGAGAGAACATCAAAAATTACATTTGAATCCGGACGCGTTTAAATGCGAGAAATGTGGCAAAAGCTGTTTATCTAAGAATCTATTAACGCAGCATAAACGTACGCATTCGAATCGTAAGTTTCGTACATGTAATACATGTGAAAAAAAATTTCCATATTTGTATTTGTTAAGAGAACACGAGAAGTTGCATTTGAGTCCTGACGCATTGAAGTGCGAGCATTGCGGGAAGTCGTTTTCATCTAAGCAAATACTAAGGCATCATAAAACTACACATTTGAATCCTGTATTAATACTATGAACCAAATGTGGAAAATTATTTGCAATGGAGCATTCGATGAATGAACACCAAAAGTGGCACATGAATCCTGATGCGTTTCAGTAGCAATGCTAGAGTTCCTACAAATAAATGTTTAAATCATATCGATGTGTTTAAAATTGATCGAATTCCATCAATTCCATCAATTCCATTTATCGAGGAAAACATCGATTTTGTCATTCAATCGACTAATATTCCTGCGTAATCTACTACAAGAGAACCGTTGATAAGAGATGGAGATTGATCCCGTAAATCGTAAACCAAGAGCAACTTCAACACTTTTTTTTCAAATAATTCTAAACGGTTTTTAATTTAAGCTCTAAACCTTTATCTAACTGGATCGGGGCGCTAGCGCTCACGAGTTCCTTGAGCGATTTGAATTGGAAGATGACGACTTTCTAAGCTCGATTGTAATTGGAGATGAAACCAGGGTAGCTCATTACACTCCTGAGACAAAAAGACAGTTATCACAGTGGCGGCACACCAGTTCTCCATCTGCTAAAAAATTCAAAACATCAAATTTCGGGCAACAAAATCATGGCCACTATGTTTTGGGGCCGAAAAGTGATCATTTTGATCGAATTTTTGCCTTACGGGGAGACGATTAATGCAGCACGATACTGTGAGACCCTAAAAAAACTCATGAGAGCAATTCAAACCAAACAGAGGGAATGTTGACGAAGGGAGTGTGCTCGTTGCACGACAACGCCCGCCCGCACACGGCCAACGCCACCAAAGCGGGTTTGGACTCATTTGGAACCACCCCGCATATTCCCCTGACTTGGCGCCTTCAGACTTTCATCTTTTCACTTCCCTGATGGGTGGAAATTTTTTTCCAACTGACGAGGAGGTGAAACAAGAGTTCCTGAACTGGAAAAAAAGACGACGGGAGAGTTCTCTCAAGAGGGCATTAAAATGCTTGTGTCACGGCTCACAATCTGCATAGAGCGGGAAGGAGACTACGTGGAAAAATAACTGACATATTTATCTACAAAATCCTGTAACTTTGTTTTAAATACGATTCTTTTTAATTAGAAAAATCGAGTGTTCTTACTTTCTGGACGTGCCTCGTAGTTTAAATTTCGTGACCGAAAATGAAATAACGATGCACACCTTCCCGCTTTAACCCATTCAATACGTCAACTATATTGGCTTATCGTTCACGAGAGCTGGACAATCATAAACAAATCATTTTTTAACAGAAATCAGTCATTTAGTTTAACGTTATTTATCGAGGTTTCACTTGAGGTATTTGCAAACTATAAATGACTTCATAGCACCTTTTAGAAGCACTAGGAGCTGAATCCATGTCCTTAAACTAAACGTCTCTCGTTAGAGCTCCGTTTAAAAGTGAAGCGGAATGAGCGTGCAGGCACGCTCACCGTCACCGGCTAACAACAGGAAAACAGGAGCAACAATGAGATTGAAAAGCATGCCAACACGCTCGCCGTATGGATTGTGTCAAAGTATGAAAATTAGTTTGTCTATGTCTATTCTGGTATGATATTGTTCCGAACTGGTGGGTTTAACTCCTGTTCTGTGTAAAGTCTTAAGATTTTAGTTCTAACGCTGCAAACGGCTGTACATATCCTGTTCTTTTCATTTGGAAGTCAAATTGATCATGCAGATGCTTGCTTGATAATTTCTTCATACCTTGTCCAAACTGATGTTGGAGAATTATATCATTTTCGGTTTGTATTTGGTGTAATTTCAGGAGATATTTGAACTCGTCGATTAAATTCTGAACGAATGGCAATCGCTAAATGCTCTACACTTGTAATGGTGGCACCAAATTCGATGCATTCAGAATGTTTACAACAGACCAATAATTCGGCTCAGCGACACACTATAAATTCGTTGATTTTCAAAATAGCGACATGGCTTAAATTTTCGTCCTAGTCTAAGCACAGAAACCAGTTGTTTAGGTGAACAACACGGTTGAGTGAGCACACACTTGGCATAAGTTCGGCCACTTTGTTGTCCACATTTCACATCTTTTGTTCGGCTATACACGAACTGTCCGCCCGCACTCATAGGAATTAGACGAATTTTCACGTGACCATCGACGAGTACCTACGAAATAAAACTTTTCTATGCGTAGAACGCTAAGCTTGATACTCCACACTATGAAAGTTTGCAGTTACTTTTACTTGAAACGCTGATTTCTTATATAAAAGTCACCAGTTCCGGACAATATACTGGTGGTTTTTATTCCTACTTTGTATTAAGTCTTGCGTAGAAAACGAGCGCATTAGCGATGATCTTAGTTCTAACACGGCAAATGCTTATATAGACCTTCATAGCATCGAATTCATACTCAGGTTTCGTTAAATGCTCTACAATTATAAGATGCGATTTCTTCCTGCACATAACGCTAAGCTTGATACACTACACTATGGAATTTCGCTAAGCACCTTCCATCTTTTTAGGCTCCGTGATGATCTTCAAACACCAAAAATGTTATTTTGTGAGCGCACAATCGAATCCACAACTCTGGAATACTCCAAATGTGAAAAATACCTTAACGCGCCCAAACATGAAGCCATAACGAACGAGCATCAAGTAAAAACAGCAAGTCGCAATAGAAGCAAGCGCAAGGAATGCTCAAAGTCGTTTGTTCGTTTGAAGAGGGTGAATATGAAAAAGAAAATTCAAGAAAATATTCTTAACACGAAAGGTTTTGATGCAGATAAAAAAAACATTCCTTTCAAGTATGGAAAAAGTGATCTGAATCTCTTATATAAATATCTCGTGGTGCAACGGGATGCTTCGCATTCCAATCCTGAGTTGCAAACATGTGACAAACAGAGTACGGCGGTTGTAAACGTCCGACCAATAAAAAAGCATTCGAGTTGTGCTGCTTTTGAATGTGAATCTTGTGACAAAAGGTTTTCACGTAAGAAATACTATAGACAGCATCAAATCAAATGTCTGAATCGTACGTTGCTTAAATGTGAACAATGTGGAAAATCATTTGCAACTGAGCATTCGATGAATAGGCATCGAATGTTACATTTGTATCCTGATACATTTAAGTGCGATCAGTGTGAAAAAAGGTTTACATTCAAGAGAAATTTAGTGCAGCATACAATCACACATTTGAACCCCGAGTTGCTTACGTGTGAAAAATGTGGGAAAACATATGCGGATGAGTTTTCGTTGAATGAGCATCGAATGTTGCATTTGAATCTTGATACATTTAAGTGCGATCAGTGTGAAAAAAGGTTTACAGCCAAGAGACATTTAGTGCAGCATACAATCACACATTCCAACCCCGGGTTGCTTACGTGTGAAAAATGTGGGAAAATTTTTCAATATGTGTATAACCTGAGAGAGCATCAGCAGTGGCATTTAAATCCTGATGCGTATAAGTGCGATCTATGTGACAAACGGTTAACGACTGCGCAAGCATTAAAAAAACATAAAATCACACATTCGTTGCTTACATGTGAAACATGCAGAAAATCATTCACGACGGAGCATTCGATGACTGAACACCAAAAGTTGCATATGAATCCTGACACTTTACACTGCAAGCAATGTGGTAAAATGTTTTCTTCAAAGAGCATATTAGCCCAGCATAAAATAACACATTCGAATCCTGAGTTGCTCACATGTCAAAAATGTAGAAAAAAGTGTTCAAATGTGTGGCAGCTGAGAGAACATCAAAAATTACATTTGAATCCGGACGCGTTTAAATGCGAGAAATGTGGCAAAAGATGTTCGTCTAAGCAAGGATTAAGGCGGCATAAATTCACACATTTGTTTTCTAAGTCGTTTGCATGTGAAAAATAAAGAAAATCATTTGCTATAAACTATCGATGTGTATCATATCAAAATATTACATGAATATCGACTAATATTTACATAATTTGAAGTAATTCTATAAAAACATTATTTTAATATTATTTTATAAATCGAAAAGCTACTTCTGACGTCTTAAAAGTTAAAACTATGAATTATTGAAAAGTGTAACATTACAAAAAAATATAATAGTCTGGGTAATGCCTTTCAAAAGATTTGAAGACTACCAAATTTAATACATGACGAACCACTTAATTGCCTGCTGTTTGACGCTGGGGCGTTTATTCTGAAATTTTTCTTATGTTCGATTCCTTGATGACCATAATCGATGCCAAATATCTAGTTGCTGAATGAATTATTTGTGAAAAAGTATTAAATTTAGATTAGATTTCTTCTCGTGGATGTTACTACATACAATAAACTTCCATGTTGCATGCGGCAACCTTTGAAGTGTATTAAAACATTTTAAATAAAAAAAGCATGTTGCAATGTTTTTCCATGTTTTTTTCGTTTAAATCACCTTTCCTTTGTTTAAATTGTTACGTTCGCCACGCAGCGTGGTCGATACACCAACGAAAATAAGGGCAAAATATGGGACTGGCCTGCCCTTGAAGACCCCAAACCACCGTGCGGGCAAACGCTGCCGATTGCTGCGGGTCGCCACTTCACACAAGGCATATTGGAAGAATTAATTTAAATAAATAGGGAATAGATTTATCTAGATTAAGGTATTAAATTATATACGTGTCGCGGATCATGGAAATTCAGCCGATGTGGCAGCCCTTTGCGGTAAAACAAAAGTGGCAGCACCATCGAGTTCTAAAACGTGAGTGACGAAGCAAGCGGCCATTTTTTCCGACAAGAGTCATCGCCGGGAGACAAGTTGGAGGGTCGGTTCGGTGTCGATGAGACCCAAGGAAGGGTCTCCCCACACCACACCGAAGCTGTTCCAGCTGTTCTCTCGGCGATATTTGTGTTTTCGCTGCATCGGCGGTCAACGGCCAGCGGTCAGCCGAGTTTGCTGACCTCGTTGAAGTTTTCATTGTCTACGACAGGTTTTGTGCCAATTCCCGCCACACGTCAGCTGGTAATTTAAGCTTCGTGCTCGGTCTTCACGATTGGTCACGGCGTTGCACCTCGGGGGGATACTGTGGCTGCTGTGTGCGTGTGGGCGGCCTTTGGGCAGACAACTTGTAACGCTAGATTTTGGGGACCGGTGTGCAGAATGGCATCAACGATGTTGCCGACCTGAATCGTTTCATCGGTGTGTTTAACTCGAATGGTTAGACGCTGACGGCGTGTTCGGCACGTTTTAGCATACGTCAGTATCAAAGATATATGTATAATCAAAAGAACTATCTCATGGAATTGATTTCGCTTACCCAGCCTTCGCGTGCACGATCAGGAACAACCTTAATTCCTACTTATCTGTCTAGTCAAACATATATGTACATAATTCAATATCCTTAACCTACATTCTCTTCTATATTTATATATTTCAATAATCAATAACCCAAGCAAATCTATTTCATATTTATATAATTCAATACCTTAATCTAGATAAATGTATTCCCTATTTATTTAAATTAATGGCGTCCCGCGTATTCCATTTACAATCGGCAGCGTTTGCTCGCACGATGGTTTGGGGTCTTTAGGGGCAGGACAGTCCCTTATTTTGCCTCTATGGGGTCGTGGATCGACCACGCTGCGTGGTGAACGCATAGGTTGTTGCGATAAGATATCAGCAGTCAAGAATCTATATCACTAACCATTAACTACAAGGTGATAAAAAATGTTATTTAATTGGTATCAAATGTTATGGCGGATAGTTTTCATACTATCCGCCATAACATTTGATAAAGTTCCAATTGTCTGAGGTAAAATCGTGTAAAATTGATGTGAAGAATTGAATGTATTAGAGGTTCTAATGCTGCAAAGACCTAATTTACGCCAAATGCTCTATACTTCTAGAATAAATTTCAGACTGCACCAAACGCTAAATTTGATATTCAACATTTCGGAAGTCTGCTAAACGCCATGTTTCTTTTCAGGTTCCATCGTGATACTCAAGCACAAAAAATGTTATTGTGTGATCACAAACCACGATCTATAACTCTTGAATGCTCTAAATCGGAAAAATGCATTAAAATGTCCAAACATGAAGCTACAACGAAAGGAAATCAAACAAAAATAGCAAATTCCAGTAGAATGAAGCTTAAAGAATGTCCTAAGAGGCTTCAGATGAATGCTTTTAATCCAGATAATAGCGCCACCCTATTCAAGTATGGGAAACGCGATGAAAAGCTCTGTGATTCATTGCTCTTGAAGCAAAAGGATGCTTCGCATTCGAATCCTCAGTTGCTTTTAAATGCGCAACTGCTGGAAAATTATTTGAGTTTTGACGCTTTAAACTGCAAACAATGTGGCAAAAGATGTTCGTCTAAGCAAGCATTAAGGCGGCATGAATTCACACATTCGAATCCAGAGTTGCTCACATGTCAAAAATGTAGAAAAATATTTTCAGATGTATGGAAGCTGAGAGAACATCAAAAATTACATTTGAATCCGGACGCGTTTAAGTGCGAGAAATGTGGCAAAAGATGTTCGTCTAAGGAACTATTAAAACAGCATAAAAGCACGCATCGTGAGTCTCTTACATGTGATACATGTGGCAAATCATTTTCGTATGTGTGTTTGCTGAGAGAGCACGAAAAGTTGCATTTGAATTCTGACGCATTGAAGTGCGTGCATTATGACAAGTTGTTTTCATCTAAGCAAGTATTAAGGCGTCATAAAATCACACATTCGAATCCTGTATTCATTCTATGTATCAAGTGTGGAAAATTATTTGCAACGGAGCAATCAATGAATGAACACCAAAAGTGGCACATGAATCCTGATGCGTTTCAGTAGCGGTGCTAGAATTCCTACAAATAAATGTATAAATTATATCGATGAGTTTAAAATTGATCGAAAACTCTATTCGATATATCCACATATCGAGCAAAACATTGATTTTGTCATTTAATCGATTTTGTCATTCAATCGACTCAATATCGACTAATATTTCTGCGCAATCTACTGAGTCTATTATGTTGATGCCACCAGATTTGTATGTGTGTACATGTTCCATGTTGTCGACACGGAAATTCAATGGCGTATCATAATAATTAAAGAAGATAACTCATTCTTTACGAAACGATATACGACCACCAGCTTCGCTATCCAAAATCATGCATGTTGCTCATTCACTTTGATCTATGTGACTGGTAAAAGCATCACTTCTTGATAATACGTTCTGTTTCTGCCTCCTGGAGCATCTTGACTTCCAACGACCGTTTTTATTTCATAGAAAACATTTTTCCCGGTTTGTTTTTCTCGTATTTACCATTTCTTCCAGTGAAGTTTACAAGTTTCTAACTATTATTCTACGTTGCAAAAAGTGTTTCATATTCTGCATCTTGCTGAGGATCCATTATACACTCTACCATTAAAAGTATGGACGTTAAATTTCCCGTTGCAGATGTAGCTTCAATTGCACTATAAAAGTGATTGCACGAAGGCGGCAAAGCCATAAATATTTTCGCTATTCAACATGAAAAAGTCACAGCTATATCAGCCTATATCATTTAGCTTTGGTACAATTTATTGTTACGTTCGCCACGCAACGTGGACGATCCACCAACGAAAATAAGGGCAAAATATTGGACTGTCCTGCCCTTGAAGGCCGACCCCAAACCACCGTGCGGACAAATAGATCAATTGAAAATAGTATACGCGGGCCGGCACTTCACACAAGCAGGCGACAGGCGAATTATATAATTAGGGAGTAAATCAATTTTGGTATTATATAAATATAGAGGAGATTTATGTAGGTTAAGGTAATTGAATTATGTACACATATATTGGGCTAGATAGATTAGTGGGAAGTAGTGTTGCTATGGAGAGTTTGTTCCTGATCGTGCAAAGCATGATGGTAGATGCGACCGAGAATGACACCAGTACGAATTGCATCGATATTGTCCTTGGCGTCGATGAATTTGCAGGGTTTATTCATTACTTCGACTTATATGGATGTGGTGGCTGGAAGTTTGCTCTGGTTCTTTTTCGATACGTTCGGATCGAATTTGTAGTACAAATGGTCCACTTTACGCAAACACGCTCGACATATGTCGTTGTCGCTTTCACCACTCTCGTGTACAGCAGTAGTTGTTTTATGATTTCGGTCACCACCACTTCGTCCTTCAACCTTTCAACATATTCATTTGAATGCGGATCGCATTCCTTCAACAACTGTGTAACCTCATCATCGAGCCGCCGTTCGACAGCAGTCAGCGGACATCCACGAATATTCAGCGGTCCTCCATTGCTAGCGTCACAATGTATCTGCCCAAAGGCCGCCCACACGTACACAGCATCCACAGTGTCCCCCCGAGGTGCAACGATGTGGCCAATCGCACAGAGATTAAATCGTCAGCTGATGTGTGTCGGAAAAGGGCATGAAACCAGTCCCAAGCAAGAAAAGCTTCAACGAGCTCAGCAAACTCGGCTGGCCGTTGACCGTCGAAACAGCAAAAACGGGATCGGGGTATCCCATAAATATCGCCAGCAGTACAGCTGGCGGGACTCTTCTGGGCTGGGTGTTCTTGGGTGTACTGGGCTCTAGAGGATTGGAGTGCAGCTCGACATGAGGTGAATTGCCGAACGGTTCGGCGCGAAGCTTTAGCTTCTTTGGATCTCTTCTTGTCTCTGGTGGAGAATGATAAGGAGGACGACGGACAGCAAGCGGCGGAAATAGGTTTAAGGAGAAGATGCATTTTTTTAAAAGTAGAATGAAGGTTAGATAGAGTTAGCTAGGTTTTCAAAAAATAAAATAGTGCATTAAAGTTGAATTTTCGCTTAATTGTGTGAAGTGGCGAAACGGTCGTCGCGGTCGGACTATTTTCTTTTCTGTTTTCTTTTCATTCTAAATTCGGTTTTTTTCGATCGGTGGTTTTCGGTCGTTGCGAATCCTGTTCCCGTTTTCGGATTAGCGGGCAGGGCAGTCGCTGGTTTAAGCCGGGTGGGTTTGCCCAAACCGTGGCCAGGAACGGCTGCGGTGTAGTAGCGGACGTTGCACGAAATACAGGTGTAACATGCTGTTAATACCCAAAGCGAGTACATACATACATTATGAGACAGTTTGAAACAGGTAGCTATTCGGCTCTCCTTTTTACTGTGGTGCATTGGCGTGCTGTTATCTCATTTGCGGTTTGTATTAGGTACAATTTCAGGAGATACTTGAACTGTTCGATTAAATTCTGAACGAATTGCAGTCGCTAAATGCTCTACACTTGTAATGGTGGCACCAAATTCGATGCATTCAGAATGTTTACAACAGACGAATAATTCGGCTCAGCGACACACTATAAATTCGTTGATTTGCAAAATAGCGACATGGCTTAAATTTTCGTCCTAGTCTAAGCACAGAAACCAGTTGTTAAGGTCAACAACACTGTCGAGTGAGCACGCACTTGGCATAAGTTCGGCCACTTTGTTGTCCACATTTCACATCTTTTGTTCGGCTATACACGAACTGTCCGGCCGCACTCATAGGAATTAGACGAATTTTCACGTGAACATCGACGAGTACCTACGAAATAAAACTTTTCTATGCGTAGAACGCTAAGCTTGATACTCCACACTATGAAAGTTTGCAGTTACTTTTACTTAAAACGCTGATTTCTTATATAAAAGTCACCAGTTCCGGACAATATACTGGTGGTTTTTATTCCTACTTTGTATTAAGTCTTGCGTAGGAAACGAGCGCATTAGAGATGATCTTAGTTCTAACACGGCAAATGCTTATATAGACCTTCATAGCATCGAATTCATACTCAATTCTCGTTAAATGCTCTACAATTATAAGATGCAATTTCTTCCTGCACATAACGCTAAGCTTGATACACCACACTATGGGATTTCGCTAAGCACCTTCCATCTTTTTAGGCTCCGTGATGATCTTCAAACACCAAAAATGTTATTTTGTGAGCGCACAATTGAATCCACAACTCTGGAATACTCCAAATGTGAAAAATACCTTAACGCGCCCAAACATGAAGCCACAACGAACGAGCATCAAGTAAAAACAACAAGTCGCAATAGAACCAAGCGCAAGGAATGCTCAAAGTCGTTTGTTCGTTTGAAGAGGGCGAATATGAAAAAGAAAATTCAAGAAAATATTCTTAACACGAAAGGTTTTGATGCAGATAAAATCACCATTCCTTTCAAGTATGGAAAAAGTGATCTGAATCTCTTATATAAATATCTCGTGAGGCAACGGGATGCTTCGCACTCGGATAGTACGTTGCTTAAATGTGAACAATGTGGAAAAACATATGCAAATGAGTATTCGTTGAATGAGCATCGAATGTTGCATTTGAATCCTGATACATTTAAGTGCGATCAGTGTGAAAAAAGGTTTACATCCAAGAGACATTTAAAAAGGCATACAATCACACATTCCAACCCCGGATTGCTTACGTGTGAAAAATGTGGGCAAATTTTTCAATGTGTGTATAACCTGAGAGAGCATCAGCAGTGGCATTTAAATCCTGATGCGTTTAAGTGCGATCTACAGGTATGTGACAAACGGTTTACGACTGCGGGAGCATTAAAGAGACATAAAATCACACATTCATTGCTTACATGTGCAGAATGTGAAAAATCATTTCCAGATAGGTATTTGCTAAAGGATCACCAGAAGTTGCATTTGAATCCTGACATATTTAAGTGCAAGCAATGTGGCGAAAGATGTTCGTCTAAGCAAGGATTAAGGCGGCATAAATTCAACCATCCGAAACGTGAATTGCTTGCATGTAAACTGCGCCAAATCAAACGTCTGAATCGTACGTTGCTTAAATGTGAACAATGAGAAAGAACATTTGCATCTGCCAAATGGATGAAAAAGCACCAGAAATTCACACATTTGTTTCCTAAGTCGTTTCTATGTGAAAAATAAAGAAAATTATTTGCTATAAACTATCGATGTGTATCATATCAAAATATTAACTGAATATCGACTAATAATTACATAAATTGAAATAATTCTGTAAAAAATCATTATTTTAATATTATTTTTTAAATCGAAAAGCTACTTCTGACGTTTAAAAAGTTATAACTATGAATTATTAATTGGAAAGTGTAATATTACAAAAACTATAGTAGTCTGGGTAATCCTGGGCTATGCCTTTGAAAAGCAGGGGCCCTCGGCGCCCACCGTAGTTCTCCAAATATTTGAAGACTACTAAATTGAACACATGACGAACCCTTTAATTGCCTGCTGTTTGGCGCTGGGGCGTTCACTCTGAAACTTTTCTTATTTTCGTTTCCTTGATGACCATGACCGTGTGTGCAAAATCTTTTGCGAAAATTTAAAAATATAATTAGTATAGAAACTGCTCTTTCCACAAGAACTGTTATGCCAATTTATCTAAGCGAATTTTTTTTCAGACAGGCAAAACTCATGTTTTCTTGCATAAAAGTTTGTTGGTCTGAAATTTATTGCAACGCTTCCGCTTTTCTTGAGCGATCTGTTGATGATATACCAGAGATACGCTGTTCAAAAAACAAGTTGTAAATTTGTCGTTACACACGTATGCGTTCTTTAAGATATTTCCGTTTCTGTAATAGTTTCCTTTTGACGAGAAAAACTACAGGCATTTTTAAGTCATTTTTGTTACCGACTGTTGTTGTTGGGCAACATCGACAAGTTACTGCGCGAGCAGCATGTTTCCGACTTCTTGACAGACTCGGCAAATTGACTGCTGGCAATGCTGAGTTCAGCTGACACTGACAATTGGCTGCCGTTGAGCTGAGCCGCGCATAACCTAAAAAAAGCTGATTTAACGGTTGGCCATGGAGTCCGTATGATGTTGTGAAAAGGATTCTGATTACACTAGTGAAAATCTCGTGGTGCTTGAATTTTCGTCGCACTTAAGTGTCTGCCCGTCAAATATTCATAACAATGGGATCGGTAGATAATAATTATCAAAATCTGTGTGATAAGCTCGAAATTTTGGGGTACACACAGGCACTGCCATCGAGTGCCGCTCCACTAGTAGGCATCCTTCTTGAAGATCTGATCAAGACGACGGAGTCGCTTCGAAATACCAAGCTAGAACTGTTGAAATATATGGAGGTACATATAGCAAATTATTTCAGTCGCATATAGTAGGCAGGCACTTAAAACTTCAATTATCAACTGGAATTTCTATTTTTCTCCACTTCCCTTTGCGAATTTTCAAGGAGAAAAGCTGCTGGGAGTTGGGAGTCGAGCCCTACAAGTGCGACAATTCGAGGCTTCTTTCGGAGTGCAACGCATTGCATCTGGAACTGATCAAGCAAAAAGACGAGTTTGAGGCGAAAATTTGCGGTGCGCTTTGCATATTGATTCTGTTTAAAGTCTCACGACATTAATTGACATCCGTTTTCCAGACTACCGTTTGGAAATTAGAAATCTAGAGGCCGACAAACGCCACTTCGAGGAACATTGCGCGCAACTCGAGAAAAATGTTAGGGAGCTGCTCGTAAAAGTGTCGGGGAATTCGAAAACTAATAAGAACGATGTGAATATGAGTAAGGACACGTCGACACGCGCTTGGTGATTTTAACAGTGTTTCGAATGAATTTCTTAGGTAAGAAGCCGTTCGTATCGACAGTGAAGACTGGAGGGTATGTCGCGAACACATCGGAACCGGCCAATGCGTATCGATGTGCGAAATGCAGCAGCATCGTGTGGACGAAACACATCGACGGGAAAGTGCAGGAAGTGCAATTAATGCAGAACGGATTGCAGTCGCAAGCAGATCAAATTGCTTGGTTGAAGGAGAAGGTGAGTGATAGTAATCGCTATTAAAATAATTACCGCCTTGTTGGTGAATGTTAAGTGTTGCGATAATTTGGTTTCCTGAATTATATATGTATATATTAATCATTGATTGTTAACAAGTGTCTTCGTCTCGCATAGTTATGCAAATTCCCGGATCATTTGTTACATTTGCCATGCAGCGTTGTAGTTGGTTGGTTCGTTGTAGTGGCAGCCCCCTTTATCTAAAGGTGGCTCACTTAGGCCACGATAGGCCCATTGTGGTACCACAGAAGATATGGACGGCACTATAACCTGCGGGATGACGAGAACCATCCAGAATGTCGTATGAAGTGGGCTATGTAGCTAATATGTAAATCAGCTACCACTGTGAAGTTGTCCAGGTAGGGCGAGCCCAAGGTTTGCATGCGCTTCCTGGACAGTGCTGGGCATTCGCACAGAAAATATTGAATCGTTTCCTCCGATCTGCAGCTGCGGCACAAATCGTGGAAAGGAGCACCCAGTCTTTCTGCATATCTGCCAATGACACAATGTCCCGTCAGTACGGATATGATGAAACTTAATGTTTCACGGCTCGTGTTGAGGAGCTGCTTGGTGCGCTTTGAGCTCAGTATCCTGCAGGTTTCTTCCAGCAGCCAAAACTTGTTTGCAGCCTCTTTATAATACTGTTTGAAACTTAACTTGATGGATGGCCGATTTGGGAGTTAATGTATAATCCCGGAGCTCAGAGCAAGCTCTCGCTAGGGCATAAGCTCACTAAGACCCGGCTCCCAGTAAAGAATCACTTCACAGGGAAGCGACATCGCAGCGTGGTAGATCAAAAAATAAATGCCTCGAACAATTCACGCTGGAAGCGAGGATTATTTAAACTCCTGCTCTTGAAAACCCTCAACCACCGTCAGTACACCGTGTAGGTAAACATGCAGCTCACTTTACACAAGCCACTAAGTAAAGTGTGTTTCACAAAAACGTGTCGCCAAAAAAAAGTACGAAAAGCACTAGGAATCGTTTAAATTAAATTTATTTCTTCAATTACATAGAAATATATTTTTCGCAACTATATCAATATGGAATCCATTCGCAGTTATTGTCAATTATCGCCTGACATATTTTTGTGCAAGTCTGACTCAATTTCTGTGCATATTCCATAGTAAAACCTTGCCCTATATTCTTGAGGGTCCGCGTGAGCTATCATGTGATGGTTACAGGGTCTGTCCGAAAAGTAATGTCACCGATTTGATTAAAAAAAAAATTTTTGGTCAGATCCTTTACAAAAAACTCGCCTCCCGCATTGATCCAGCGACATTTCCAGGCATCGAATACGTCACGGAAGACTTTTGAAATCTCCTTTAGAGCCTTGGTGCAAGCCTCTTTGACCTTTTCAACTGTCCCAAAAGATGACCTTTTCAAGAAGTTTTCAAGCGAGAGAACAGAAAAAAGTCCGGGCAAGCCAGGTCAGGACTGTGGAGTGGTTGGGGAATCGTTGGTACCTTTAAATCGGTTAAGAAGCTGGTTACGAGGAAGGCGGTGTGAGCTGGCGCATTGTGATGGTGGAATTTCCAATTGGTTGCGATGTCAGGCCGAACGCGATGAACCTGTCGTTTGAGTCTTTTGAGCACTGAGCAATGTTGAATGTCTGACGGTCTGAATTCAAAAGGTCTTTCATACGCGTGACATTGCCGTCAGTGGTTGACGTTAATGGCCATCCAGCGCGCGCTTCATCGCCAACATCTTTACGACCTTCTAAAAAGGTTTGTGTTACCGAAAAACTTGCCGTTTTCACAAAGAATCATTGTCAAAGGCTTTCCCTATCATTGGAAAAGTTTTCACTGTTGACTTTCCGAGTTTTATGCAAAACTAGATAACAATCCTTTGCTGCATTTTGACTTGCACGGTATACAAAAACAAGTTCCACGTAAAACACGTGTCCTTACTTTCCGGATGGTCGGGAAATACTGAGCGACCGCTTGTTAGAAAGCTGTTTTTCCGCTCTATTGAAACAAATCGGCTTTATAACGTTACGGCGTAAAGCCGCTTTACAATCAAGTCAGCGACACACCGGACACACCCTGTATATTTTTGCCTCTTAATTTCTCCTTCATTAGTGACCACACGTTTTTCTATTGGGTTCGCGTCTGGGCTTTGTAATGGTCAATCTAAAGTTGTTACTGCGTTTCCTTCTTTCCAGCTGGTGTAAAGACGACTTCCATGTTTAGGATCGTTATCCTCTTGTAGAATCCAACCGCGATCGTCGGCTTCATATAAACTGTCAACCATTTTTATAAAGTTTGATGATTGATTCCGTACTCAGGGTTTTCGTAAAAACGATTGGTTTCCCGAATCCGTCTTCCGAGAAGCATTCGTAAGCGTGCACCTTTGCCGGGTGTTTAACTGTACGCCGCAAAATTCTTTCACTCTTTTTCGTCCAGACTCTTTTCCAGTAATTACATAAAACAAATGAAGATTAAAATTTCGCTGAGTCCAATTTAGTCTCTTTTCGAGCAACAACGGCTTCGCAAGTTTACTTCTTCTTTTGATGCCAGATTCTTGGAATCTCCGCCTTACCATACTAATTGTTACACTAACTCCTTAGTTCAGCAGTTTCTGTCTCGCATTTCGTGGCGTCAGTGCTGGGTTCTCCGCAAACAAGCTGCAGATGACCTTATCTTGCCTTTTAGAGGTCGCTCTCTTACAACCTCTACTTGGCTCATCGTAAACATTACCAGACTCTTTAAAAATCTCAACCCACTTCTTAACGAACGAAGCAAAAGTTTTAGTATATCTTGCAGCGCGTGGGAAACTCATTCTTGCTCGTTTTGGAAGACTTGTCGAGAACACTGCCTCAAACCACCTTTTATATGTGGAACTCAAATTGTCATGACGCTTTATTTCCCAAGTAAAGAAAGGTCTAAACGCGTACGCTTATCTACAGCGGTGGACACCTAAATAGACCACTTGCAGTTCTATCAATGAAACAACTGATTTTGTACTTATGAAGTATTTATTGAAACTATAAAAGCTCATTTAAAGTGTGAAATGATAAAGTTTGACAGCGTTCGTTAGGAATAGATCTCCAGGCGATCTGAATAAGGTCTCAAAATTCAGCTGCATTTCTAGGTTTCACCCTGTTGATGTGAATTTCGACATCATTCCACAGGTGCTCGATCGGATTTAGATCAGCAGACTGGGCGGGCCATTGTAAAACGGTGACATTTTTAACAATAAGGTAACCCTTCACAAGATGAGAAGTGTGCTTAGGATCATTGTCGTGCATAAAATGCCATATCAGTGGCATATTTTCTTCTGCAAAGGAGATCATGTGGTCCTCAAGAATTCGTTTGTAGATGTGTTGATCCATTTTCGTGTCTATCTTGATTATTGGTCCCACCCCATGCCAGGAAAAAGCAGCTCACATCATCACATTTCCGCCACCATGTTTAACAGTTTTCTGTGTGCATTTGGGATTGTGTTGTTGGTTAGGTGGACGCCAAACATACCTTTTCCCATCTGCTCCGAACCTGCAAAACCGAGATTCATCACTCCACAGCACATTTTTCCAGAAGCTTATCGATTTGTTTAGATGTTCCTTTGCAAACGATTTCCTCATTGTTAAGTTCTTGTTTGTCACAAGTGGTTTTTTTTTGAGCGATGCCTCCTCTCAGATGTTTTTCTTGCAGACGTCTTCTAATTGTTCTCTCTGATACAGAAACATTATTTTCTTTCAGCATATTGCTTTGGAGCTCGAAACGGGGTCGGCGACACTGGCTCTGTATATAACATTGTCCTCTTTTTTCGTTGTTTTTCTTGACCTTTTAGCTCTCGGAACGTTTTTGGCACTGCCATAGAGGTCCTTATGACGTAGAGCATTGTAAACTATCATCCGCGAACACTGCAGGTGTTTGGATATTTCCGTAATTGTCGAACCTATGTCCTTCATGTTGCAGATGATCTCACGCTTTTCTTCGGAGCAATGTGGCCATCTTCCCATCTTCAAAACCATTTCTTTATATTTAACTTTCTTAAAAACTAATGTTAACTGTACTTACTTTCAAATAAATTTGTTATTAGTCAAGAAAATTACCTTCGACTCAATAAAACTAAACGTGTACTATTTAGGTGACCAGATAAAAACACTTTACATTTACTTTTTACATTGAAAGACGCAATGCATGGGAAGATGCATTGCGTATTTTATGACGATGCTCAAAACTACTTCTAACAAATGTGTGCATGCGATAAGAAATGTAAACATTCGATTCCTGGCTGCATGTATACAGGAAATTTAAATTGAACAGCCTGCGAGGATAGTGTTTTATTTACGTAGTCACCACTGTATATAAAGACTATTGCAGGCATTGATTTGTCATTAAATAATACGTTCAAAATGATTTATACATGACTCTTATTAGAATACCTTTCGCGTCGTTCTGTGGCGAAGCAAAGGGATATATTCTGCCTCTGTCTTGAAAACTAATAGATCAACAACAAACTGCTGTGCTGCTTTCCTTAGACGGGATATTTATTTTATTTTTCGTAGATACGTATTTCGAGCACCAGTTGTGCCCTTCTTCAGTACCTTTGACTACTAATTCAGTGCAGCCATAGATGGGTCTATATATATATATATATATATATATATATATATATATATATATATATATATATATATATATATATAATCAAATCTCAGCAAAGAGAAGACGTATTAAAATTAACTCAACTGATTAATTTTATGACCTTTCCTGGCAGATAGATTTCCAATCGCGGGCGATATTATCTCTTTGGAGATCGTTCAGCCTGTATAACTCGGTCGATTTCCTCCTTCCTTTGCTACTGACCTCAGTAGCTTCGATTGTACATTCAGGTACTGAAGAAGGGCACAACTGATGCTCGAAATACGTATCTACGAAAAATAAAATAATAAATATCCCGTCTAAGGAACGCAGCACAGCAGTTTGTTGTTGATCTGTTGGATAAGGTGTGGAAAACATCGGCGACAAAAATACTTTTGAAAACTAAGTTCAAGTAAAGTTGAAAACTAATTGGTTGCAGTATTAAATAATCCTATCCTTAATCATCAAGGTTAGGAAATTATAAACCGTACAAAGAAGTATATATGACCCATCAAAATGACTATCTTAAAAATATGAAAAGTGCGTACGTAAGATTTGTCAACTCTGTTAAATCAAAATAGAGACATTACAGTATTTTCTATGCGAATACAATGTAGCATTGTAAAAACGACTAGAACACCAGTGCACAGAATTCCTGCCTCTCAAAACAAAGTGATAAAATCAACCCCAAAGGACATTTCGAAATACTATAATTCTCACAACCTGTAAAAGCAAAAAAAAAAAACAAGAAAAATATATTTATTTTGTCCGCCTTGCTCGTATCATTAACTGATACTACACAACGATATCGTACCATTAGATAGAAAATAATTATTCGCGAAAATTTGCAAAAACTTCAACGGTAAATCGACAACTAACGTTACTCCATAAATTTCAAGTGAAAGAACTTCATGAAAATATTAAAGACACTTCTTTAAATCACTACCATTACGATTCAATGAAAATGTTGCGAAGGACGCAAGCAACGTGTAGAAAATCAATAAAAATCAGTTGATATTAACGTTGCCATAAATTCAACCAGTCTTTTAGCATTTCCTTAAGGATTGCGTGCAAACATTCATTAAATTAGTGATATCACGTGAGACTTAGCAAATAACATATTATGGAGTTGATACTAAGTAACAAATGAAGTTCTATTTCTAACGCCTTTGAAGTATGCCTCGCTAAAATAATTGGAGTATGCACGCAAGGTGCCGATAAGTAATTTCGATTAGATTGATGGAACCGTTTGTATTGGTATCATTCTTATTTTAGATTTTCAATGTCAATCGGTAAGGAAGTAAAATTATGATATTGTAATTTATTTATGTATTCTATTAATGTAAATTGTGCACCATTATTAATCGTTTCTCAGACTCTCCTTGAAAATCAATTTGAGTGACAATAATTTGTATTCAAATTGCTTACAGCTTGAACGGCGAGATCGCGAGATATGCCGTTTAAATGATCTTCTTGCTGGCGGTCGGCCTATTGATGTCTTATCACAAGATTGCTGCTATAAAAATGTCGGAACGCTATCCGAAGATGTGGAGGAGTTGCAAAAAGAGAAGGTGGAGCTATTGAAAAAATATCGTGATGCTCAAAATGCGATGCATGAAGCAATGCAACGCGCCATCGCCCTTGAAGAGAAAAACAAAAAAATCGAAAGGGAGCTGGAAGATTTTCAAAAAGAAGCTTTAACTATGGAAAGCGAAGCAAATGCTGAGATTGTGAAAAAGGAAAATGAAATTATTTTTTTGAAAAGGGAGCTGGAAAAGTTTAGGGAATATCCAGAAAGAGACTATTCAAAATCGTCGGATGAGAAACGGAAACTACATGAAAAATTGAATTCGCTTACACAAAAAGGTACGTTAGGCATGTTTAGTATTTAATGGGAAGCTGTATGGCTTTGATGTTTGCAGAAAAAGAGTTAACGAGTGAACTAGAAAGGATGAAAAAGAAAAATACAAAATTAAAAAGCAAACTCGACACAATTCAAAAAAGTAAGTAAAATATTTTGTGTGTTGTTATTAGACATGTGTAACGCAATGCTGCGCCGCGCTTTTACGCTGATACAATCTCTTTGAGACCAATTTATTTATTTATTTATTTATTTAGGAAAAATTCAATGTACAGATTAGATCCAATTACACATTAAAATTACAGGGTTGCAATTTTTGAAATTAAAGTACGTTTAAAAGAATAAAAAGATGAGGACATAGGACCAAGTTGAAGTGCATCATGCTGTCTCATTATTCTCTGCAAAGGAGAGTTATAGTATACAGCTAATTCAGCAATGGTGGGGTTAAAAAAGTTGAAACTCCTGGTGTTATGGGAAGGAACGCGAAGTGCTATGCTTTCGGATGCAGGACACATGATGAGGCCGGTATATAACTTATACAAAAAACATTGATCGAGAAGTACTCTACGATCAAGAAGTGAGGGAAGTTTCAAAATTCTTAACCGATCAGAATACTCCGTATACGGTAGGCCGAATTTATAAAACAAAGATCGTGTAAACTTACGTTGAACGGACTCAAGCAGTGTACGATCACAAGCATGATAAGGCGACCAAACAACCGAAGCATACTCGAGAATGTTTCGCACCAGGGTTTGATAAAGTGTGAGGGAGCTTTCGATAGAGGAGAACTGTTGGGAAGTTCGAAGTACGAATCCAGACATACGTGATGCACGATTTACTAAGTCGGAATAGAGAAAATTAAAGCGAAGTCTCTCATCGAAAGTAACTCCAAGGTCTTTGATAGTGTTAACTCTTTTCAATTCACTGTTGTTAATATGGTAGATGGCGTCAAATGGTGTTTTTTTCAAAGAATAACACATCATAAAGCATTTGTCTACGTTAAGCGTTAGGCCATTTTCTAAACACAAGCTAGACAAGATGTTGATGTTAGCTTGCAGGTTGAGGCAGTCACTATAGTTTTTTATGCGAGCGAAAAGCTTAAGATCGTCAGCGTATAAAAGACATTCGCAAGAGAAGCGATGTGGCAGGTCATTTATGTAAAGAAGAAAGAGAAGCGGTCCTAGAATTGAGCCCTGAGGGACACCTGATTTAGGAGAAAATGGACACGAAGTGCAGCCATTGAAAACTACACGGCAGCTTCGGTCGGTAAGATAAGAAGATAGCCAACCCAAAAGAAAGTCAGGGAAGCCAAGGGTGACTAATTTATTTAAGAGAATATCATGAGGCACTGTATCAAATGCCTTTGCAAAATCTGTATAAATAACATGGACGTCCAGTCTGGACTCGAAAAAATTTGCAACAAAGTTTGTAAAGCCAACAAGATTAGAGGACGTGGAGTGAAGGGAACAAAAACCATGTTGCTCTTTTGCAATCAGATGACCAAAGTGATAGAGAATAAAGTTATGAATATGTTTTTCCAGTAGCTTGGAGCAGACCGAAAGTAGGGAAATTGGTCGGTAGTTTGACGCTAAATTATCGGGGCCATCTTTGTGTATTGGGACAAGAAGAGCATCTTTCCAATAGTTTGGGAATGTTCCGGCAGTGATGCTTTTATTAAATATTATGCTCAGCGGAAGGCTTATAACATCTTTCGTTCGCTTTAAAAAAAGGGTAGGAAGGCCATCAGAACCAGCTCCTACATTTTGGTCAAGATTTTCTATCAGAGATTCAACAAGAAATGATGATGTGTAGGGCGGTGAGATGACAGTGAGGAAGTGCCTAAATCTTATATTGGGACTGGCAATCGGTTTAGGCGATAAGAAAATGGATTGAAAGTGTTGTGCAAGTAGGTTACAGCAAGTCTGGGGTAGATTGGCATGAGAAGTACCAAGATACATGGAGGCTGAAGGAGTTGCGCGAGAGCCGCGAATATTTTTGACATGTGACCAAAAAACCTTCACGTTGCCTGCTCTAATAGAGTTTTCAACATTCTCATAGTATGAGAGACGAGCCTGATTTAATTTAAGTTTGGTCAGATTACGATACCAGACAGAAGTCTCAGCAGCGCAGCAGAATAAGCAATCAAAGAAGAGGCAAACAATGTGTTGGCGTTGGCGTTAGAGCTGAAAAGTCTAGTTCGGCGCATCAAGCAACGCGATTCCAGCGTTATGCATGTACCGAAGCAGAATTGTGACTAGTGAGTCAATCAAGACATTCCATAGCACCAGCGTATTGCGCTGATCCCGGGACTGACGTTGTAGTCAAGGTATCAGCGCAGTAAAATCCAATACGTTACACATGTCTAGTTGTTGTTACAGATTTGTAGGAATCCATTTATAATTTTCTTCACAACCAACAGATGTGCCGAACGACGACATGACTTCCCAATTGACTGCCGCTGAAGAAGAAGTGAAGCGATATAGACATGAAAGAGACTTTTTCCATAAAGAATATCTGAAAATGGTGGAGAACTACGCTTCGAATAAGGTTTGGCAAACAAATAATTCGAGCGTTATGCAGTTTACTAGAATGTTATAATTTATAATAGGAAATTGAATTGTTAAGATGCCAACTCGAATGTAAAGAAACGGAAATAAAGGCCTTGTCAAAAGAACTGCTACAAAGTAAATATCAAAAAGGTCAGCTACAGGATGATAGCCGTTCAAGCTCCAGTCATTCAGTACAAGCAGCAATTATGCGTGCGGAACGTGAACGCGATGTTGTGAAAGAGGAATTACGAATGTTGCGCAACGAGCGTGATTGCTTGCTCGAAAAATTAGATTGTGGTGCTGAATCGCAAATAGCGGAGCAATGTCGCATGCAAGAGGAAAATCGCTTGCTACAAAGTCGTATATGTAAACTTGAATCGGAGAGGCGCGAACTAATGGCAGCCCATATTCCTGAAAAAACCCAATTGGCTTTGGTGAAGGAAGAGCTGGAGGAGATGAAAAGACGTGTCAAAGAATTGCAGTGTGAAAATCATAAAATGTCAACAACAAATAACCAACTTAGGTAAGATTTCAATGAAATTTAATGAATCATAATGGCATAAAATAGGGTAGTGCATGGTTTCAGGTCAATATATTTTAAATTTATAATTCTGTGTCAAATATTTCGGTTGCATCTTTTTACAAATTCGGATAACACAAAATAATTGACCTTAAAAAGCTTACAAAGCAATCAACGTCCACTTTTTTATTATCAAATATAATGAGAATTTAAAATAAATGCATGTGCAAATATGATTTTCAATTCATCACGCCATACAAAATGCGTTGTTTAAATTTTTCCTCGTGACCATCATCTGACTTCGATACGGCAAAGCAGTGATTTGTTCTTGGGGGCCATTTCTACGCGCAGTACGGAAAGCAATCTGGTCGGAAACGGTCGGTTGACTTAATAAAATGTACTATTTTCATCGCGTTGGATAGAATATCTTTTAAATTATCTGGAATCGTTTTGGTTGCAAGCCCATGCCTATGATGTTAGCTGTGTGTCCTTTGCTCCCGCTGCAAATGGGCGGAGATCTTTTACATATGAATTGCGTTCGCAAAAATCCTTTAATCACTGGCAATTGCATTGAATAAAAAAACATAACTTTTATAAAATATTTTAAACAAACCAATTAACAAAAAATAAATAAATAGAAGTTCAATTTTTATCAACAAAAAAGAAGCATTAACTGCTAGAATTGACTTCAGGTCCGGTGACGGGGGAAGCCAATCCAGGAGCTGAACATCATTACCTGAGAACCAATTCGTTAATGCTCGCGACTTGTGACACGGCGCGTTGTCTTGCTGGAAACGGACACCATCCATGTTGGTGTCGCCAAACATTTTATTGAAATACGGTTCCAGCGCAGTCTCCAGTAATTGGATATATTTTTTTAAATCCATTTGGTCCTCATGCACCACGATTCCGCCCTCTCCATATGATGACATGCAACCCCATACCATTATACTTCCTCATTCGTGTTTTACAGTTGGTATCACACATTCAGGCATAAATTCTTCGTCCATTCTGCGTCTGACATAGGTCGCACCCGCGGTACCAAACACCTGAAACTATGTATTACAAAAAGAATTAAACTTCCAAATAACTAATCATAATTTATTTGTTCCCTGTTACATCCAGGGTTTCTTCCGGGCTTTGTAGACTTTGAGCCCGGCATTTTGGAGTCTTCTCCTTACTGTTCTGGCAGAAAAAAAATTCTAAGTGCTTAAAGACTATACTTTAGAAAACCATCTAGATTTCACCCTTCAGACATTTCAATCGTCCCAAATCTTGGCGGCCATGTCGGCTTCAATTTTTAAATATGTTTGATTCCACGCTCTGTACATCCATGGTTGGTTGCTTGGTTGTAGTGGCAGTCTGCTTTATCCAAAGATGGCTCACTTAGGCCTTTATAGGCACTAGAACCTACAGGATTACGAGAACCATTTAGATTCTCGTATGAAGTTGGCTATGCAGCTAATGTTTAAATCAGCTACTTCCGTGAGGCTGTCCAGGAAAGGTGAGCCTAAGGTTTGCATGCTTTTCCTGGCTAGTGCTAGGCATTCACACAGAAAGCGTTGTATTGTTTCTTCCTCTTCATCTGATCAGAAATCATTGGAAGGGACACCCAATCTTTCTGCGTGGTTACCGATCAGACAGTGTCCCGTCAGTACGGAAACGATGGAACTCAGGGTTTCACGGCTTGTGTTGAGGAGCCGCTTGGTGCGTTTGGAGCACAGTGCGTGCCAAGTTTGCCTGGTCGCCCTGCAGGTTTTTTCGAGCAGCCATGGTCTATTTGCAGCCTGTACGTAGTACTGCTTAAATTCTAGCTTTATGGAGGCTAGAGGTTGGCCGACTTGGCGTGTAAGTGTATACTCCTGAAGCTCAGTGCCAGCTCTAGTTAGGGCATCTGCTTCGCAGTTTTCCGGTATATCACTATGTCCCGGCACCCAACAGAGAATTACTTCACAGTGAAGCGATATCACGTTCAGTTGTAAGCGACATTCCATTGCAATTTTGGATGAGGTATGCACGCTGGATAATGGTTGGATAGCAGCTTGACTGTCAGAAAAGATGTTTAAATTTCTTATGGAAATTTTCTGGTTTCTCAGCCAGTCTACTGCCTTGTAAATCGCAATGACCTCTGCCTGAAACACGCTGCAGTGGTCTGGTAACCGGAAAGATAGTTTCAGGCCCAGCTGCTCTGAGAAAACGCCACAGCCAACTCTTCCATCCATTTTTGATCAATCAGTGTAGATGTCAATCGATTCCTGTATCTCAATTCTTTCTATGGTCCTGTATATCCAAAATTGTGTTACATAAAAATTTGGCCATATAGCGAAATGTTTGATAAAAAAGGTTCCAACTGAACTGAACTGTCGACGTTTTTTTTTTATATTTTAAAAGTGTGCCTTCTAATGATTCAATTTAATGGAAATTAAATGATGCACAGCGGTCGATTAATCATCCAGAAAAAGCGATCATGAATATTGTCGTTCTAAACTTTGTAATCGTTGCTCCTGTGCGCTGTCTTAAAAGTTATTTTTGCTGTTTTCAACATCAGTCCGATTGTGAGGGTATTCAAAAGATTATACATTAAAACACTCTGCAGAAATTATATATCAATTCTCTGATATCTATCTATTCGGACATAAAACTCACATAGCTACGACAAGATATCACGCAAAATTCTATTGTTTTCACATTTGAACTCAACTATATATAACTTGTAAATATTCTAAATCACTTGCTCTCATTGAACTAATTACGAAGCTATCTGAATACAGTTTCAAACACTAATTTTACAAAAAAAAAACAGCCAGAAACAATGGACTATTTATTTTCAGGCTATAAATTGTATCTTTACACCCATCCGTACCACAAATCTTTTCGAAACGTCGCTAGAAAACCACTCCCAAATTGTTTCATGTTTTTCATTTTCAAACATTCTAATTTTCAGGGTATACCGCTTTGTGTTTTGTTTTAATTAGATTTCATTGATAGGTGATAGGTATCCAATATCGAATAATTTAAAACACTTTGAAAATTTATTACAATTAATAAAATATTGTAAACTAATCAACTGCATTTGACTTTTTCCAGGATTTTGCAAGATCAAACCGAAAAAGCATTAATTGATCATCAAACTAAACTCTTAGCTGCCGAGACTAATCTGGAGAATGCTGAAAGTAGACTATGTGCAATCAATACATCACGCGAAAGTGCTGGCAAAGAATTGCCACCCCTACAAAGAGAAATCTCTATTCTCAGATCAAATAATATGTCATTAGAGGCAGAAAAGGATAAAATATTGGTAGTTACCGAACATATACTTCTTAATATGATTATGTTTAATTTATACGTAGAAGGAATACGACAATTGGTTTAATCTAATTGTTTTTTCATCATAATTTCTTCCATTTTCATAAAAAAATCGATTTTTTTAAGCTAATAATTTTAACTTGCTGCCCTTTCTATTCCAGGCTGAACTCGACACAAAAACGGAAACAATTTATCAACTGGAGCACGATCTAAAAGCGATGACAAAACAAAAACACGACATGCAAAGCAAAGTGAAAATGTTAGAAAAAAAGTTGGGGTAAGTAACATTTAAAATATTTTATTTTTCAATGCTGGACGGTACACGTGATTTAAATTAACTATGTCTTAATTATTTTACTCAACAACAACTAGTATGGCACAATTCACTAATGACCATCAGTAATCTCTAAAGAATATTGTCGGTAACTTTGTTTTGTAAATAATTTCTTGCGTCATGATCCTAAGTCGTTTCGTCGTACCCTATTAATTGAAGTATCCACCTATAAAAACAATTTGAATATTTAATAGCTTATCGTATTCGCATTGTGGAAGTTCCCTATTACGATAGCTACCATGCGTTATATACAATTACACTTGTATGAATTGTTTGCCATAGAAAACATCATGCAATGTTGATTGTTTGTTATGTACAATAGATTGAATGAAGTAGCGAAGACATACAAAAATGACTAGCATCTAAAGGCAAGGAGACATAGATTATCACTGGAGAGAGAGAAGATTGTATAGATGTTGAAACAGAGGAAGAATAACATCATTTCACTTGCGTTAAAGAAATGATTTTGCGAAAGCCAAATTTATAGGATCTATGATTATGATTTTGGCTATTTAAATACCTAGCCAGGCCAACGCTGGGTGCGAAACATCTTGTTATTCCTGCTTTGGCCGGTGACGATGTGTAGCCAGGACGACATTTACATTGTGCCCTGTTGTTTGTATCGACAGTTTCCTCGGAAGATGTCTGTTTGATTGGTTCAAGCCATTGGCCCGATCCACATGGGCCCTGAGTGTACAGTTTATGGCAAATGCCATTGATGCTGACCATCACTGGATTCGATTCGCACGCATCCACTTTATTTTCTTCTTTGCTTGATGCGCACGATTGATCCAATCCTCTGATGAGCCCTGTACATCCGCAAACTCCATTATATGAGATACCATCTACCGATGGTCTTGATGTGAAATCGAACACTACTACTTCATGCAACGGACATGGTCCCTGTGATCCAATCTTGTAGCAGGTGTTTTGTTCCGGAAAATACAGACGACCCTTGCCGCAAAAGTTTGGTATGCAGGCCGTGCTGTTAACTAAGAACTCTCCTTCGCGGCATGGGCCGCGTGTGTAAGGTCGATAGCAGGCTCCATCAGGCCATGGAATGTAAGCATTTTTACAAACGCATACTGCGTGATTTGTTGACTCTGCGATTTCTGATATGGTGAAAATGTGGCCCGTCAAACATGGTCCGGAAGTGCCTGAAAAACGGATGGATATAATTCATAATTTTAGAATGAAAATAAAATAATTCGATGTTATAAAGGTGTACACGAATTAAGCTATCACGCATTTGAAATAATTATTTTGACTTGAATTGCAAAGTGAATCCTATATTTCTTTGCCGTTTTATTTTTAATAAAAATATGCTGCGTTTGATGTAAATTTTACTGTATAAAATTCAGGCGTTTGTCAGTGAATATAAACGGCAACTTACCTATTTCGAAACATTGATTTGTTTTCTCATGATATTGTGGTAACTTTGGATGACATCCACATTTTCGACTTGGTAAAAATAAATCGCCTGTCTTTTGACACGGTCCTTTTGTGAAATGTTCGAAGCAAGTATCCTCGTCTTGATAGTAATAGGCAGCTAGTACACCATGATTTTCGCACTATTTCAATAGATGGATAGCAATTCATAGTTAATTTATAGATATACAGTGGTTGTAGTGGCAACTAACCTTACAGTCACCAACAATTTTATTGATCCCAGCGACAAGTAGCTTTCCTTTAGGGCAAGGTCCTCGCGTGTACAATGCATGACATTTTTCATCGGTTGGCCAAAATATCGAGCCGCTAGGACATCGACGAGCCACAATACATTTGCCCAGTTTTTTCACGCGTCTGAAATGTGTGCTAATTGAATTAATTGTGTAAACAAAATGGCGCAAATACAGTTTTTGTAAAAAATTGAATAAAATATTATGTCGTAAAATTTATTTTATTCATAGACCAAGAGAATTGGTGATTGCTGACAGCCCAACTCATTACAGCGCATATACGATCGCAGTTATGTTTCTTTAGTTTTCGCCCAGTCTCATGTTAGTCTATGTTAGTCTAATGTTTCTCTGTTCGTAGACAGACTTTGCCTTCGCGATACAAAGGCATTCATTAAGGGGGTTAGGTATTAAAGTTTAATTTTTGCATAATATCTCAAGAATATTGTGTCAAAATTTCAAGTCGATTGGATCAAAATTGACGAAGTTATTAGTATTTTTATACCTGTCGGATTTTTATACCTATCCGACCCGAGCGCGCTATTGTTCATTTGTCACTATCAGATGTTTCGCTGAAGCTGAAAGACAAACTAAAGAAGGCAAGATTCGTGGTAGACAGGAGCAAAAAGGTGCTTTAGACATCATGGATGATAGCAACAGCGTGAGTTAAGCCGATAATATTCGCTTATGAACATTTTATACCAGATTTTTTAGTGTTCAAAACTCTAAAGCGTTTTCTCCACAACTCACGTTATCAAAGACGGTGCCCCTCATAACTTGAAAACTACAGCACCGATCCTTTTGAAATTTTGAACACTATCTCTGTACATAATTTACGAAGTAACGTGGGAGAGCGGCTTTGTTAATAGTTTTTATTTTACAATAACAAATTAGCCGATTTTTTCGCAAAAAATCGTGTTTTCCCCTTCAAAGTGTTCCAAAAAAAGTAAAAAACTGAAATTTCAAAAAACCCTCCCAGCGTTACCTGGGAAAAACCATTATCTAACGAATGAACTTTGACTTTTTAAATACAAATGATCCAGCACCAAGTTATGAGGGACACCACAATTCTACTTTTTTCCGAGACATGTCCGAATAATTGCTGCCATTGCCGTATTTTTTAATATTTCTTCTTGAAAATTTTATACAATATTCTTCGAATGTCATACTTTAATGTACCATTGGTTTTAATACAGAGATTTTAACTGTGTCGTCACAAAAAAAAAATCCTTAAGCAAAACTACTTCTATTTTTCGACTTGGGGTTTATCTCCAAAACCCGGTTTTTCAGTGCCAGCTTGGTTTAATTTTCATTTAAGAGAAAATGATATTTTCAGTGCTAGTTTAAACATAAGTTGAACGCCTGAGCTCTTCTGCCCAAACAGGCATTTTTTACGTGTCTTATCCCCTTTCGAGATGCAATAACTCCCGTCAGTGTACAGTGATTAAAACAAACAATACCGCAAACGTCTTGGGACAAATTTGTCCTCAAATTATCTCTGAACGTGTTTCGTGATAAAAGGGAAAACAAAGAAGTGGTGGCGCTCGAAAGATGATCCCTTCTTTTCGGGTGTCGTTTTTTTTCGTGTGTAAAGTTGTTATTATTGACACCAAGTGAAAGTAATGCATCCACAAGTCTCCGCAATTAAATTCTACATAAGTTTTCCATATCTTGCTTTTTTGGGGGAAGCCATGGTTTTCAAGATATGAATGTTGTTGTTAATTTACCACGATATTTGAGGGTTCTCATAAGAGTGACATTATTTCATAATTTTAGAAACTCTATTCAAACTTTTGTTCTACTTCAAATATTAATGAACTTCCTCGCTAACATGAAAACTAATGATTGTTGAAAAATAAGTTAAATTCCACTTTGTAACTGCGTAAATATTGTTTGTAATTATTCCGACCAACTTATTAATCTTCCCTTGGTCGATTTACTTAAATACATACCCTGTTTTCCATGTACTCAAAGTTCTAGAATCAGCAATCGGACTAAAGTACTCGTCCTCTTCGCATGGTCCTTGGGTGAACAACGTATGACACTCATTGTTTGTTATACTTTGCGCCGTTCCAGGCGGGCATCGACATTCAGCACTCTGATCATTACTAGATGGTGGACTCAATTCCATGGTGTCCGGACACGGGTAGCCCACTTGGAAGATTTTAAAGCATTTCTTAAGTGGCGGCCAATAGAGCATTTGCCAGCCGCCAGGTAATGCAGCGCATGGGTTTTTGTCGGTGTTGCTCCAAGGTGGCGGCACGATTGCGCCATTGGTACCAGTGCACATGAGAGCGCTCAGTTGAATCACAACAACGATTAACGTCCGAAGTGTGCAGCACGACGTTCCAAGCCAGCATAACGCAAGATTTGTCTTCATTACACAATATCTAAAAAAATATATACGAAAAATACGAAGCCATGAATTGAAAATTGTATAATTATTAATAATACAAAAGTATTATTTCCGACATTGAATGAATGATTCCCTGAACAAGTACTGATTGATGCTTTACGCTACTGACACCCAAAACAATTTTCGAAATCACTTCATTACACTGGCTCGCAAAATTTTGATGACATTAGATTGAATTATTATAAAAAAATGGTTAGGTGTTGTTAGCCTTAAACGACTCAATTTATTGAAACTAGTGAGTGTGAAAAAATGGTAAAGAACCGTATAATTGTTAAATGTTAAACATTCGTAATTTCGACGGATAAAAAATTATTGCGCGTAAAATTAGAATGCTTGGACGGTTGTAAGTTACTTTTACGACATTGAATCTTTGATCAAAATGCAACTCTTCTTCTTGTAGAACATATTGCAAAGATCATGGTCTCTAGAAAAAGACGGACAATCAAATAAATAAATTTAAAATCATTCGTGAAATTGAAAACGGGTTCAAAAAAAAACTGAATTTGTACAAAATTAAAAATAGGAACATTTACAATATCTAACATTTGGAAATATCAGATTTTTTTAAAAAGTGAAGTGGCATTCTAACACAAAACGAATGAGTATCCGATTTATCCATTGGATTTTTATGGAACTCAACCCGTTTTTGATCGCGTATAGAAGGAATAATCAGAACTCCATAAAATTTTGTGTGAAGGCTAAGATAGGATGTTATTTTAGAGGCATAAAACTTTTGAAACAAATGAAACACAATTAACTTGTGGAAATGGTCAAGTTTTTAGATTTATTAACTTGCAAATTTCCTGGTATTTAGTGTTCAAAAACAATTTTTAGTCGGTCTTTCTTCTGCTGGTATTGTAGTGTGCTTGTTTTCCTTAACTACGAGGGTCAGTCAGAAAGTAAGTTTAAGGGTCCGATTAGGGGGGGAAGAAGTGGTCAAAACAAAAAACAAGGTCATTTTCGAAAAATTCAGACATGTTTTTTATTTTTCTACAAAGTCGCCATCTCTCTCAATACATTTTTTGTATCTACAAACTAATTTCGTAATTAAATTTAAATTTAATTTAAATTTTTAAAGTACGCTGTAACTGCTTCGGTGATGTTATCTGTCGTGTCGAAGCGTATGCCGCCAAACGCTGTTTTCATCGCCGGAAAAAGGTGTAAATCCCTTGGGGCCGAGTCAGGGGAAAAACGAGGATGCTCAAAAGCGTCCCATTTAAATGAGGTCAATTTTTCTTGGGTTAAATGAGTAGAATGCGGACGAGCATTATCGTGAATCAAAAACACTTTGCGACTCAACAAACCTGACCGTTTATTTTTGATTGCTTTTCGTAAACGATCTAAAAAACACCACAGTAGTACTCTGCGTTGATAGTCTTGCCTTTGTCCAGGTAATCAATCAAAAGGATACCTCGGTAATCCCAAAAAAACTGTCGCTAACACCTTGCATGCGGAGAAAACTGCTTTGCATTTTTTCGGCGGTCGGCCACCTTTTGGTACCCATTGCATTGACTGTCTTTCGGATTCTGGCGTGTAATGATCCACCAAAGCTTCGTCACCGGTGACTACTCGATGCAGCAATGATTCCCCTTCCTCCTCGTAATTCTTGAGAAACGTGCGCGCGGCATTCAACCGCTGTGTTTTGTGTTGCTCCTTTAGTAGACGAGGTACCCACCGAACGCTCACATTACGCAGCTGTAATTCGTCGTGAATGATTTTTTGAATGGATGCTCGGCTGCAGTCGATCTTACATCGTACCTTTTCGACCAACTCGGGAATCCTCCTCGATCAGCTGTTTAACAAGCGCAACGTTAACCTTTTTCACTACGCTCGTTGGTCTGCCTTGGCGCGCTTCGTCATAGAGTTCTTTTTTCCGTTTAGGTACGCTGTTCTCCAACGCGTAACCATTTGAAGGCTCATGCATTGCTCAAAGTATACAGACGATAATTCTCGATAAATTTCACTAGCGGATAATTTTTTTGCGGTCCAAAAACGTATCACACTACGCGGTTCACATTTGGACGCTACTTCTACCGGCGTCTCCATTTTAAATTGTTGTAAAAACACAAAAATAGACTTATCGGGCTCAGCGATGCGTCAAATTGGTTAAAAAAGAGGAAAGAACAACCTCCTAAAATTTCGTTAGTTTATCTTTTCACCACGCGGTGCGCTGCCACCCTTAAACTTACTTTCTGACTGACTCTCGTATTTCCTTCTTATATCTAGGTGTTAATTTTATATCTACTCTTCTGTTGTTTTTAACAAAAACTTCCTATTCTGCTTCATTGTCCCTTATAGGTTTCCTACTTTTGTTGTGGAATTGCATGTCTTTTTCCTGTTTTTTTTCCTTTAAGATTTCAATATTATTCTTTCTAGCCTTTTCTAATTGCTCCGGGCTAGTTGAGACGATTCTCCCATAGAACACTTCGATTGGTTTCTTCATTATTGCTGAATAAATACTACAATTATATTCGTACACTGCTCTTTCCAACAGCTCGTCAAATGTCCTGTGAATACCTTCCGTCTTGAGGCATCTCATCAACGCGGTGAGTGTTGAATAATATCGCTCTACTATTACGCTTCACTTATGTACGCGGAGGTTTTATAAACGTTTATGTTTAACTGATCTCGCATCAAGTACATAATAGATGCTGCGTTCAGTGATTTTCCCCGTTGATGACAATCCACTTGGGAACGCCATAGAAAAGAACTTCAATGGAAGTCGCACGTCCTCAATAGCTTTAGAGTTGATCTTCGAGCTTGTGCAAACTTTGAAAATTTGTCTACTGCTGTAAGGACTAAGTGTCCCGCGGTCGAATAGACATCTACATGTAACGTGTGACCTGACAATTCTGGTATGGGGGCAGAATTTAAGATGGGGTTGTTGGGATTGCGTTCTTACTTATTCTCCTTGCATACCGAACATTGTTTGATAATTTGGTTGATTTTAGCACTCAATGTTAGGAATGAATGTTCCATGATTTGCAACTTATTCTCTTTAGCGTTCCTATACGCTCTTTGATTGCAATTTAGAATAATGTTTTCTTGCTCCTGTTCGTTTTGGATGTCTTTAACTTCCTTTTGTGTAAACGTTATCCGATAGGTTTTGAAGTATAACCGGTAAATCTCTTGAATCAGCTCCATAACACTTTTAACACTTTCTTATGTCTTGATTCCATTTATTACTTCCGAGCTCAAGTATCTTTAAACGATTCCTGTGAGGTCTTGCCTGTTGTATTCTGGTTCAGTGAAGGTATGCTTATAATAATTGGGAAAAGGCTTCTCTCGAAATGATAATCAGTTTGCTCACCCTTTTTAAAAAGATTTGAACTCTAAAAGAGTTAATGAGAGCTTCCACAGAAGGGATGAGCTCATGCGAGGAACTATCATCGCTATGTAAGCTGCATGTCAAGGAATTGACATTTGTTTCCTGTTGGGATTCGGGAAAGAGCATCTGCTACAACATTAGCCTTCCCTGGCTTATATTATAGTTCGTAGTCATACTCTTCTAGTATGGCCTTCCACCGCTTCATCTTTACGTTTGTATTTTTGTTATCGAGCGTCTTTTTTATTAATTATGATCATATCTTCGAATTGCCAAACTATTTGAGTTGAAGTGCAAAATGAAATGATCATCAAATTAATTTGCACGAAAAAGTACACAAACTTCCATCGACTATTGTGTTTTTATTTTCTCTGTCACAATCTTTGGATACCTTCGTCGTATTAACATTCGCAGGCTTAGTAATCAACCAAATTGCATATATGTTAGCTGCAATTGGTTACGCACGACGACATTACGTTAGCCCCTAGTATCAAGTTCATCACATAGCCAGCCGTAGCCATGAATGTCCGACTTTTTTTCGGCTAGCTGGCTGCTACCAATCCACAGCAAGATGATTATAGTTTATTGCTACACCCAAATCGGCGTGCGTACACTTGACGAAACTTTTACGAACACATAAAATAGCAACGAAGCTGTTATATAGTGAAGCTTCTTCCGGAAACAGAGAATTTACATTGAGGTTGCCTGAATTACAACAGAAGTTATATGTGCGAATTTTGTTAGGAAGAATGAAGAGGATACACAAATATTTTATTGTCCTTAGGAAAGAGAAGTTCCCTCGCTATGGCTAAGCACTGTTGCGCTCTTTAAAAATGTGTTGAATCAAATTAATTACTATTAACAATGCAATTTCGAAGTGTTTATGCTAATTTTAACAATTTTTCGCTAATTCGTAGTGCTTTAGTATGCATCTTCGAAGGTGTAACGAAGACGGTATTGTGCTTTAGATTGGTCTTGCTGCAATAATTTGTGGGATTGTGTGACTTCAATGCCCGACGATGATTACGAACCGTAAAGCATGCAACTGTGTACGGTTGCCATAAGAGAAAAGCATGAATTAATGGTTTATATTTGGTAGCACCTTTGACATTATTACGTTTTGTTTTGTTTCAAGACATGTTACGTGAGTCAACATTTAATATTGAATTGATTGGTTCCGTGACACCTTGGGGTATTGCTGTTTCGTCGTGGTTTCGCGGAAAAAAATGAATTTCAACGTTTATTTATTCGTAAAAAGTGACCTTAAAACTATTGAAGCGTACCATCCAATGTCAGACAAGTCATGGTTGGCGTTTAAATTTAATTTAGAGATCATTTTTTTCAGTGGGCAATTAGCAAACGTGATATGTAGCGAATTGAGCTGTTGAAGTTGTTGAAAATTTGAGAAAATGGATTTACTGTTTTCTGTATAAAAACCAATGGAAATTTTGAAAGATGAATTGTATCCGAAAGCAATCGATATCCAACAGCGTTTGAATGCGATTTTAATTAGATTTGATAGTTCAAAATTTAGCAATTTACTACGAAGACTTACGCTGTGCGATTTGGTTGGTAAGATGAGGGTTGGCTTTACTGGATAAATTTGCTTTGTGCTCCACATTCATAGAAAGTATGTCTTATTCACTATAACAAATTAAGAGTATAATCAATGCAGTTTGGTTGCTACACGAAATCTAATTGAATGAATAGACATTAATCGAAATTAATTCAGTTTTTTTGTGTTTGACCTACAAAATTGTAACGAAATTATTTTGTGCTTTAGTCCAAGATCTTTCTTCAACATGTTCCATGTTTTGTGGACGGACAGATGCAAAGTTGTTGAGAAGAACGTCGAATCGATAAATTTGAATCGTCAGTCACATTAGTCTCTACAGCAACGATACGACGGTACGGCGGTACGCACTGTGCGAGCTCATGATGGCTGAACATTGTCCAGAGTATGCATACATCTTTTGATCGTATTGCATATGAGCTTATCAGTTGGACGGGAAATGAGCATCATAAATTGGTGAAGTGCTCTATAAGTTTGGCACACAGAACGAGAATTTCAGAAATAAATTTCCATTTTATCGAGGCGCTGCATGATAATTTGCCAAAGTGAGTAAAACATAATATCAAAATGGGAGCAAAATTTGATAGCTATATTGACGGATAGGATGTTCTTTACCTCTAAAAAACACTCTCCCTCCCAGTATGTGCGAAGTTCTTGTAATCGCCCCGAAAATTCAAATTGAAATTTTCAATTGTTTTTTGGAAAGATGTCTGCATGTTTGTGTGTATGTACGTTTGTACATACGTACGTGCGCGCGTGATTATTTTTTCTACGACGATAACTGTCGAAGAAAAAATGATCCTTAAGATGTCAATCGAAGCGTATTTGCAATCTTACGAGCTGATTAGATTTCGGATATTTTCGGTGGGGTGGTTTTGTTTTGATGAATCCAAGGTCATTTCTGTCATGCATCATGTCTCGCGAACCAAACGTTGGATTTACGTCGTCATGGTTAACACTCAAAGCGTATTAAAATTTAAATGATCGTATCAAATATGCAATCAATTGATTTATTTTGTACACAACTCGGCACAATTGTAAGAGACATGTTCAGAAACAAAATTAATCGATGTAACCGCCATCAGCTTCTACAACTCGTTCAAGTCTGCCTCGGAACCGGCTACACACACGTTTTACCTCCTCCTTGTTGGTTGTTACCTCCGTAATACGGCTTCGTAGTGCGTCTTTAGTGTAGTGGGGTTTTGCGTTGACCTTTTCTTCGACTGCGCCCCAAAAGTAATAATCGAAGGGGGTTGCAATCTAGGCTAGACGGTGGCCACACATCGGGTGATCAGTGGTAGGGCACATTGCCGTGGAGCCACGCTTGAGTTTTGCTTGCTTTATGAGCGGGCGCTGAGTCCTGCTGGAGTAGGTAATCTCTTCCAGCAGCCACTTTGTCCATCCAAGGCTTCACAACAATCTCTAGAACGTGAATGGTGTCGGTGTCGATTTTGAGGCTTCTTCGAAGAAATGCGGCGGTATAACATCCCCTTCGCTGCTTATGACTCCCAGAACGATGAATGATGATGGAAATTTGGTGTGCATGAAGATAGGCACTACTAAAGGATCTTGACAAAGCCATCTGCAATTTTGACAATTCATTTTTCTGTCCTGGATAAAATACTTTTCGTCCGAAAAGAATCTCAGAAGTCCAGCACTGTCGTGTTTCAAGTCATCCAACAATGCTTGAGATTTCAGTTTTCGGTCAGACTTGTTTTTATCTGTCAGCAATTGGCGTTGCCTCAAGACAAAGGATTTGTAGTCAAGGTTCTCGTGCACTGCCAAACCGATTGTTGACCGCGCAACGCCCATATCCTTCGCTAACTTTGCCATGCTGCGTCCAGGGTCGTCTTCGATCTTCTCTTTCAATGTGTCTGCTGTTCTTTTTTGGTCCGACCGTTTGCGATGACTTGCACGGTCAAAGGACACTTCATCCGGGTCGTCGGCTTTTCGAAACTTGCGTTTTCTTGTATCCGAACCTCTCGATTATTTCCTTGGGCGATTTTCCGGCGCGAAATGACTCGAGTATCGCAGCTCTTCTGTCCTGCTCCCGGCTCATGTTTGCGCAGGTGGCAACGTGTTTGTATCTCAGTGATTCGTAACGGTGCACTACACTAGGGAAAGGGCATATGCCAGATTACATGTGACACCCGTTAGAGGGCAACCTATAAACATATTCCGGATTTACCTCGACAGCCCTGTAAAAAACGCCAAGTGCTCAACAGTTTCTGTACCAGCTGAACTAGAAATAAAATTTTCTAAGCTTGAACACAATTCGAAAGATACAGGACCATTTCCTTACAGAGAGGTCATTGGTTTACTCATGTATCTGATGATTTGCACGAGGACAGACATCAGCTTCATCGTAGGTGCGTTAAATCGAAACCTGGAATGTCCAACAAGCATGGACTGGAAAGGAGTCGAACGAATCCTGAAATATTTGAAAGGATCGGCAGGACGACGAATTGCATATAGTTTGGGTTCAAGCCAAGCTGACCTTGTTGTTTATTGTGACGCTGCAATCAGTGGGTTCTCGACACCAGACGAAACACAAGTGGATGGGTCTCAATTTTAAATGAAGGGCCAAGAGACAACGGACAGTCACTACTTCTACTACAGAAGCAGAGTTTGTTGCATTATGTGCTACAAAAAAACAGTAATACCAATACAAAGACTGCTGTGAGAACTAAGTCTTAATCAAGGACGCCTTACTCCAATAAAATGTGGGCTATAACTTTAGTCTACAGTCTCGAGTCGTCAAATAGAACTAAACACGTCGACAATCAATATGTTTTTATCTGCGACATGCAAGAACTAAAAGAAATAGAGGTCGAGTACGTGTCAACGGAAGAATAATTAGCTGATCCGCTTAACCAAAGCATTGCCACGAGACACATATAAATCATTAATTGATCAACATGGACCATATGATATGTAAAAATGAAGAAAGCGAGAGGGAGTGTTGGGTATAGGCTTTATTCAATCTTTACACACAATCTCTCTTTCCCTTCCTTCACTGGTATCACAGCAAAACTGCTGTATTATTGTGAAAATTCATTTCAATTCAAAATTTACCCTTGAATAAATGAGTTTAGGCTTTTGAACTCTCCCTTATGAGATTTTTCCCAAAACAAAATAACGTAAAGGCCTATCCTGTGAGTTCAACTTCATGGTTTTCTTAGGACGAGGTGATATGAAACTGAAGCACAATAATTACTTCAGGACAAATAAGGAACAATATTAAACGGCATGGGTGGTTTCCATTTGAAGAAAAAATCATTTATGATGAGCTACGTGAAATCTTTTATTTCTATGCTGAAAATGGACATATATAAACTTATGCCCATTCATTACCTTTACTCGCTTACACTTAAAAATACATAAACTAGACTTGGATTGACGGGAAACATTCGAAACAATTGCTCTGTCATCTTATTGAGCCAAAATGAACTAGATTTGATGTAACAGCCATCAATTACGTAATAGTATTGATTTTTGGTTTGCTAGTTTAGTTTTATGGAGCTGTCGACTATTGAAGCATCAACATCTAAATCTGCCCATCATGATTGCTTCTTCGTAAGTGTCTCATTTTATGAATTTTCAAAATGATCGAATGCCAAATCTTGTTTAATACTGTTTAAATTATTTGTATATTATGTTTAATTTATCTTTGAGGTTTAACAGGAAATACTCTACTGAAGTCAATAATAGTCTTTCGTTTAAAAGACTTTTTTCGTAGTTAAATATACATAGTCTGACATTGAAGACCACTCTCTCTATCTTTGTGTGTGCCTATTCGATTTACAAAATTATACCTAACGTCTACTTATAACTTCGATTGATTTGAATTGTTACTTACCTAGCGCAACAACTGTTTGGCTGTTTCGTGTGAGCGTCGATTAATAAATCTTTTAAATTGCACGTTATATAATTCACCCGAAACACCATACTAGACACTGATTGAACAAAGCAACTTGATTCACCCTACATTTACAGCTGCTGTAGTTGGCGTGTAGTCAAAAATCTTGGGGTTTTTTTTTGTTGAAAATCGGACCTTTAAAAACCCAATTTGCATTGGCTTCACTCTCATCCGTAAGTCGAATACCTGTCAAATGTTAATCAAACACATTCATTCCGCAAGAAGTTGTTGACGCCAAGACTTCAGAAAAAACTCCAATACAAGAAGGTTGAAAGTTGCCTTGGACTTCCAAAAAAAGAAAAGAAAGAAATTATGCAACGCTTAAGCAAATGTTAATTAATTTGAAAGACGCATGACACACAGTGAACTTTGTTATCTGATTTTGCAGGGAATAAGATACATATGTATATGCATTTTTTTTAAATTTATCTGTTAATACTCGTGTCGGAAATGTTAAACTGGAAATTATAGCACATCTTTTGCATATTTTGGATACCTTTTCTATTATGGCAGTTTTTTGTTGCATATGTTTATGAATATTTACATTTCAAACAAGTTTTTGTGCGATGAAGTAATTTTTTGAATTAATTTTTAAATAAATAATACAGAAACTAGTCTGTTTCTGTGTTCAAAAGACAAATTCGTGAAAGCTATATATTCTATATATTTATTTGAAGGAAAGATTATTGAAACAAATAACACATCGTTCAATAAGTCTCGAAACTAACCCAGAGATGATGCTAGTAGTACCAAACTGGCCACGTTTCCATAGAGTGCGAACCTTTACATGAAACGTGTAAAAATTTCACGTCGATCGGATCACAGACAGCAGAGTTATCGAGGTTAGAGTAAAGTCACTTTGTCATTCGTTTGAAAAATGGAAAAAAGCGAGTTTCGCGTGTTGATAAAACATTGTTTTTAATGGGTAAAAACACCGTAGAAGCCCAGCAATGGCTTGATAAACATTACAATTAAGGACCCGATTCCGTCAACTGAAAAGACTTTTGACTTGAACCCCGTACACCAACGTGCCCTTTCTTGGGTCTCAACCGACCGAACAGGCCCTCCAGCTGTTCTCCCGGCGATATTTATGGGACCACCGTTCGATCCGTTTTCGCTGCATCGGCGGTCAACGACCAGCCAAGTTTGCTGTCCTTGTTGAAGCTTTCATTGTCTACGACAGGTGTTGTGCCAATTGTCGCCACACGTCAGATGATAATTTAAGCTCCGTGTTCGGTTTTCACGATTGGCCGCTGCGTTGCAACTCGGGGGGATACTGTGGCTGCTGTGGCACCGTCTAATTGGCAGACACGCAGAAAGGTTGGGCGTTCACTTCAACAACTTCTGCCGGAGTTGCAGATCGGAAGAAGACGAAGAGACAATCCAACATTTTCTGTGCGAATGCCCAGCACTGTCCAGGAAACGCATGAAAACCTATGGCTCACCCTTCCTGGACAGCCTCACGGAAGTAGCTGATTTAAATATTAGCTGCATAGCCGGTTTCATACGAGAATCGAAATGGTTCTCGTCATCTCACAGGTTCTAATGCCGCCCTTATCTTTTTGTGGTATCACAATGGGCCTATCGTGGCCTAAGTGAGCCATTTTTTGATAAAGAGGGCTGCCACTACAACCAACCAACCATGCGTCTAATAAATGCTTCCAACGTTTGAGTGGTTTAAGCTGTTTTTTAAATTCGTAATCGGTGTTGTGGAAGAATGATTCCAAGATTAGCAATTTTCAGTCAACATTTGTCGTATTTTGACTCCTTTTTGCTATACGAAACCAAAATATCTGGAACATACACACAACCGAGAATATATTGAACCATAATCGTAAACGACTGTTGTTTAAAAGTTTGCTTGCCTGTTATATAAGAGTTAAATCCATTTGTACCGTCAAAGATTCACACATTGAATATTTCGAAGGAAATAAATTTGAAAAGTGAATAATAAGATTTTCATGTCATTAGTTTTTTTTTTGAATGTAATAGTTGATATATCTGGCAAAAAGCTAGTTATCTAACATTGTGTCTACACATTCCATTCAGACCAAAATAAAGATACTGAAAAGCCATATATGCATGTTCATCACGACATGAGATCAGAGTCCAATTAGGCTGCATCTGGTATCGTCAAATGGTAATCGTATGTACAAGATTCGTTGAATCATGCCAAATAGGAAATAGTTATTCAAAAAAAGAGTATACTGGAATAGCACGGTCGACTTGCAACTGAAAGATCTAAACAGATTGAATAGTGTAAGCCATGATTAAGTTTCTGGCATACATGACGTTACATTATAATGTAATACACTTCACGACAAATTCACATAAGATCCGGTTTGGCATCGCTTCCTATTATGTATATTTGTGGTATGTACATACATATGAAACATATGGCTCCTATCTTTGGAAAATACCATTATCCGAATGTATCGCATTATAGTTTGCAATCAAGTGTTGCTCATGTAGCTATATCGGGCAGTCCGGCAGTAGGTTTGCAGAGGACGGCAGCACACTAGCCCATATTTTAAGACAGGGATATCACGCAACAAACGAGTACATTTTCCTCATATGTTGTAGAACGAATCGTAGTAAATGAACCGTGAGATTTTTTTTTGAATATTCACAGCAATTTAAAAATCATTGAAATGCTTTAGTGATTTCTAAGGCTTTTACACTGTAGGACAGAGAAGATTTGTTCGACAAAGAAAGTCTTTTAAGGTTAAACATCCATTGTGATAGCATTGAGTACGTTCAAATAGATTAAGGGCAAAACTTCGTTACAATTCATATTGGTTCATATGGAAATGCTGGCAATGAACACAAAAAAAAACATCTAGTGAAAGCTGTCTGTTTGATTCATAATAAGATTGTTAGATATGATTTTGAATTTCCCAGCCAATTTTCCAAGCTACGAAAAGTAGATCATTTTTGGGGCCAAGAAGCATATTAACTGCTTATGCTATGATCGATATGTCTTTAAAAGGGACTTTAGCGGTCAGCTGCCAATCATCTTAGCTACGATTCAATTATTGGTGATTTAAAACGTATCGTTTTCCATTTAAAAGGTATCTAGCATAAGAGTGGATTAAGAAGAAAAACTCGAGTTAATCTGAATTTCTTAGTTGAGTTTCGAAAATTTGAATCCGCTTATTTCATACACTGTTTGTACTCATGGCTTATTTTTGATGCAATCAAATCGTACATCATAATTTTGAGATTTTAAATGTGGCAACATAAGAAAATGTAATGAATTCAACTTTGATTTCCTTTTAAAATTGTTATCGTTATTCGTGACAAAACTATTACATACAAAAATCTAAAAAGCGTAGTGCCTGCGAATTGTTTTTCCCCAAGAATTAATATCTACTTCGTATTTTTTTATGTACAGGAATCATACTGGTACCAGCTCAATTTTGAATCAGCTACGTGTATAATTTGAGTTCCTTTTTAATATTATTGTAAGTTCAGGAGCCATTATGGGTTCACCAGAATTTTTTGGTATTTCAACAGAAGATTTCGATACTCTTTATTTCTATTGTTACTACACGGAACAATATTACTAAATAATCGTACTGAAATATTTTATGTAGTCTTAATTCTGCCACGTTTTACTATTTGCAACTAATATGGTCTCGTACGTCCAAAAATCGACTGACTTCTCCGTTCTTCCTTGTAATTAATGTGGTCATCCAGTGAAATCTTCTCAAATATATCTGAAAATTACAGGACTCTGGTGCCACCTAGAAAGCGGCAGGAGACTCCCAGTTTTGCATCCTCGAAGCTCCTGAAAGTATGTAGGTTAATGTTTTCAACTTTGAGGCAAACTTTTCACATTTTGAAGTTATTTTCCAGTGAAAACTCCAAATGTGTTGTCATATTTTGAATTACCTTTTAAACCTTTAAACCTTAAATGCGGAGAAAATATTACGAGTTAGCTGGAGGGTTCGAGAAACGTAATATTTTTCAAGTGTTACGTGAAGACAATATACCGCGATAAAGTATTTATCGAATTACTATACAATGTGAAAATGGAATACGTTAATTCGTAAAGAAAAAACGAGAACACAAGAAACTTTTTAGTGAAAAAATACAAAGAAATTGGTAAAAATTACCAAAACCAATGTTGGTATGTCTGCAAGGAAATTCGCGGGAAAATTTAATGTTTCTCGGATGACAATACACCGAGTTTTTAAAGCAAAAAGGCTAAAATATCGAAAACAAAAAACATATTCGGCTTCAAAGTAAGAAAAAAATACCGAGATGTTGCAGAGCCTTACGAGAGAAGCATTTACGTGGAGAAAAAAAGAGAAAGTGATTGATGATGAAAAGTATTTCACGTTTTCTTAATCCACAAATAGCGGAAATGGTGGATTTTCTACCAGGAATTTAGAAACAACACCTGAAGCAATAATATATGCAGAAAAGTCCAAATTTGAACCAAAGGTTCTTGTTTGGTGTGCAATTTCGGCAGCTGGTATTACGAATTCTTTCTTATTGTTAAAAAGCGAGGCGAAGCGTTGAGTGCCAAACTCCATATACAGAAATGTCTACTAAAAATGACAAATATTCAGTAACAATTATTTGATTTATTAGCAATCTTTTGGCCGGATGCCATTATACAGCCACAGTTACATCACATCGACCATTTTTGGGCTTTATTAAGCAGCATGAAAGAGGATGGGAAATCAAAAACCGAAAATCAACTGCAAAGAAGAATCCAAAAAATAAAAAAAAATAACATGAACATCGTCCAAAATATGATGGGAGGTATTTAATATAAGCTGAGGGAAAAAATATATTGGGAGTACAAATTAATTCGGTCCGTTTTTTGTGGTCAAAAATACATTTATTTCAAAATAAAAAGAATCAAAAGATTAATCATAGTATCGTCCATCGCTATTTACTACTTTTCCCCCCTCTCAGGCAGTTTTCGAATTCCATCTCGAAAAAATATCTCGTCTTTTAAGATGATCCAAGTAAGAAGCCAATTTTCGATTTCTGCGAAAGTAGTGAACCGATGACCTGCCAGATCGTGTTGCATCCGTCGGAACAACCAGTAATCAGAAGAAGCAATGTCCGGAGAATACGGCGGATGTGACAAAATATCTCACTTGAGCGTTTCCAGATATTTTTAACGAGTTTTGCACGGCTCAAACGAATCAATTCCAGTCTATACCGATCGCTTGATATGGTATCGCCAGGTTGTAGCAGCTCATAATAAACAACACCCTTTTGGTCCCACCAGATACACAACATGACATTTTCATCTTATATACAAAAAACCCTTTCTTTGTTGCGTTTGAATCAGCTGCTCGCAAGTGGAAAATCTCCTTTCAATGTCTCTCGGTTTCAGTTCATAAGGCACCCAATTGCCTTGCTTTTGAATCATTCCCATGGATTTTAATCGTACAGAAATTGCTTGTTGAGTCCCTCCCAATGATTCTGCGAGCTGCTCTTGCGTTTGACTCGGATCTTCATCGAGTAATGCCTCCAACTCTTTGTCTTCGAATTTTTTTGGCTGTCCAACGCTGAAATCTCCATTCTTGAATCGTCCAAACCATCCCCGACATGATTTATCAGTTGGAGCATTGTCACCATAAACTTCCACAAGCATTCGATGCGCTGCTGTTTTCTTCCAATTAATATAAGAAACTAAAACCTTCCGCAAATGCTGCTTAGTTAACACAAAATTGGACATATTTAACACAGTGAAAAACGAGGTTTTTTTATGAAACTCGAAGCGATATGAACTGAATATTATTGACAGATGTATAACCTCTCTGAAACTAACGACATCAGCTGTTACTATTAAATATTCGTAACAGTCAGAGCCACCTTTTGAAAACGAACCGAACTTATTTGTACTCTCAATAATAAAATAAGAATCAAACTTAAATATCCCTTAGCAAAATAAAATGAAGAGCATTAACTAAAGCTTGAATAAAAATAAAATTTTATCAGTATCAGTTTGTCTCATTTATTCTGTGACACACATTAAAAATAGTTACAGTCACTTCGTCAAGATTACACCTTCAACAAAAGAAATTTGTTAAATTCATATCTTATATTAATTGGATTATCTGTTGATTTCTTTTTGAAATTGCCATTAAAATTACACCGTAAAATACTTTTCGCTAACTACTTTATTCATGAAAGTACATTTTCCGAGTACTTATCAAAAATAATTCCAGTTAAATGGCTACAAAAAAAAAATTTGAATTTAGTTAGGCTATCTGTTGGTGTTTTTCAAATTACGATTAAGACTACACCGTTAAATATTTTTAAATGATGATTCATAAATACAAGAAAGTACATCTTGATCTATTAAACGACTACAACAACAACAAAAAATGATTAAGTCAATTTCTTATATTAGTTCCGGCTATCAGTTGCTTTCTTTCATCAAATTAATATCAATACTACACCGTAAAATATTTTTAAATGATCGCTAAATTTCAGAAAGTACACCTTCCGATTATTTATGGAAAATAATTTCAGATATTTAGCTGGCACGGTTGCCCTCACAGTATTTCCTTCTTTAAATTAAATTTTGCGTTACATTGTCGATCTAATTTCACGAACAGCGTAGTGAAGATTTTTTCTCAGTGAAATAGCATGATGAATGTTTGTGGGATGTTGACATTTTCCCATAAAACATAGTCAAACAGCATTGAATTCCATCAGCACGATGTCCAATTAACATTTCTAAAATGGATGTTAACACGATTACCAGCTATGTGCGCAAAGGAACATTTTTTTCACGGCTGGCGTGTCGCGTTGAATCATCCTGCTAGAACCATAGCTTGTACCAATCCGAATCGTCTAGTAGTGACCGCAAGAAATCAGTTAGCATGTCTCTAGTGCACTTCATTAGGCTTAACGCTGTTAGCATCTTCATTTTGGAAAAAAGTTGAAGCCAATCGTGCCGTGTCACTGCAAAGTCTTCATCAAACAGAGATAAATTGACTTTTAACATCATTTGTGGATTTTCGAAACAAAAACCCTATATTTCTTCTCAACTAAACCTTACCAAATCATATTGGAAACATGGCCTTCCAGTGAATTTTCAAATCTAACGTGCTGATTGCTTGATTTATATCAACAATAAATTCGACGAACTTGAAAACCTTATGCCAAAACATCACTAAGTGTTTCCTCTTCAATCAATGTTCGTTTTGTTACAATATTCAATGTATCAACGATTCAAATTATTCAATTCGCTGGAACGCATTTGTCGAGCAATGCATGTCAGTTTATTCAAAACAATACATAGTGTGGCGGCTGTATTATATATGTATGTACTTTAGCGAAATTTACTACCAACAATCCTGGATAATTTAACATGTAGCAATGGTCTAAGTACTTCCTACACTCGAAGAAAATTCATAACCGCAACGCTTGCAAAGTGTGACAAAAACCCGCAATATATATATGTATCATTCATGTGAACAATTTAGTTATAGTATTGTTTGTTGTAGCAAAGAAAGTAAATTTTCTTTGCGGTTAACTTCTTTTATCCATTCAAACCAAAGCAAATGTGGCGCTAACAATTAATTTTAATAATCATAAGTGTCGCTATTCGCGATGGTTTGGGTAGTTCATAAATGGTTTACGTATTACATGAGTGAGTCAAAGTTTTTATAATCAGAAACTTATTCTTCAACTTAACAAGAATGGATGTCGGCAAGGAGTCGTCATTTCTTTAAGAACGATTTATACAATTGCTGAAGGACAACCGGCAAATAACTACTTTTATTTCGTTTTACCTTGTATGCTCAGCAAAATAAAATATCAATTGTTGTCGCAATCGGATGTATTCCGAACTCGTTTTAATCTTAACTGATGGTCCAGAAGTTGAACACCATCAACTTCATATCAGCGTCTCACATTACCACAAGAAATCCTCAGAAGACAAGACTCTACAGTGTGACACTGAACTCGAGGTCATACAAATGTTAACGTCTTAATCACAAAGTAAACGATCATCGCAGAATCATCGGCCGTCTCAGAATGGTAAGTAAACAAACCGCCCAGGTAACCATAAATTCCGCACAGTATGCTAACTAGTCTTTTCGCCAACAAAAAATCAACTCAACGATCCCGAGACCACAAAGCGCAAGTGGTTTTTATTTTGTTACCTGCTGGTGCGTACGGGCACCAGGTGTTTAGTGATACACGATTCCGCACTGACTGTCTGTATCTTTTTGATTTAAGATGCAAGACACAGAGCTGTTAAGTCGTGGTGCGCACTCAATGAAGACAAGAGTCTGCAGAGTGGGAATTTCGTACAGTGGTCTACAAATTTTCATATGTCTTAACATGAATTATTGTTGTAATAAATTCATCATCAGTTTCAGTTCGTAGTCTGTTTTCAAATATGTTATCCAGTATTCACTTTTCACTGATACAAACAAATAATATTTAAACCTATATGCAAGTTGTTCCTTAAAAACCACACCAAGATGCAAAAACACATCATCTTCAAACATAGTTACTCTATAATACTTAAGATTCCAATCTTGAATCGCAGCTAACAGATAACTTTCAACTCTTTCAAATAATCTATGAAAATGTTCAAAATTGAATATCAAGATTATCAATACAATATAGCAGCATAACATTTTCTAATTTGGATTGACCCTGAATAGAAAATAATATCGATTAACCTAAATATATTCTTCTGAATCGTCTGTAAACAAATGGAAATGATGCATCCTCATTAGTATTGTTCGAATAAGGAATAGAAAATCTATAAATATGAATTAGGCTTTTTTCTTGATTGCCTTAGATAACGTAGACTACCACAAAAAATATATGGCATTGATTTATATATACACTTCGCGACAAAACTTTAAGACCCTTATTTTTTATTACTGATTTCATTCTTTTTGGTAAGATTTTAATTATTTTTTTATGTTTTTTTTTTTGGTTTAAGAGCCTCCATTGGTCCAAAATGCACGATTTCAAGTTTTCTATTGACTCGAATTGACGGCCATACGAATAAAATGCACGTGCTAAGCTCCTCCAACAAATTTCCAATATATTTAGGTCGGAGGGAATGAGCGTTTCACACAAGAGGCCGCCATAGTGTATGAACCAATATTCCAGTTTCCAATGTCTTCCCGCTAACACCTATAGTGAATGACCGTCTTCAGTAGTTTGTGTCATTTGGTTGAAACGTAAAGAACACTACTAAATATTGCCTCGAACATGTCGAATTTCGTACCAGATAAAGTGTTTTTGCGGCCAGTTCTTCTTCATTACTTTAATATGAAGCCAAAAGTCATCGAATCTTAGTAGAAGTTTATGGCTCGCATGCTTTATCTGAACAGTTGTGTCGGAGGTAGTTTGGTCGCTTTAAAAGTGGTGTTTTTGTGCTCGAAGACAAGGAACAGTCGGGTCAACCCAAAAAGTTTGAAGACAAAAAATTGGAATCATTACTCCATGTAGAAATGCGATTTTTCGCTTGCGAACTCCGCCTCGAACGCCAAAAAAGGAAGGGCTTTTTGCATCGCATAGTGACTGGCGATGAAAAATGGATTCTTTATGACAACCCCAAGCGCAAAAAGCCATGGATTCTGCCCGGCCAGCCATCAACATCCTTCGCAAAGCCGAATATTCATGGCATGAAGCTTATGTTCTGTATTTGCTGGGACCAGCGTGGCGTGATCTACTACGAGCTGCTCAAGCCGAATGAAACTATCACGGACGAACGCTATCGAACTCAATTCATGCGTTTGAGCCGCGCACTAAAGCAAAAACGGCCAGAATTCGAAGAAAGCATTTCGCAGCATGACAAGGCTCGGCCACATGTGGCGAAATCGGTGAAGGCCTACTTACAAACACTTAAATGGGAAGTCCTACCCCACTCAACGTATTTTCCAGACATCGCTCCTTGCGACTACTACTTTTTCCGATCGATGAGACATGGCCTGTCCCAGCAGAAATTCACTTCATATGAACAGTGCAAAAAATGGATCGATGATTGAAAAGACGAGTCGTTCTTTCGAGCTGGTATCCGAAAATTGCCAGAAAGATGGGTAATAGTAGTGTCCAGCAATGGATAATACTTTCAATAATATATTTGTAACCTTTTTTGTTAAATAAATCCGTAAATTGGGGGGGGGGGGCGCTCTTTATTAATTCAAGGTCCCAATAGTATTTTAGTGCGACAACACACAATGGATAAATTGTTAAGAAAATAATTCTAAATTTATAGTGAGTTGAAGCTCCCTTATTTTTTTATTACTAATTCCATTCTTTTTGGCAAGAATTTAAATAATTTTTTGATAGTTTTGATGGCTCCTGGTCCAGAATGTATGATTTCAAGTCTTCTATAGACTCGAATTGACGGTCATACGAATAAAATGCACGTGCTAAGATCCCTCCCCCAATAAATTTCCATTATATTTAGGTCGGGAAGATGTTGCTGTCCAATGTACTAAATCGCTCTTTCCTTTGTAGTCAATAGATCCTCAGACCATAAAACCGCCACCTCACACCTGTATTTTATGCAAAAAACGTTGATCTTTGCGTTGGTCTTGAAATTAGTAGTTCACGCTATCAGGGTTATCTAAATTAAAACACTTTTCATCTAAAAAAATAACGTTTCGCCAGTTTTTTTCCAGTGAAGTCGTTTTCGTACAAAAGCCAATCGCGTTTCTTTATGGGCAGCAGTCAATGCGGTGTTTTTGACCAATTTTCGTTGTTTTAAGTGGGAGGCTGCTTTTATCATCCTTTGAGAATTTCGAATGTTCGTTGTAACTTCTGCTTTTGCGACAATTTGACGCGCTGTTTAAGAAGAATTTGACGCCTCATTTAAAATACGTCGGAATGTTGTTTGCACTTGGTCGCCCTGCAGGATTCTTTTCAACATAATTTTCTTTCTCTTAAAAAAAATAATTGCTAACAGCGCAGGGACTTCTCTTCAATAATTTCGGAAGTATACTAATTATTGATTCATTTTTCTCCTTCAATTTATTAAAAATGCCGATTTCACTGCTGTTTAACTTTTTTTCCTTTCGGCATACTCACAACTCAACGCACATAATTTTAACTATCTACCAAAAACAAAATTCTGAATCACACAAAAGTACTATTCGCGTCGAACACACACTCGAAATAACTGCAGAATTACACATTTGTTTCATAGTTTTGTCGCGTCCAATCCCATTTCTTTTTGTCCTTTTGGATGAAGTTTTCATGATGCCTCGCTTGCATGAGACAATTTCTACGAAACAGATACTAAAAATTATGCAAAGTAGACATTTGATGATCAAATATGATTTTTAAGCTCAAATAATAGGAAGTTTTCTAATTTGTTAAAGGAAAAGCTAAATTTTCTTTAGTTAGACAATTTTTCGCCCAAATTGTTTTTAATAAATTGCACAAATAAATAATTTTTGCAAAGTTTTTTGGTATTTTCAAATCACCAATAACCTATTATTCATTATTTACAAATATTTATGTTTTCATTCCAGTGAAACTTCTAATCAAAAACACGAATATGAAAGTGAACTACATGAAACTTCAACAGAAAGTAAAAGCTTACGAGAACAAATCCTTCATTTAAGACTATCACGCGACCAAACATTAGCTGAAAATGGGTAGGATTCTGAATTGCAAAGAAAAATAAGCGTTATTTCCTGTCGTTGTAGTCGTTTAACAAATGATTTAGCAGAAACGGCTGCCGAACTAAGACAACTGAAGCAAAAACTGAAAGATTCTGAAAAAGAAGTTGAGAAATTAAAACAGCAATTACAACAGTACGTTCAAGAAGTCAAGCGTGCTGAAGAGCTGTTATTGTTAAAGGTAACGCTATAATAATATATTATTACAGGTGTCGGATTGCAAGCAAAATTGATTAATTCTTTTTACTATTGTTGAAAAAAATTGGTTCCTACTTTTAGGAACAAGAACGTGAAGAGATGTTAGAACATTATCGTTCCTTATCGCATGACGCTGTTCTACTCGAGGGAAACAATCAAAGTTTAGAAATTGAAGCTGCCGAGCAACGGTAATAATTAATTGTTGAAACCACCTTTCTCGTATTGAAACTGATCCGTACATCTGTTTTGTACAGAGTTTGCCGATGCCACTATAATCGTAGATCTTGTTTACTTTGATGTTATCAAAATTAATTTTGTTTGATTTTCAATTTCATTTTGAATCATTTTTGGTAATTTTTATTAAGACAACAACTTTGCGATGCGCAAACTGAAGTGGACAATTTGAAAACAGAACTAGCTGCCAAAGAGGAGTGCATATTGAAGCTAGAGAATCAGGTATGTTTGTGGGATTAGAAACATCAATATCCGTTACTTTATTACAAATGATTTGTTGGATGCAATGATAAACAGGATAATATAGGGTGGTCTCTGCAATGTGGACTTCATACGATTGCTGATTGCCACTCGTCTATCGATAATACCCTCGCCACTTAGCCTTCCACACGCGCGCTTTCTTACTCTTGGTAAAATCTCTTAATGAGTCTCGATGCATACCAAGGGCAAATCCAGCATTTGACTCAGGGGGGAGGGGGTCACTGTCTCGAAAATCACAATAAAAGAAGACAATATTGCAAAAAAATCGTAAAAATCACTAGTTTACTTAGGCTCAGGGGGAGGTCATGACCCCCCCCCCTCTTATATCCGCCCTTGATGCATACATTCAGCCTTGCCGATTGAAGACCCACTTTGAATATTCGTCACTGTTTATTGTCCTCGTCGCTGGCTAGTGGATCTTCGCAGTCGTCTTCTGTCCAGTATTTTATGAAGCCGGCGTCTGTTGGAGTTTCGCAAGACTCTTCATGCTCATCAAGTTTTCGTACAAGGTATGCGATCTTAATGTAACACTTTGATAATCTCATGTGGTCCGAGATGTTTGTGAGCAAACTTTAATCCGAGGCGTAAACGCGTCTCTCTATTACACCGAAATTAATCTCTACATCTTTCTTTAATAGTTTAGTTAACGGTCGGGCAATCTTCCAGTATCCTGCGATAAATTTACGAATATATCCCAGAAACATGTGTTTGTGGCACGTTTGTGAGATGTTAGAAACGTCTCATTGCTTCCGTTTTCCACGCAGACCATTTTCTATTGTGTAGCCCGAAACTCTATCTTTCTTTGCAAAAAGCAACCTTTTCTCCAATTTATCGTCAAATTAGCTGCACTAGCCGTTCCAAACACCTTTTTGTGGCTTTTCATCCCGCTTTTATGGTCACTTGAAGGGATGATTACCTCGTTCTGTCTCTAAAAATCGCGTTCACGTATCTCTGAAAAATGCACGGCGAGTTACATTAACCGAAGGGCGTTAACAAAAATTCACAATAACCATCCCGTAAACGCAGTGTTTTTTACGCTTGAAGCATCTTCCCTCGCGTGGAAGAAGCCATTCTTTAAATTGAGCGTGTTGAAAATCTTAGCGCAATGCTATCGATCTAAAGTATTCTCTATCAACTGTAATGGATAACGGTCTTTCACTTCCTTTTTGTGTAAAAGTTGTTATGTTCTTCATGCAGCATGGCCGATCCACGTATGAAAATAAGGCCCTTAAAGATCCCAAACCACCGTCCGAGCAAGCGCTGTCTTTTAAAAATGTATACGCGGATCGCCACTTCACACAAACAGTTGATTAATTAATTACATTATAAAGATATTGCATTATATAATTAGGGAGTAGATCGATTTAGGTGAGGATTGTTGAATTACATAAATATAGACGCGATTTATGTAGGTTAAGGATATTGAATTATGTACACATATATTGGACTAGATAGATAAGTAGGAAGTATTATTGTTATGGAGAGATTGTTCCTGATCGTGCACGCGAAAGCCGCGTAATTTAAAGTATCATCAAATCGACATGTTCCATGAAATAGTTCTTTTGATTATACATATATCTTTGATACTGATGTATGCTAAAACATGCCGCCAGCGTCTAAGCATTCGAATTCGACGCACCGATGAGACGAGTTAATTCGGCAACGTCGTTGATACCAATCTGCACAGTGGTCCTCCATTGCCAGCGTCACAATGTGTCTGCCCAAAGGCCGCCCACACACAAGCAGCAGCCACAGTATCCCCCCGAGGTGCGACGCTGTGGCCAATCGTGTAGACCGAGCACGGAGATTAAATCGCCTGCTGGCGTGCTTCGGTAATTGGCACAAAACCTGTCGAAGACAATAAAAGCTTAAACGAGTTCAGCAAACTCGGCTGGCCGTTGATCGCCGATACAGCAAAAATGGGATCGAAGGATCCCATAAATATCGCCGGGAGAACACGGGAGGGTCTTCTTGGTGTACTGGTCTGAGCAAGGGCTGAAGAAGGAAGTCGAGAAGTGGAATTGCTGTTCGGTTCTGTGTCTTCGGATTCGGTGGAGCTTTTGTTGTGGTTAAAATAAGGAGGAAAACGTCGGCGAAGCGACAGCGAGGAGCGGAAACGGCGAAGAGCATATCGTGAATCCCGTTTCTAGATCCGCGGACAGGGCAGTCCCGGCGCAGAAACAAGTGGTGCCCTTTTTAAAAAATATCCCCACACTTCGCGGGTTTAAGCCGGGTGGGATAGCCCAAATCGGGGCCAGGATTGTCTGCGGTGTAGTAGCGGACGTTGCACTAATAACAGGTGTAACAAAGTCTAGAAACAAACACGTGATGTGAACGAAACGTTTTTTCCTTAATCAGTACCACTGGACTCGCGCATTCGAAGCATGAAGGCCGAACTATATCCTCCGATTCATCGATTTCCACATTGACAACGTATTTATCTGATGACGATAAGTGTCTTGGCTTCTGATATACCGACTCATAATCTTTTAATACGAGTTTAATCTTAACGTCGGACTCGATCGTGTTACTTGGTGTATAGTTCACGATTAACTTCGATATTACGCGCTTGAACTTTACATCGTGTACCTTAAACTTCAGATTCTTCTTGTTCGTTCTGTATATCAATCTGAAACATCTCTGGTCTATCGTTCTCATCGATAACCTATTAAATCGCCTTGATTTTGATTTTTATTTCATACCGCGTGCGACTCAACTGTGTCTAGAAAATCAGATCCAACCGACAGCTTTTGTTGCATCGGAAACAATTCAAACAAGAATTGGATAAGAATGTACATACAGTGGCTCACAGCTTATTTCATGCAGTTCCAATTTTATAATTTATCACGCTGTTATTAAAAAACTATGTAAAATATTGGCAAGATTAATACGCCATGTTTTCGAAAAATATTTATTGTTTAAGTTGGGAAATTCAAAAATAGCAAAATTGTTGTAATAATTAATAAACAAAAATTATGAAAATACTACATACTTTCATGTCACATCTTATTTCATGCACTTAAACTTAGATCTTAATTTACAAAAAAAAAAAACAATTTTTATACAAAATTCAGTACTTAGAATGGTAGCGCTTAAGTCTATTTGGCATCTAATTCACAAGTTGTTGGATAATTGCTGAAGTAATTTTTGCGCACTCCTCCAAAATAGCTTTTTTTAAATGTTCCTTGTTGGAAATGCTATGTTGGCGAATATTATTTTCCAAAATGGCCCATAAATTCGTGATTACATTCATACCTGGACTCTGCGCCGGTGGCGTCATAACATGGGGGCAGTTCCAAATGAGCCAAGACTGCACAATACCAGACTTATGCTTAGGGTCGTTGGCTTAGTAGAAACGGAATGAGTTTGGTATTCCAAGATTCACAGGACTCTGGTGCCAATTTTTTTTTAAAACATTGAGGTACATGTTTTTATCCATGTTACCTTCAATGAACTCCAAATTTCCAACCCCGGCTGCCGACATATAGGCCCAAACCATTACGCTTCCGCCGCCATGTTTCACTGTAGGATTTAGATTTTCTTTTTGGAGCTCAGTGTTAGGTTTCCGCCATATCGTCAGAGCCAAAGATATTAAATTTAGACTTGTCCGCGAATATGACGCTGTTCCAGAAGTCCGTGTTTTTGTTGGCGTGCTCTTAAGCAAAGGAAAGTCGACTCAGTTGTTGTTTTTTTGCTTATGAATGGCTTCTTTCTAGCTACTCGACCATTAAAGTTGTGGTCTCGGAGGACTCGACGGACAGTTTTTGCACTGCATGAGTTACCCAGTCCTTTTTGTATCTCCGTAACTAATTTTGGAGCCGTTAGCTTTGGGTTTGCCTTGATTTTACGAACAATATATCGTTCATCAGACGAGTTGAAAATCTTGTTTGGCGCGCTTCTGCCTTTATCTTGAATTCGATTTTCATGAACGAAGCGTTCGATGATACTTTGTACTGTGGCGGGACTCAAATTAACAAATTGAGCAATTTTTCGTTGGAATTGACCGTCCTTGAAATGATTTATCACCAATTCTGCTGCTCAACTATGGTACGACGACTCATTTTTTAAAAAAAAAAACACTTATTGAACTTTAAACGTACTATATCGCACTTAATACTGATTATAACTGATTGCGAACTCTAGAACGAAGGCAAAGAAAAAGAAATTACCGTTATATTGCGCAACACGCTCGGACCAAAGTGGGGACAATCATCTGCATGAAATAAGCTGTGACCTGCGTTTCTGCTGCGCTATTGTTTTTTCAGCCTTAAGAATATCGGAATTTTTTTCTTTGTAAATTTTCTTTATTTATTGTAATCAATAAGCATGCTTTGATGATTCTACACTCAACATTTTACAATTTTCTAATTAGTTTTTAAGATACGGTGTTATAAAGTTTAAAAAAGGCACTGCATGAAATCAGCTGTGAGCCACTGTACGTCTACCGCGAGTTGCACGCAAAATTCTTCCAGTGTCGTAATATTACAGGATATCCTACTCGCTCCACAGTCGCGATCGTTTCTCGATTCGTCGTCTTGGCTGCACACTTTTGCACGAAACATGTCCATGCTTACCGCATTTGAAACACTAAGCGCGGAAGTCCTTTGTTTGGGCTTTATTTTTGTTTGAACGAAACCCCAGATTAGTGACCTATAACTATTTTCTAGCTTTTAATACATCATTGCTTGGATAGTAAAACCTTTAAACTTGGAAAATTGTTCTACAATGCTGTTGTCGATCATTTAAAAAATCCATTAAAAATATCAATTATCAAATTTTTACTAGTCTGACGAGCGTAACATGATTTTTAGATGTTATTAATCATTTTCACCTTTTAAAATTGAGGCGTTCGATGAGGCACCTTGTTGTGCCATGGTAGCTTAGACTATATAGACCAGGGCGGATCTGTTTTCAGATGGACGTTGCGGGGGGGCACGCTGATTTTTGCAGGAAAAGTTGGGGAATAACTCGTATAACAATAATTGATTTATGCTCCTCTCAAAAAAGTCGGGAACATTAAAAAAAATCAAAATGTTTAAAAATTTGAAAAAAAATCGTGTTTTTTCTGCTTGTTTCACTCCTAACTTTAAAACGGTTCATTTTAGGTCAAAGTTGTGTGACAATAAAAGCAGCGCAATAAAATTTTCTATAAGATAAAATTAGCTAAAAATCCTCAAACACTAAACTCTAAAAGTATGCTGGGCGGCTGCGGATGTTGTTGATGGGAGCATGGCTCCTACGACTGAATGCGCCAGTACAATTTTAAAGTTTATTACCAAGTTTAGCAAAAATTGCTGAGGCCGCCATAATTATCCGATTTAAATTTTGTAAAGTGCATGTGATAGGTGAAGTGCTTGTTCATATGTGAAAAAAATTTCAAACTTTTGTAAGTTTAAGTTTCTGACTTGCAAGCTTTCAAAAATTTTGATTTTTTTTAAATAAATTTAGATTGCACAATTATTATGGGCAATCTACTGAATCGATTTTGATGAAAATTTGTTTGCTGTTTGATGATGTTGTGAAGATTTTTTAAGCAAAATCTAAAGGTCCCAAGTGCATTTTAAGTGGCAAAAAAAAAATTAAATAAAAAAAGGCTTTTTCCCCCTGTTTTTTTATATTTAATGCAATTTGCGACAAGGGTTAAATGTTTGAGGATGTTTAGCTAATTTTATCTTATAGAAAATTTTATTACGCTACTTTTATTGTCACACAACTTTGACCTAAAATGAACCGTTTTAAAGTTAGGAGGGAGACAAGCAGAAAAAACACGATTTTTTTTCAAATTTTTAAACATTTTGATTTTTTTTAATGTTCCCGACTTTTTTGAGAGGGAGCATAAATCAATTATTGTTATACGAGTTATTCCCCAACTTTTCCTGCAAAAATCAGCGTGCCCCCCGCAACGACCAAATTTAGTCGTTTTTCTACAGATCCGACCTGGTCTAATAATCAATAAGTAGCATTTAGTTCCAATTTATCTATTCAAAATATTAACTCAAGTATAATATCATGCAAAATTACTCCTGTCATCTGTTCAGCGCATACTATATATTGGAATTAAAAATGAAAATTATATTTAACAGGTGTCATTATTGTCATCCCAAATTGCCGAGTGTCAAGCGGAATCAGAACAAAATTACGACGAATTTCGAATCACAAAGGTCGAATTGGAAGCCTCAAAAGAAATAATATCAAAGCTCAATGTTCAATGTGAGAAGCTAAACGCAGAATTGAATGAAAGCAAAATTTTCAGATGTCAAGTAAGAAATATTCTGATAAATAGAGTTTATAACTATGTAACTTTCTATGATGTGAAACCGTTTCAGCTAGAGAACGAAGTGAAAAGTCTTCGCGATAATATGATGATTGTTAGTCCGCGTGATAGAATCCATTTTTCGACGTTAGAAGATCAATTGAGCTCAACTAAGAAGGAATTGGAAGTTCAACGAAAGAAAACTAGTCAACTTACCCAAGAAATTGCATCGTTGAAGAAACAGATGAGTGAGCTTGAGGTGTGCTAGCAATATCGGAAGGTATAGTGTACAGCTCAAATGAAATGAATGAATTTATTGCAGGAAAAGCTGAATTGTGAACGGAAGAAGTCTCATCAAAATGAAATATTGGCCAAAGAATATTCGATAAAAACAAAAGAGTTGCAACAAGCATTGACAGAGTCTCGATTTGAACAATCCAAATCTCAAGCAACTACTCCGAGGTACACAACGTTGTAAATAGTAAATAATCTAATTGTTTTAAGGAACATTCCAAATTGTAATAATACTTTTTTTTACCGAAATGGATTGCTTGATTTAATATAGAATAATATCGAATCCGAAACATTGTCAATCCGAAAAGAAGCAATATAGTGATAAGATCGTATCTCGCGCCTCTGCAGACGAAGATAATTTAAGACAGAACATTAAAAGTGATTTCAAAAATCATACTCATGCAATCGCGACATCCTTTAAAGCTATTACGAGGAATTTTAGTCCGAATGATAAACGGGCGCTCGAACAGGATATCAAAGAGTTTTTAAATTCAGAGAAAACTTTTAAAGGTATTTCCAAAATGCCAACTTCGCAGGCTGTTAGTTATTTTGAATGTTATTTAACTTGTTACGTGAGCTGTTCCCTTTGTACACAATGGGGGTTGTGAGCTCAGTAAACAATTACGATCAGTATAGTGTGTTCAAGTAATTCCTAATAGATTTACTAGTCCGTTATATTTGTATATGCACTAGTGCTGCTATGTGCGTTATAGTTAAGCTAAGTTTCAATTAGAAATAATTAAGTTGTTTCCAATTAGACTCTGTCCGCGAGTACGATGAAAAAATTTCACTAGATGAAGACAGTTCTAACATAATTGTGCGTCGAAAGCGAACTATCAAAACGAAAACAATATCCCCGGCAAGAAAACAAACGCCCAATGAAGTGAATGCAAATAGTACAAAACCAGGACTAGCGAGATTATATGGTGGTTCGTTGAATTTCATAGGGTTTTGGTTGCGTTGAATTGTTTGAGCGAATTCATTGTTTCTCAATAGATATTTTATTTCAGCAAATATTTCAATCAATCATAATGTAATGTATGAGCATTACATTATACTGTGTTCATATCAGTGTTGGCAAAAAGTTAATCCGATTAACGATTAAATGCTTAATCGTGATTAATGATTAAAATTAATTAATCATAATCAAAATTTTGATGATTAAGATTTTAATCGTAATCGTTAATCACGATTAAAAAATATGATTGTCGTAGTTTTGGCCAGTTCAAAAAAATAAAACACGAGTTCATTTTATTTCTTTTATTTGAATATTAGTAAAAATCACAGAAATCAAAATAATAATTAGAATTCATACTTAACTTACTAATACATAAATGGGTTACTTTCGACTGCAAAAAGTCAGCTTTAATTTTTTAAAAGATTTAAATTACATTTCATTATTACCCTTTTCTCAAATAAGTCGTCTGACATTTTGTGTGACCGAGGCAAGTTTAGCATAGTTGCAAAGGAAAACATTCTTTCAACTGAGCCGGAGGAAGGTATGGGTGTATTATATTTAATGAATACTTCTTTTAAAATTGGGTAGAACTCTAAAAGACTTTTTTCACGGCTTCTTTCGGCGAAAAAGTTTGAAATGATTAAATCTGCTCTTTTTCTTGTATCAACAGTTTCAGCTTCACTTTCAGAATCAGAGTTACAATCAAAAAAATCATCATATTTTTACGGCTTATTATTGCTAACACTTTGGTTTTCAGCTATCAGCGCTGGACTTTCTAATAATTCCGTCTTGATAACTGATTTAAGCAAGTTAATACATTTCGTCTGATCTGCAGGAGTCAGGCAAACCAGCCACTTGTTCTTAAATTTTGGGTAGGATAGTGCTGCAACGATTGCATGTTTGCTTGTCTCACCCGAAATATTGAAAAAATCTTCATATCGAGTTTCCACGCCTTGTAAATATTTCCTAGCAAGCTCTTTACAATATCTCAAATTTTGATGAGAAATCTTTTGTAGTTTCTTTCGTAGTGCGAGAAGCCAAGGCAGTAAAATTCCATAAAAAGTGTCATCACCCTGTAATATGTCAAGAGCATCTGCAACTGGTGCAGCACAGAGCAAATATTCTTCAATGTACTGAAATTCACCATCTCTCAGTGGACTTTAGATTTCAAGTGCTCTAGCTAAGTGTAAGTAGTTACCCTTTACTTTCAAAATTTGTTTCAAAGCATCATAGAAGCTGTCCCATCTAGTAATGCCGGGTCGTGTCAGCGTACTTCCAAGAATGTTTTGCATAATCTCCGCTGATTTGGGCCTTGCAGCAGCACTCCATAATTCGTTACACTTGCCCATAACTGTCAAATGTATTTTGCCAAGACACGAATTTTTATCAGTGAGCAGGGCTTTCACATCCGCACTAGCAATTAAATTTAGAGTGTGAGCATTACATCTCATATGAAATGGCAGAGTGTGGCTTTGTGGAAGTCTATCGAAGTTCTCTATGTTATCTTCTATAAACAATGGGTCTTCGAATTCGGTTCTTTGTCTTGTATTTAACTCTTCTAGGTGTTGACGACTTGGGAATTGCCCTGCTTCAAACTCCTTTTCGCTGTCACTCGATGTAAATTCCTGATCTGAGTCGGTGTTTAATTCCGTTAAAGAAGTTGTTTTTATTCCGAATATCTTAAACACCTTCACAAAATTTGAACCATTGTCTGTCACAGAGCACATTACTTTTCTACAGTCGTGATCGATATCTGTGAATATTTCCAGAAGCAAATCTTTTATACGTTGAAAAGTGTGAGATCCCTTAAATCGACGACAAGCTATCGCTGCTGAACGTCTTTGTAATTTCGTATCTATCCAATGTGCGGTTACTCCTAAGAAACTTCCTTTTTTCCCTGACCATATATCAGCTGAAGTACAAACATATTTTGCCAACGGTAACATGCTTTTAATATCATTCATTTGATCTGATGACTGCTTAATTATTTTGTTTCTGAAAGAACGTCTTCCAGGTATTTTAATTCCATTATTATTTATTTTTAAGTCTGTCATCATTTTTATAAAATATGTGTCCTCTACAGCTCTTAAAGATATCATAGAATTAGTGGAAAAACATTTACCAAGTTATTCTCGAACGGTTCCTGAGTTATAGGTACTTTTGGAGATTCCTTGAAAGTGTTGGATGACTTGTTTGAAGCTTGATTACATCTTTTATTTTTCTTGAACTTACTTTCCATCATATGTTTCTTATATTCTTCTTAACGCTAGAACCGTGCTTGCGTTTTAAATGGCCAACAAAGTTTGATGTCGTTTTTTCATATCCTTTCACTTCAGTTTGTTGTTGAGCAGGACATTTCATACAGACAGCGACAATTTTTTTACCTGAACATTTTTCACGCACAATGCGGTAAAAAGTGCCGTCAAATAAAGGAGAAGTTGAAACCTCTGCTTCCATTGTCACAACTAAAATTTCATTGTTTGAATTTTCCGAAACCTTTAACGTCGGTTTCGGAAAATTCAAACACTAGATTCATAATTGTTTATAGAAACACTTAATTCATCACCGGAATCACTTGTCTATTATATGAGCAACTCAACGAAGAAATATAACACGAGGGCAGAGATAGGGTTCGCTTTACTCACAGGTAACAACTAAGTGGTTATAGCAAACGACTAGCGAGCCTTCTGGGAAAAATAACCTTTGTGTTTGACTAACAGTTGTTTTCCAACGAATTCCAGCTCTGCATGTGCATCACGCATTTACGCTAGTTCAGCCCTGTAAGCTATAAGCAGCGTCATAGTCGCTGGATTATATCTGAAAATGTAGTCAGCGTTGATTTTTTTGCTTCTTATTAAAAATAACTTAATCCGCTTAATCAAATTAACGATTAACGGCTTATGATTGATTTTGTTAATCGTGATTACGATTATTATATTAATCGAGGTTTATTTAATCACGATTAAGTTTAATCCGATTGCAATTAATCAAACTAACTAATCGCTTGAAAAATTAATCGATTAATGCCAACACTGGTTCATACCAATTATGTTTCCAAACAAAGTAAAGCTCATTATTTCTTAAGCATTTTATAGCCCTCGAAGCGCGTGAATTTCTCGTAAAACGGTCTAAGCGGTCTAAGCCTAAATATAAAAAAATGTATCAAAAAGTCTCCGCTGGAATATTACCAAATGCTGCAGTTCAAATGCAACATCGTTAATTTTGTTTTGTCATTTATGATGTTCTTAAATTAAATGCACTTTATAATTTCTCTTTAATTAGTTGTAAGCAATTCATTGCCGTCATCTCCAATCAAATGTAAGACGACAAAAGAGTCTCGAACCATTCCCTCTGCAAAAAAGAGATCAAACCACAAAAATCTTTCACGTACTTCGATAAAATCGCGTTCACTTAGTCCCGGATCATTTCCAAGCATCCAAACGGAATTTGCTCGACAACCAAATGAACTGGGCGTTAGTACGAAGCGAATCAATTCACTACCACCCGAAACGGACTTCAGTAAAAGCTTGCAAATGAAAAGGAAGCATCATTTCAAAGGAAATTTAGATTTTACAACACCAGTAAAATTGAAAACTTCGCCCAGAAGAAAAGCAGTAAAACAAAATTTCGAATCGAACGCCAAGAAAAGCAGTTCCGATATGAATATATATTTTATGAAAAACATAAGGAAAACTGCTGAGAAAAATGAAGGTATGTAACATTCTTCTTGCTAAACGTTATTTCCAACATGTATTCCGCAGTAAAACGTATTTCGAATCCGAATAAAACTGTTGACAATGTTTCGAGTATTGATTATAGTTCAAGTCCAGCTCATGGAAAATATTCAGGTTTGGAATCCAAGGATGATAGCACATATCCAAAATCATCGACTACGGACACGTTTATGGCATGTTTTTATCCACCGGTACGAAACAGTCCGAATAAAGGTGAAAAATGTAAAGAGGCGCGGAAAGCTAAAGACGAATCCAGCTCTGTCATTCATATTCCTCCGAAAGTTCCATTGATTGTCATCCCCGAAACGATGAGTAGCGAATCAAAGTATAATTCTACAGTTGAATCTCAAGGTAAAGTATGAACTTAAATTGTGCTTTCAAATATATGTCTTTATTTTATTATCATAAGCAAATCAATATGAAACGAAGAATTTTCTCTAATTTTATTAGAGAAAAATAAATTTAATGGAAATTAATAAGAAGATTAAACTACAAATGAAACTCCCAACTGGTCATACCATAAACTTACATCTCCTTAAAACTTTTGGTCTCAACGAGAAGTTGTTCTTGTGGAATTCAGGATTAGCCGATTCATAGCTCAACGCCAACTTCAAAGCGCTGTCCGGTTCAGGATTCTGCCTTCTACTCGAAATTTTTCGCCAACTAACCAATTCCGCACATCCTAATATGTATCTGGTCAGAATAAGTAAGTGATTTAACGCGCTTTCCCCGAAATTAATCATGGAAACACGATCCTGGAGTAGGACTTATTGAAATAAGTGTCAATAATCACCCCTCCCCTTGGAAACGCCCTGCATAACCATGCGGAACGTCTCCAAGGGGGAGTCCCGGAATTGCCGCCGACTTACAGGGCCGGTGATGGTGATACTGGTTGTCAAGCGCTGAACTATCTAGCGTACCTTACCACAATCACCACGTTGCTCCCACTAGAGGGCCTCACCTTGTCGAGGGTGATAGCAACCTATCATGGGCTCCTCGACCCCGTGGCACCCTATTCAATCCCAGAGGGTAGGAATACAGCCTGAAGAGCTGCTATAATTTTGCTCCTGTAGGCACGGACTTTTTTCCACGAGTGCCCCAGGTGTGTACATTCCCAAGAGCTTCACAACAGAGCGGCAAGGTCAATCTATTGCTTCACTCCTCCGCACAAGTATCTGGTCAAAGTGCTAACTTTCTAAAAGCAGTATTCCAATCGAATAAAGAAGTGCGGTTTCGGTGTGAAGGATGGCATCAGGTGCTGCCACTCCACTCTTCGCTGAACAGCATGACTGTTAGCTAATAGGTGTAATGAGCTAATTATATTCGCTCATATTCGAAGCGAAATTCTTGCCGGATGATCGGATAGTATCTTGTCCAATCAATTTGGCAGCGAGGCAAAACGGCGGCAAAGGCTTGATTTTAAGGCCAAAAGATATCCAATCATCCGGCAAGAATTTTGCTTTGACCACACCAATCGAAAACTATGCAACTGTTAAACAATTACGGCTATGTTATCAACTGTGTGCAGCAGTTACTCAACACGATCGCATTTATGGCTAGTCTCGGTGGGCGTCATCCTGGTTTAGTGTTTTTTTTTTTGGTAAATTGCCATCGCGACACGAAGAAGACATTGAGTTGATTCTAGAAACAAGGATTAATCCTACCGTCAACTATGATTTTGCTACGATTCAAACAGTTTTCAATTAATTTACATACAGTCCAGTCACTGAAGGCGAAAATAAATTAAAATAAATTTTAAATTTATTCCGATGGCATGAATTTTCCTGAAAATTTGTATACAAGCTCATCCCACTCCCCTCTTTTCCGCTTTGAAAGTTATACCTAGTCGTTTCCATAAATATTGATGCAACAGTAAATGCGGCCCTTGTGGATGATAGCTTGCAGGTAGCTAATTGCTATGTAGTGTATGTAGTCCTGATTGTTGACATGCTCTTAAAACGTGCCAAATCTTGTCAGTGTGGCTTGAAATGGAGAAAGGTCGAATTTTCGAAACACTAAAGCCATTAAGAATCACGCGAGTTTTCGAAATATAACGTTATTCATTGATACTGGAGATGTTATAGACCGTAAAAGATCCGCCAGACCTCGCTCGGCTCATAAGTCACAAGCCATCAAAGCTGTACGGTCCAGAATCGCAAGAAATCCTGTCCGCAATCAGAAAACCATGTCTCGTGACATGAATATTGCGTCGAGAACCATGAGTCGTATCATGAAAAAAGACTTGTGGCTTGCAGCTTTCAAAAGACAAACAGGACACAGACTCAATGCCGCTTTAAAAGCGAAATAGGATGGAAAAGTCAAAACAGCTGTTATCGAGATACGGTAAAGGGCAGTACAAAAGAATACTTTTTACCGACGAGAAAATCTTTACCGTGGAGGAACCCATCAACAAACAAAATGATAGGATATATGCACGGTCTTCTAAGTAGGTTACAGAAAAAATACCGAGGGTTGAACGAGGACATTATCCAGCATTGCTGATGGTTTGGTGGGGAGTGTCCTACGAAGGTGTCACTTCTATCCATTTCTGTGATAAGGGCGTCAAAACAGCTGCCAAAAACTATCAGTCGGATATCTTAATGAAGGCAGTGAAGCCCCCTCCTAAGCCGAATCACGTTTGAAAATAAAGAATGGGTTTTCAAACAAGACTCTGCGTCTGCCCACAAGGCGAAAACCACACAAGAGTGGCTGGGGAACCATGTGCCAGAGTTTATCAGCGTTAATTTCTGGCCATCAGTCAGTCCAGACCTTAGTCCCCTCGACTACAAATTGATGTCAGTATTAGAGGGTATGGTCTGTAAAAAACGACACCACAACCTGGAGTCGTTTAAACAGGCGTAGAAAAAAGCTGTGGACAATTTCCCGAAGGAAGTGGTACGAAAATCAATAGACCAGTGGCCTGACCGACTTCAGCGCTGTATTCAAGCAAGATGCGTCCATTTTGAATGATTTCTTTTTTATTATGTAGTGTGCTAGTTTTACAATAAATGGTAAAAAGAATACAATCCAGCTAGTAGTTTCATTATTATAGTTAGTGTCAATATTTATGGCACGACTAGGTATTGTCTCGATGCTTGCTTTTTGCTATTTGGAGGTGAAAACTACCCTTGTACGAAAAAATGCGAAAATCGCAGATTCACATATTTTTAAGATCCAATTCATGTTTAAATATATTGGATAAAGTTCCTTACAAGTTTTTGAATATAATTTATGTGAGATCTAACTAATTTTCAACTCTTAACAACCCTTAGAAAGTAATTCATTAGCATAATAACTATCGGAGTATGCAGATGACTGTTAAATGTTCTTTACTTACTTTAAAAAGTGTTATATGAGTTTTCTTCGAAAGCCTTTTGTTTTTGCACTACTTAACGTTGGTTGGTTAGTTTTAGTGGTAGCCCCCTTTATCCAAAGGTGGCTTACTTAGGTTACGATAGGCCCATTGTGCACCACAGAAGATTAGGGCGGCACTAGAACCTGTGGGATGACGAGAACCATTCAGATTCTCGTATGAAGCCGGTTATGCAGCTAATATGTAAATCAGCTACCTCCGTGAGGTTGTCTAGGAAAGGCGAGCCCTAGGTTTGCATGTTGGGCATTCGCACAGAAAGTGTTGGATTGTTTCTTCGTCATCCTCTGATCTGCAACTTCGGCACAAATCATCGAAAGGTGCACCCAATCTTTCTGCGTGTTGCTAAAACTTGAAGTTTTTGAGATAATCGCGGGAAAACACTTAAGAACATGCATTTTTAGACTAAATACGAACATGTTTAGGCGCAAATAACTCAAAAAGTATTGACTGTAGAAAAAATTCTCATAGAACATATTTTGCTTTAAATTTATCCCTCTATCGAATCGTCAGGTCATTTTTTATATAAAAAAAACCCACCCGTAGGATAAAAGCACACATCGGCACTATATAACTTTTGTTCCTTGGGCTATTTCTATAGATTTCACTTCAATCTCATCCGAAAAAATTGAAAGCCAAAATGCTTCATTGACTTATATTCACTGTTTTATTATTGGCTGCAACTAATCTGTGATCCATGTGGGTGTTCTTTTTGCATATCTAATAAATATATCCTATCATTTTTAGGTGAAGGCCAAACGTCAGCGACAAAAGAGGCTCTTACAAGAGAAATCCCTGCCACTCACAAGAAAGAGTCATTCAAGTCCATCCATTCGGAAAGCAATATTATTTCCCAAGAAATTGATGACACTTCTAACCACGAGTTCCAAACGATTGCCAAGTCGCAATCTGCCCAAGAATCGCTACCTTCTCGTATAACTGATGAGGCGGCAATCGCAAGGACACCAATACCCGAACCGTCAAATGGCTGTTCATGCATGCAAAATAGAAAAAAACACATTCTGGCAACATATAACGTTTCGCCTGATCCGTGTGAAACCCAATACGTATCTGAAAATATGTATTACAGAAAATATAGATTGTGTCGTTCACCGACTGGTAGCTACGATGCCGAATCGTCGTCCGGCTTCGAGACAAGGAAACGATTGTCCAGGTCGAAAACGAAAAATGTTGATCTGTCCGGTTTGCCACCGCCTCCACCACCGCCTTTTCATCGAAGGTCAAAGTAAAACCAAAGCTAAAATAGTAATACATACATAAGCTAAGAAGGTAAATTTGAATTGTATTTGTACTTTCATTTGATTGTTGGTATTTTTGCAAATAATAGCATATAAGTCGTATAAGTCAAAATAATGTGGATGTTTCGATATAATTGTTGAATTTTCATATCTACGCGGAGCATATCTACCACTTAAACACTATTTTATCTTATCTGAAGCAATGAATGAATGCTACGTAGTGTACAGTTGCCGTTTTACCACTCTTTTTAGTTATTTAAGGATAGGATTAACCCGAAACAGTGGATTTATTCGACCCTAACACTGTTTTGTCCTATTCGAAGTAAAGAATGAATGCTGCGCGGTTTACAGTTGTCGTTTTAACTAAGAAATGGGAAAACAGTAGTTGTCTTCCATTTTAGCACTATTTCGGGTTGTTTCAAGGATGGGCAAACTTCTGAGCGGAGTATATGTACCACTTAAACACTATTTTATCTTTCCTAAAGCAAGATCAGAAGTAAAACCTTTAACAAAATCCATAGTTTTGTCCTACCAATCGTTGCAAACCAGCAAGGCGACACTAGTGTCTTTTTCTGGTGCTGTTCGGGATATTCCATGTTATTTTCAAAGCTTGCCGATCGATTTTTGCTTTGCAATTATGCTTAGAAGTGAACGATGTGTAACAATATATTTTTTTTAGTCTTTTCTGTTAGACGCGATCCGTTTAAAGCCAAATTTTGGTTAACACACTGAGAAAATCGGAACATTTTTCAACACTAAAAAGTTCAGCAGATTGTAAATCCCCCAGATTTTAAATCCCCCAGATCCTAAATCCCCCAGATCCTAAGTCCCCCAGATCCTAAGTCCCCCAGATCCTAAGTCCCCCAGATCCTAAGCCCCCAGATTCTAAATCCCCCAGATCCTTAATCCCTCAGATTCGAAATCCCCCAGATTCTACATCCCCCGGATTTTAAATCCCCCAGATGTTAAATCCCTCAGAACCTAAATCCCCCAGATTCTAAATCCCCCAGATTCTAAATCCCCCAGATCCTAAATCCCCCAGATCCTATATCCCCCAGATCCTAAATCCCCCAGATTCTAAATCCCCCGAATTTTAAATCGCCCAGATTTTAAATCCCCCAAATTTTAAATCGCCCAGATTTTAAATCCCTCAGATCCTAAATCCCCCAGATTCTATATCCCTCAGATCCTAAGTCCCCCAGATCCTAAGCCCCCAGATTCTAAATCCCCCAGATCCTAAATCCCTCAGATCCTAAATCCCCCAGATTCTAAATCCCTCAGATCCTAAGTCCCCCAGATCCTAAGCCCCCAGATTCTAAATCCCCCAGATTTTATATCCCCCAGATCCTAAATCCCCCAGATTCTAAATCCCCCGAATTTTAAATCGCCCAGATTTTAAATCCGCCGAATTTTAAATCGCCCAGATTTTAAATCCCCCAGATTCTATATCCCCCAGATCCCCAATCCCTCAGATCCTAAATCCCCCAGATCCCCAATCCCCGATTTTTCGCAAAGAATTAAATTTTTGCTGAAACTTTTGAGATCCTTTTTGGAGGGATCGCATCGCTGGTTCTCCAGAATAAAATCACTTTTTCCGGGGGATTCTTGACTTGCTGTCGGGGGATTTTTGTTTTCAGAATTTTTCGCAAAGAATATAATTTTGGCTGCAACTGATTTAACTGCAAAACAGTTATCACACATTGTTTCCATAATTCAGGTAGCAATTACATTACATAAAATAATCCCCCGGATATATATGCATGTATATACATATATATACATATATATGTATACATATATATATATATATATATATATATATATATATATATATATATATATATATACTAAATAATTGTTAAGAAAAAAAAACTACATGAACATTTATTTACAAGAAAATATATTTCAGTTGATTATATATTTTCTTATAATTATGTTCAATTTAAAAAAAAGGAAAAACAAACGTTCACATCGCAATGCTATTATTGATGTCTTTCCATTGATTTGCGACAGGAATAATTAGTAGTTTCATAATTATTTGCAGCAAATATTTCTTCATTTATTTGGCAAATTTATATTTTCTTTCACAGACACAAAAACATCGGTAAAACTACTTCAGTGATCCACTGTACTGACGAACGCAGTCGCTCATCGACACCCGCCACCCAAATGACGGATTCCATTCTCTGATGCAGGCCGCCGCCCGCGCACACATCGCCCAGCTGATCAGCAACATTGCCCGAAAAGTCGGTGCTGTTCGATCATGTCGGCGGCCGCCACAATGCACTTGCACATGACATGGCAGCCGCCGGCCGACAAATGTCAGGCACGAGTGGCTGGGATAATGTCGGCGACCGGCACACTATGCATTCGTACATGAGCTGTCGTCCGTACGTGGCGGGCGCAGCACAACCCACCGATCGACCAGCGCTCACCAACCACTCGTCGAACCGGCCTTGGATTTGCCAAGAACCGGTCGTCGAGCCACACAAGCCGGCAGCCGTTCTACCCCGCGCCCAGTAGCCAAGTGTGTTGCCATCCACTCCTCCCCACTTTGTGTCAATTCCTAGAAAAACCAATTCCCAAAAAACCTACCACTTCTACACTGTCCTTTTTCAAGATCCTGTCTTTGTATCCCTTCGATAACCTCTGCTCGTTTGGTGAGCCCACTGTGTCCTTGAAAACATGGACTTGTTTTTATTTTCAGATTAATTTAATCCCCGCAATTGCTCAGAAAACTTGTGATTATTTAAAAGAAAAAATGTACAAATAAAGAAAACTAATGAATAAAGGATGTGTTGTTTCATATGTATGTCTCTGCCATTCAATTTCAGCAAACATCAGGTTCTTGAAGATAATTTAGGAATTGCGGGGTCAAAATATGCCAATTAAAAAATCCACGTGAAGTACGTAAGTAAAAATGCATTCATTTAATTTACAGCAGCACTTTATCGCCTCGGCAATGCGCTGCCCTGCGCCCATGTGTCCGTCCGTGTTGCATACACCGTCCGCCGTCGCGCGATCACACGCCAAAAATTTATTTCAATTTGGCCGTCGCTCCATACAAAATGCCAGCCGTTCTACTCGGCGCCCAGAAGTGCGCACAAGTGAAAATCTGGTCGCGGCAAGTCACACGGCAGGTACCTACAGAGTCGAGCCGCCCGCCGGCAGCGACCCAAACCCACTCCAGGTCGCAGTGTGATCTGTCGCCACGCCCAAACCAGATCGCGCGATGGCGGTCACAGTTGTGCGTTTCAGTGATCGTCCGGTCCGGGTGAATCTGGTTTTGAGTTTCATACGGCCGCGGACGATCACTGAAACGCGCAACTCTGACCGCCATCGCGCGGTCTGATTGGGGCGTGGCGACGGATTTGGGTCTTAGCCGGCGGCTCGTCTCGTCAGGTACCTGCCGTGTGAATTGGCGTGACCAGGTTTCGCTTGCTGCCGGCTTCTGGGCGCCGAGTCGGACGGCTGGCAATTTGTATGGAGTGACGGCCGTTTCGATGCCAGGCGAGCCGCGACGGATGTCGACTTTTTGCAGATCGTTAGGGTGGTGCTGCGCCCGCCACGTACACAGTGGAGCGCAGCATGACTGCCCATGTGCAAATTTATAGTGCCGCCGCCAGTGGAAAGTAAAGTCACTGTGAGAGGGGCCCGTGTCGGCGGCCATGGCACCTCGAAAAGGTTTCCCGAGAGCCGTGTGGCGTCTTGAGGGCAAAGTTGAAGACGTCAAAGTTGAGGGAACTGGTTGGCAGAGGTTTGTTTACCGACAACAACTGGTTTTCGCGCGGGGTAGAGCGGCTGCCGGCTTGTATGACGCGACGGCCGGTTCTTGGCAAATACAAGGCCGCCGCGACGGGTGGGTGGCGAGTGCTGGTCGATCGGTGGGTGGTGATGCGCCCGCCACGTACACAGTGGAGCGTCGGATGACGGTTCATGTGCAAATGCATGCGCCGGCCGCCGACATTAATCCAGCCACTCGCGCCTGACATTTGTCGGCCGGCGGCGGCCATGTTATGTGCAAATTCATGTACCGCCGACGTGATCGAACAGCACCGACTTTGCGGGCAATGTTGTTGATCAGCTGGGCGATGTGCGCGTGGGCATAGGAGAATGGAATCCGCCATTTGTGTGGCGGGTGTGGGTGGGCGCCTGCGCCACTACAGTGAATAAGCGCTGTAAGGTGTTCGCCATTGTATTATTGCACAATGACGTGCGGGGTCTCGTCTCTGGATGACGTAGATGGAGTGGATGTTTTGTGGCGCTGAGAAAATGGACAGAAATATTTTGCACACTGTTAAATATTATTTTAGGACAGGAAAGAGTCAGGCATGACGATTAGCATTATTTTTTTGCACTGTTTTATGTAATTTGACTACAAAAATATTACATGTCATGCATGGAAAAAATTGTCTTCAACTTTTCAATAATTGCAATGATAAAATTGAAATATTTATGTTGTCATTCACTTCGATATTGCGGCGCATAGGGACATGAATTGACCTTTAATCTGATTCAGGAGTTGCTCTATGTACATTTTATATATAGCGAAGAAAAGTTCTAAATTTTAGCATGTTGCAAATAGCATACATAGATACATACATAAATAAGTCAAAATCGTGCTTTAACCAACAAAAAGAATGGATAGCATCGATTTTAATATCGCAAACGTGTTTACTGTTTTCGTATATTGCACAACCCGTGTTTGATATCACCGTCAATTGGATTAATGCTAATTTTCTAATAATGTGCAAACAAACAAACAATATTTTTATAACTCACAATCAGTTCGTATATTTTGTTGTTGTTGTTGTTGTTTTGAAATTGTTTTAGCATTATTATTGTTAATTTAAATATTCTTGGAGAAATACATACATAAATTATACATATTTGACTCTTTAATATTCTGAATTTTAAATTATTCGTGACTCTTATTTGCTATTAATTTATTTTGAATGCTTAAACTGTTTTAACACTTGAATCAATGGGAAATAACGATATTCAATGTTGTTCTTGTTGTTGTTAAATTTTCAAAATTTGTTTGCAAACATTTTTTTATAACTCTTTGATTAAGAAATATTGAATTTTGACGACTGGCTCATTCCGATATCAATTCGCGTTTTTTGTTTTGTTTGTTTTATTGCTTTTCCTGCCCGTCCATCAATCGAGCTCTTGTCTTGATGAATGCCACCACAATTTTTTAAATACAGAAAATAATATTGTTAATACAATTCAATGGATCCACTTCATTTATCAAACATACAATAATATTGATAAATACATTTTGTTTTCATTTCAATTAAATAATTACTACGCGTACACAGTGAACCCATCCATACCCCGGCTGTCTTTTGCCACCCGCTTCCAATCCTCTATTATTCAACTAATGATTTCAGTATAATAATTTCCATACGTAAAGCTGTGCTGCTATCTAATCGATCGATCGACGTTCAATCGCCAAACAAATTCCCTACGACATTTGTTTCCTCGCGAAGTATAAAACTACTTTGATTTCACGTTTTGATTTGAAATTTTCGCTTAAATCGTACCGTTCATCCGTTTTTTTTTTGGCATATTCAATAGTTCTTTTCAAGTTCGGACACATCTCCACGAAATAGTTAGGGGCATTAGAATTGATTTGATATACTGAAACACATGTAAATACAAAAACAAAACATATACTAGCTTATGTACACAAGGGAGGAGATATTATGTGATCCAATCTTATGGAGAACGTTCTCGTCGTCGTTGCTTATGCAACTTTCAACAGATTTCACTTAGATTCGAAAGCTTTCTTATATACAACTTAACGACTACAGCTTGAGAAGCAGATAGATTAAATAAAATTACAAACATAAAAAAGAATTAAAACAATACATCTAACAAACAAAGAGGATGAACAAAAAACCAACATAAATTTTCAAACGAAAATTACTATTAACAAATTTTTGTTTTGGACGTGGAAGTTTTTTTTTACATTTTGCTAGCTTGAGAAAATATATACCGTTTACAAATACACATCTATAATATCATTAAACGTTATTTGAATCCATCTATCTTTGGAGTGGCGGCGCAATCGTTGTCCTGGCCTAACTAGACTTCTGTCGAGCGTCCGTTCTCATCGGGCCGGGACAGTTTGCGCTCGCGCTGTAGCCGCAAGCCGGCTTGTTGTTGTTGCTGATAGTTAGACATCATTGCAGCCGCATTATTTGCTGGATGCATCATGGCTGCATGTTGACCGGGTGGCGGCGGTAGCATTTGGGCAGGTGGAGGAAATCGCATTTTGGCGGCCGCTGCATTTGCTGCTGCTGCAACTACGGCGGCATTTTCACGCGATGCCGTGCTGGCCGATGTTGATTGGAATGATATCGACATGCCGCTGTCCAGCGAGCCAACACTGCCACGACGTTGAGGCTTCTCATTGCCAACTGGAATTGAAAAGAAGATCAATACAACGATTCTTATTTTAGAATGAACTTAACTTCTAATAAATTCGCAATCAATTTACATTTTTAGGGTGAGTTTATTCAGATCGATTTCTGCATCACATACTTGACGGGGAGGAATCCTTAATGCATGTTCATTAAGAGAATGCAGGACGCACCGACAACAAGGCATTACTGAATCATGTACATATATTGGAGAGAGACGCCAAAACACCAAAAATTTACGACACATCAACAGAACATCAATATTCAAAGCAAAGCAGTATTAGAACTTAGCGATTTTCAAACCGAGATTAGGTACACAAGATTCAAATCAACTTGCTATTAAGCTTGCTTGCGCTTCACTTAAACAATTTTTGGTCGTTTATGCCCTGTACACGTGGACACCATCTTGTTCATTCTGTGAAACAATCTGATTTCTAAAAGAAATCCAGCAGTTAATCCATTCTAATAGTACCTAGCCCACTTGGCCTCGCGAAAAAGAATGCTCCAAGTGCTTGTGCCTCCTAGCAGCAAGAGCCGGACATTTTGTACAGACTCTATCTGCTCTTCGTCGTCGTCGTTGCAGCTCCGACAAAAATCGCTAGCTGAAATTCTAGCCCGATTCTCCTTGCGTGCTCACCGCAATCCGCACAAGATCACAAGATTCCTCGTTGAAGCTCTGTTCAGAGCTAACAGACCAAGAGAATACGTTTCGTGTCGAATTTGGGCCACATAATCCTGGCGGTGCGACTTGTGCCCAAATTTCTCCAGCGTCTAAGTGCTAGTTCAGCACATTTTAACCTTTTAAATTCCCTGGAATGGACAACATCTCACCTGTTGAGATCCAGCAGGGAATTAATGTAGTACCGCCATGGCTAAACGCCATTTTTAAAGTATGTCTACGGATGGCTTACATTCCACAGCGGTGGAAAGAAGCTAAAATAGTCTTTATACCCAAAGCGGGTAAGAAATCCCACTCCTCACCTAAGGATTACAGACCTATCAGTCTCACCTCTTTTCTGCTGAAAACTCTGGAGAGGCTGATAGAGATCCATCTAAGAGTTGCTCTGAAACCAGTCTCCAATGCGCAGTACGCATACACAAAAGGAAGATCGGTTGAAACAGCTCTTCACTCGCTCACCAGCTACATTGAAAAATCGCTAAGCGTCAAAGAATACACGCTTTCAACAATATCAGCCATAAGGCTATTGGCAGAGCACTCGGGGAAAGCAATGCCGATGACAACCTGATAGGGTTCATCGGTCAACTGCTTAGCAGCAAGAACATCAACTACACGATAGGAAACAGCATCTTAAGAAGGGGGATTTGCAGAAGCACACCACAAGGTGGAGTGCTATCACCCCTTTTATGGAACCTAGTGATGGACAAACTTCTATCAAAAATAGAAGCGACTGGCTGGAAAGTCGTAGCCTGTGCCGACGATGTTGCAATAGCAATATCGGGCAAATTCGTTAATACCCTATCTGAAAGACTAAACTTCGTCCGAGGTATTCTTACCCAGTGGAGCAAAGAGTGCGATTAATCCGCAGAAAACGGAATTTGTGCTCTCAATGAGATAAACTTCATATCGTTAAGTTAAGTGTTTGGGTCTAATTCTGGACTCCAAGCTCGCATGGAAAGCGAGCAAAGAAGGAAGAGCGCGCAACGCGGCATGCGCAATCTACTGCTGCAAAAGAGCTATTGGGAAAAAGTGGGGAATGGAACCCAAAATTGTATCGCTGCTCTTTTCGGCGATAGTGGAACCAATCCTTCTGTACGGCGCAGTTATTTGGTAGCATGATATGTCCAAAACATCAAATGTAAACCTGCTAAACAAAGTCAGAAAGATTGCAGCTATTGCAATCACCCGGAGCCTTACGCACTACCCCGACAAAGGCACTGTTTATACTACTGAATTGGCTTCTGATGGAGCTCCTTACGAGACAGCGGGCCAAGTGCTCTGCGATTCGATTAAAAGCACTACATCTCTGGCAGGAGGGAAATATTGGCCACTCCACCATATTTCGGAGGGATGGACCAACGCCAGGGGAAGTAGACCTTGCGTCCCCGATTTCCTGCTTTCATCATGGTGTCAAGTCAGTCATCCTAAGCAAGAATGAAAGAGGTGGGGTGCAGAAATCGGTCAGCTACACAGATGGCTCCAAAATGGATGCAAAAGTTGGCTGTGGCGTTTTCTCACAACAGCTAGGCCTGAAACTATTCTTCCGGCTTCGTGTACACCTCATCCATGATTGTAATAGAATGCCGTACACAAATGACCGTGGTGTCGCTTCACTGTGAAGTGATTCTTTGCTGGGTACCGGGCCATAATGACACGCAAACACGCAGAAAGATCGGGCGTTCCCTTCAACGATTTCTGCCGAAATTTCAGATCGGAAGAAGAGGAAGAGACAATCCAACATTTTCTGTGCGAATGCACAGCACTGTCCAGGAAACGCATGAAAGCCTTAGGCTCAACCTTCCTAGACAGTCTCACGGAAGTAGCTAATTTAAACATCAGCTGCATAGCCAGCTTCATACGAGAATCAAAATCGTTCTCGTCACCCAGCAGCTAGGTTATAGTGCCGCCTCAATCTTCTGTGGTATCACAATGGGTCTACTGTGGCCTAAGTGAGCCATCTTTTGATAAAGAAGGCTGCCACTACAACCAACCAACCAACAATCAAGCGCTAGTTCACAGGCCGCAGGGTATAAAGACCCTACTTAAATACGTGCATTGAGACTCCTATACTCACCGTCTCGAGCGAATGTGGCATCGCACGTAACCACTACATTCCTGAGTCGAAAAGGACCAGCATGGAGTGGAGGAAGAGAAGGCAGTCAGTCAGGATCATCAAAAGCTAAAACGCGTTTATCAGCCAGGATTGTGATGGCAACAGTTTTATAGGCCTCAAAGGATTTTGCTGCTTGATTTCCTCGGCCAAGCTGGATTGAAGTTTTGTTTTCAAACGATTGTTCGACGCACCGTTCAACACCTGAAGGATGTAAAATAAACGCAACAATCCTGGCTAGTGTTCAGTTTTCTGGAACTCTCTCGACTTTCAGTCGTTTTTAATACTTGCAAAGATTCTCATTGGAAGTTAGTTCGGTTCTGGGTTATTTAAAATATCTAGGAATTAAAGGATCAAACTGGACCTTTTCATGGACTGTTCTGATGTTTGCGTCCAGTTTGAAGCCAATAAATTATGAAATAAGTTTGAGGAACGTTTCATCAGCGCGGATTCGAAACTAGAATTTCCTTGCGCCACTTTAGAGAACTCTCATCGTTTTAGCGTCGCAAAGAACACGATTGTCGAAGCTGTCCGGATGTTTTTTTTTCAGCACGACTTATTTTCGCAAGCTTCAATCGCAGGTTTCCATTTACTCTAATGAAATCTTTACAGTGGCAATTTGGGACATCATAGAAACCAACGTCAAACATTCCGACTGTAAATTTTGCCTGGAAGCGTTGAAATACGAACGGCACGTCGGCTAAAACGGCAATTCGTCTTAGATTTTCGGCTTTCGGTTTGTTTTTCTCAACAACAAAAAAGTACCTTGCCTTTCCACGGGAAGATAATGTTCCGGATGAGAATAAACGAGAATTGAGTCAAGCGTCTTTCAAATATTTTCGGGATTCTGAGTACGGCGAAATTATTGTCTGAATCAATTTGTTGTAAATTGCTTCTGTGTAATCCAGACTGGTTGAAGTACGATGCAATGTTAAGATAGAACGGACAGAACTTTGCCGCCAACAGACGGATATAGCGATTAGCTTAGACAGAGCAATTACTAGTAAAAAAATCGGCGAAAGGATGCTGGTTGTTAGCAAAACACCTACTTTTATATCTTAACTTTAACAAATACATTTTGAAAAATCGCTTTTGAACCAAAAAACTCATGGAATTATGAGAAAAGGTTCTTGCTGCATCTTTACTTTAATGAAAAATGTATTGTGGTGGCATTTCACATTTAAAATCGACATAGAAGAGTTTAGAAAAGGTAAAAAAAACCTTGCACTTCATGTGCATAGCTCCCAGCTTGAATACGGCAGAATGCATAAAAAAATCTTTTGCATTCTCCGTGACATCTTGATCCAAATAAATGAAGTCAGTTTAGGAAGTAGGAACGGTAGGAACCGAAATGCACGACACAGTCCGATGTGAACGCGTTCATTATGAATATATGATTATTTAAGCCTATCGACAATTGAATTGTTCACTTACATTGCTCGTGCATGTCCAGCAAGCTGTTGCTGAGAGCGCTACGCTTCAATTGTGCCGCCTGATCATGTCCGCTCACCATAATAGCATCACCGCTTGGTGGTGTCTGATATGGACATGGACATACTTCCACATCGGCCACTCCGCTGTCACGATTCTCGGATGTTGCAGCATTACGATTGCCACCCCGAGCCGATTTTTGTCGCTCCAACTCGGCTTCGATTCGTAGCTGCTCCATTTCGTCCATTTCGCTGATTGATTCTCGCAAATCCTCGGCGAATTTGCAGCGATCGTGCTCGTTGCGTGCGTTGAACGTGACAAGTGCCTTACCATCGACTTTTTGCGAAAGCCGAATGCAGAACGGATAATCTAAAAACGAAGAAGTAATAATCATTCAATTTATGACTGACCGTGGTGAGTTATTCAAATCGTTTTCACATACTTGTAACATCCAGCAATGTGACCACCATTCCACTCAACGGATAGCTATTCCTGAACGTGTAGGTAACTGAGGACTTCTTTTTGCTAAAGATCTTCGTTATGACGAGCAGATCGTTGAACAGGAAAACCTCGCGTTGATGCACGCCCGGCCGTTCTTTCTTATTGACGTCGGGAATCTCGTACAGTCGACAATAGCACACTAAACGACGATGGGGCAACGCTAGGTTCGGCTTTTTGCCAACTATTGTCGCTTGAACTTTCATCACTTGGGTGACATGATCACTGCCAGGTTTGAATTCGTTCGCTTTCAAGCGCTCATAGATTCCGGCTAGCATATCGCGATCAATATCGTGACAATCATCGATACCGCGCAAATTCTTTATGAAGTCGTCCACTCGCATACGCCGTTCTGGTTTCAAATTGGGCGTGTGCAAATCGGTGTTCAGCATGATGATGGCGAACGCCAAGACGAATACCTACAATTATATAAAGAAGATGAGTGTAATGCATACAATGACATTATTCGCAGATACTTACAGTTTCTGAAGATCTTAGCCGAGACACAATATCGGAATTGCAATGACAATATCGTTGCGAGAATATCTCCATGAGGCGTTCGATTTTTTGCGCTTCGCCCGGCATTCGGAAGTACGCTTGGAACTTTCGTAGCGCCACATCCACTTGCATGCCGGACAGATCGAGTTCCGCAGCGAAACATTCCAGCACAGCCATATTGAATGGATTCTGCAGATTGCCGAGATATTCGCCGATCATTTGGCGCGACAAACCCTTTCTGGAGATCAAGAATCGTGCCACACCTTGCGGCGTGTTCTCAAGGAAGCCCCGCCTGATCAAGTATGCAATTCCCTTTTCCGGCTTCTTATTGAACAGATTCAAGCCAACCCGGTACTGTCGTTTGCGTATTGTCTCGGACACCTTATAGTTTTGCGGGGTGGTCGCAGCCACCGCCAATTGTTCGTTTTGCTCGTGCTGCTCGTATTGGGCGGCACTCGTGTGCGAACTCATGCATTCTTCAGGGACTAAATGGTGGCTGGACGAAGATGCGCTCGGATGCGAGGTCATCATCAAAAGATGATCGGGAGACTGCGCGAATTGATTCGAACTGTTGAGATTGGTGCCGCGCTTCCAGGTTTGCGGCGAATTTGATCGATCCGAGCTGAGATCACAGTTCGCTATACGTTCCGCCGACGCTGCACTACTATCACTGCCTGAACTTTGTACGGATGTCAGGCTTCCATTTTCAGAGGTTTTACAAAGACCGTTCGGTCGTAAATGGCGCGAGGTGGTATCCATCATTGAGGGCGGTGGAGGTGTTTGACGTAGTAGTTGTTGTTGCTGTTGTGCCGTTATTGAGGACGTGCGCTTCGGGACTTCGGGTGGTACTCGTTTGCCACTGCCGGTCGGGGTTGTGCCACGCGGCCTCATATAGATTTGAGCTGCTGTATAGTAAGGCGTGTGTGGAGAATGTGGATTCTAGAACAATGAAAAGTCAATCAGAATTATAAAAGTCTCATTCAAATAAATAATCTCAGTAAATACCCAAGAAGAGTTCAACGACGAGTCCAACTGTTGTGAAGCATAGCTACCATCGTATGGCACGCCGTGAAAAGGAATCTGCCCACTTTGATAGTGCAAGGATGTCTGGCAGACGGGAGTGCTATAGTAATGCTGTTCCGAGGCATGCAACAGATTCACATGCGGATGTGAGGATGCTGCCGTTGAAACTCCTCCTCCAATAATCGAGGACGATTGCGACCAGGTCGACGACGAAGAAGCAGGTGGCATTGGCGACGTGTTACCAGATTGACTTCGCGGAATGGGACTGGAGTCGATTTGTCGACGTTCACGCAGTGACATCGATCTGGTGGGTGGGATACGATTTGGTACAGCATGACATCCGGGGGGCGTTGCAGTGATACTGCAAAAGATAAGAGGCCAATTGTAAAACTAATTAATTCAATAGAATACGATTCGAGGTTACGTACGTTGCACATATTCTGGGCTGTTGTGACGATTGTGTCGGGCCATTATCAACATGGTTCTCCATTATCGCGCTACCATATGCCGATGATGAGGAATTCGAGGGTGGACCACCGTCACCACCAGATACTGCAACTGCATTCGCTGTAACCATTGTACGACGACTTAAACGTTTCTCTGCTTTGACCATGGCCGTGATCGAAGCGAATTTCTTGACCATCATGTAGTGTCGAAAGGCACGCTGAATTGTTATGGCGGCATTACGTGCCTTTAGACCACCGTATTTACGCTCGAGTAGTTCGATTTGTTTCTCTAATAAATCCTGTGAGAGTTCATACCTGGAAAAATATGTAAAAGAAATTGTTTTAGAAAGAAAATTGACTTAGTTTTTTGTTAGTTAGGTAAATATTTTCAAATTGACATCAATAAAAATTCAGTTTATGTAAAAATGGTACTATCAAATGGTTCTGAGATGATTTTGTATGGACACATATTCAGGACTAAACATATTGCATTAGTTGTTGTCCGGTTACAAAAAATATAAAAGCACATAAATTGTTATATACATTATATAACAAGCGTCTTTCTATTTTTCAAATATGCTAAATTTTGACTTAGACACAAAAAATTTAATGATAATTGTATTGTTTTGTATGTTCTTTATTGGAAAAGCAATATAGATGTATTTAATCCTTCGAGTACACACGGGGTCAAATTGACCCCAACGGCGACTTTGACCGATCGCAGGCCTGCAGAAGAGTGGGGGTACTATAGGCTTCTAAGTGTATTTCTGTGTCTTGACTATAAGACAAACGGTGTTTGCAGACAATCTCACGTCGTCAGTTGTCGTTGAGAAGCCTTTGAAGCAAATGTGGGGTCAAATTGACCCCATTGTGTACTCAACATCAATTTTGAGGTAAAAAATTAATTTTTTTTACTTTATAAATGGATGGATTAATTTAAGAAGGCCAAAAAAATAAGTTTGCAAGTGTTTTTATTTCTTTACAGATAAACTGGAGGTTATCTTGTACTATAATAAAACCAAAGGTGGAACCGATGTGTTCGATCAACTGCGTCACGCTTATACAACTACCCGTGCAACAAAGCGTTGGCCAATGCGATACTTTTTTGGTATCCTCGATTATGCTATTGTGAATGCCAGGTGCTTGTACACTTGTAAATATGCCGGTGACGCTGCCAAAAAGAAATCTGCTCTTGTTGCCGTGAAAGAAGTTATGGTTCATCTCGTCGAGCCATATCTACGAGAAACAATAAAGAACAACTGTATGCGTACAGACATTCGAAAAGGGATCGAACATATTTTAGGAATAAGTATCCCAACTGTTAGATTGGAACGTGTTCAGCTCAGAAAAAGAGCAAGATGTGCTTTGTGCTTCCGTCAGCAGGACCAAAAAACAAATATGGTGTGCCCATCCTGCAATCGACCGATGTGCAACGATCATCGGGTATACGAGGGAGAGTCAAATGTAAACCGGACTTTTGTCTTTATGTGTCTCAGACTCTGCCGAGCGGTATGGTTGGGTGGGGGTTCTTAAGTTGGTTTGTTAAGAGTGGGGATAGCCGCCTGCCGGGCTGCTCGAATGAGCAGTTAATCAGTAGCAATGATGAGTGAGCAAGTGGTTCCTTCATCGATTGAGCAACGTATTATTATTAAATTTTTAACAAATGAAGATGTTTCACCATCGAATATTTTGGCTAGGTTGAAGGTGCAGTTTGGTGACAATACGCTTTCACGGACACAAGTGTTCGATTGGGCTAGAAAATTTAAAAATGGACGAGAAAGTGTAGAAAAGGAGACTCACGATCGACGCCCAAGATCAAGTGTAACTGATGACAATATTCGAGCGGTTCACTATTGATAAAATCGCTTCAGAAGTGGGTATTAGCCATGGTAGTGCTTATTCCGTCATCACAGATCATCTTGGCTTCCGAAAAGTCTGCGCCAGGTGGATCCCAAGGTCCAAAGGACCGAAAATCAAATAGCGGAAAGGCTGAAAATTTCTGAGCGACTTTTAAATCGATTTCACCATGAAGGCGATAGTTTTTTGAGACGAATTGTCACATGTGATAAGACTTGGGTGCACCATTACACCCCCGAGTCAAAAAATGGCTGGCTAGGAATGGCGGCGAAAAGACGAAGATTGTCCAGTGAAAGCCAAAACGCGCCTCTCAGCCGGAAAAGTCCTCGCAACTGTATTTTTTTAATACAAAGGAGTTTCACTGATCGATTTCCTGTACGACCAACGTACAATAAATGCTGCCTACGACTGTCAGCTGCTAGAGTCAGCAAAAGCCGCCTACAGAAACAAAAGAAGGAAAAATTCCATTCTCCTTCATGACAATGCCCGATCTCACACAATGGATAAATTAATTGAGCTGCATTGAGGGACCCTGGAGCGCCCTCCCTATAGCCCAGACTTGTCCCCATGCGACTATTTTTTGTTTGGTCCTATGAAGGAAGCTTTGGGAGGCGAAAAATTTGAAGCGAATGAAGAAGTTGAGGCGCGCGTGCGCAACTGATTGACAATTCGACCTCAAACTTTCTATGAACAAGGAATTTTTAAGCTGACAAAACGTTGAGAAAAATGTGTAGAGCGTGCAGGAGACTATGCAGAATAATGATTAAAGTCTTATTTGAATATTATTACAGTTAATAAATGTGTATAAAAAAAAGACCGATTTATATTTGACTCACCTTCGTATTTATGCAACGATTGTGCTGGATATGAGTAGTTTCTTTATTTCTTATTTGTTTTGTCTCTTTTTCTATATATTTTAATGAATGAAAAAAAGGTTTCTCAACTCAAAAACGTAAAAAATCATGATTTTTTACATCCTCAAAACTACCATTACCAATATGCGTAACGAATACGTTTTTTGCAACCTTTTATGCAGGGCTATTTTTTTTTTATTTTGTCTTGAGAGTATTCTTACAGATTTTTAGCTCAAAATATTGAAAATTGACGAACTTATGATTTTTTTTATTTTATATATGCAAATTTTAAAACTTTCAAAATAGCCGCCGTTAATATGTAAAATAAATACCTTTTTTTCAAGGGGCGCTATAGGGCTAATTTTTCCTGTATTTGTTCATGTCTTGAGAGTATCCGCCTAAATTGTTAGCCAAAAATTTTGCAAATTGAAAAAGTTACGATTTTTTTTGTAATAAAACTGATTTTTCGCGAATTTTTTTTTAGGTGTGTAAAGGACATTTAGGGTACTTCTAATATGTGACAACTATTAAAAGAGGTTTCAAACTATATCTCAAATTTTTTTCACATGAAAATCTTTAGTAGTGACGATTCTATAGATGTTCAAAAGTGGTTGGGGTCAATTTGACTCCATATGTTTTCGATGATCAAAAAAATAGGTGTGTACTCGAAGGGTTAATATACTTTTCCATCGTATTCTTGTAGGCACATTGAACAAACATAGCGATTTGATATAGAACAGTATTTTACCAAATAAATTTAATACGAATCGTACAGTATTTGCGTATAGTCTGTAATGGCGGCTCTAGCGAACGTCCATCATGTTTAGGCTGTTCCATTGCACAGTGATAATTTATCGTGCGACTTTTATTAACACTTTGAAGCCAACTATCCTGAAAGCGATCACCTCCTTTAAATGTTCTCGTCATACGAATACATGTTCGCTTGGGTTCTAGTAATTTTCGAAGCTTAAACAGCAATTGTGGTGCAGAGAATTTCGGAAGTAGCATTTTGTACACTCCTTTTTTCCTATGGACTTTATCACTACCATCTTCATTGAGTCGCTTTAACGCAACCTCTTTTGCAGTATCTTTTTGTTGTACGTATCTTTTCTGATCTGAATGCATTGTTAGCAACGCCAGCACTGAAGATGCTGAAGATGATTGCGGTTGCGATGATGATGATGCTATCTTTAAAGATGTCATCGCATATTATAACAATGGTATCAATGTTAAAGGTATTTAACGCATTTGCATATTTCTTCCGTTTAATATTTCAAACGTTGCTATCAATTATATGTGGCTGTGGTTTTTCCTATATTTTTCTCTCCTTCTTTTCGCACGGTCCGTATTCAAATGAAGACTTTCTATAGTAAATCAAATGCTTAGTGTGATAATTTTTTTTCCGGCCAGGAAAATTGCATAAATATCTCAACCAGATGAGGAATGTATCTTAATCTGCGTGGTAATGATTCAATCCTGTATGCGGTTATATAATTTAATAGACGTTTGTGGTTTTAGGAGAATAGAGTTCAATCACTGAAGGAAAAGGTAATCGATCCTAATCGGTCGATTAAAATATTTCAATCCCTGGCCACAAATGGGAAATTGATCAGACGGTATTATTTTCTTAAGAGCTTATTTATGACTGCGTATTGAATGTATCGTCATTAAAATATGGTGGGAAAATTAATATTTATTCTGTCTGCGTAAATAAGTATGAATTTTCAACAATTTTGATATTTAAATAGATGTAAAATTACTATAAAACCGGATGACTTTTTTGTCTCTATTTTATTTAAATAAATTCAGCAATAAGTCATATCATATTGTATATATTTTTACTATTCGAAGTGACAAGCTTTATTTATTATTACTATATTAAGGGTATACTTTCTAAAATAGTTCAGCTTCATTGCATTCCTACGATGAGTAAGTGCTTTCAGCAGGAGATCTAAACAACGTCTCCGATCAATATTGAAAATGGTCAGCGAGTCAGGCAGCGTATTTAAAAATAAATCACATTAGCCCAAAGCGTTATTTGCGTTTCAACTAGAAATAGATTTTTGTGACGTATTTTTTTTTCTGTCCAGTGTTGTGTTCCGAAATAAAGTGAAAACGTCGAAGATACGACATGATTAGTATAGCTGGCTGTAGATTGGTCATTGCAGGAGGACAGTGGAAATAAGAGGCCCATTTTTTGGATCATGTGTTCCCTGTAATAAACATTTGATAAATCTGGCTAATTATTTATTATTGAGTATTAATTATTATACAAACTTTCCAAAGAAATTTGGTTTACTTCTTGAAAGTTAATGGGGTTTCTATTCAAAGGATAATAAAGTAGTCGATGTGATTACCATCTATAGAGACAAATATATTACGTCGAATGTCTACGCCAAGAATATACGATCCTGACCTAGTTTGGCGACAATTTTCTGCAATAAATAATGCAAAACACTGTCTGCAATAATCAGAAGCGTTCACAATAAGCCTTTTCCAGCCATCGTCTTAAGAGTGGAGGAAAGATCTTTGCCAGCTCATATTCTCATTATTCAGAAGCGTTCAGAATTAGCCTTTCATCTTTTTATGAATGTGTACAGGTTCCTTGCCAGTTTATATCCAAAAAATTCAACGAAAATTGCTATTACTGCGTACCTAAAGATGTTGATCAAGATGGTCCGATATCTGCAATGAAATACAGCCAAATTTTCATCTGAGACAGGTCCATGGATCGCGAAACATTACCAGAGACGGTCTATCTAATATCACAGGAAGTTTCCTAAATAAGTCTTATTTTTTCTGATTGCTGCAGGAATACTGCTCAGGTTTGAAACATTGTGGCTATGGTTAATGCCTATTTGCGCATAAAGTTTATATTGTCTCACCTGGAAATCTTTTTTACTTCCGAAAATGGGAAGTTTCCGCAAATTCGCCTGTAATGTAATGTAGTGTTGCAAATAATCAACTAGGTGAGGTGTCGTCAACATGAACGGAGGATTACAAGTCGCAGAATTCGAAATATTCTGGCACTTCCACCATTCAAACTTATCGGTTTTCAAAAAGGATCGTGGAGTCACAGCTTTGTGGCAAGATTTTTCGTTGAACAATTGGAAGATACTTCCTGCGCCAATAATTGTAATTGGTTCGGGGACTGACCTCAGCCAGGGTGAAGAAGATGAGTGACATACAGGGTGGGGCAGTCAAACCTGGATTTTTGAAAAGGGTGAAAGAGCTGTGAAAGTGGGTGAAGCGATTGGCCAAGGTTTCCATTGTGTCCCCCCCCCGGAACAAAGCAATTCAGTCGCCATGGAACAGTGGTCTAAACAACAACGTTCGCTCGCTGTGAAAGCGTATTACCAAACTGGTAGCAATGCAGCCACTCAGCGTCGTATCCGGACGCATTTTTAAATTAATCAAATTCAAAATTCAATCAAATTGGGGGTGGAAAACTTTGAAAACATTTGTGAAACGAGAAGCAGAAGAGGTGGCAAACTTTCGATATTGGAGTGATCAAAACCCTCAACAACTCCATCAAAAACCATTCCTTTTAACCAAGGTAACAGTTTGGTGCTCATCGGGAATAATAGGTCCATTTTTTTTGAAAATGACAAATAGCAAGCTGTTACTGTGAATGCCGAACGCTATTCGGAAATGTTGCGGTCGTCCTTCATTCCTCAGCTTCTTCAACGTGGAATGAACGATGAAACCTTATTCCAGCAAGATGGTGCCACAAGGCACACAGCCCGCGTGAGCATGAATGTTCTCAACGACGTTTTCCCGAATCGGGTGATATCCCGGCATGGAGCAATTCCTTGGCCTCCCCGATCGCCCGACCTCACAGCGTGCGATTTTTTCCTGTAGGGAAATTTGAAGAGTAGTCTTCGAAAAACGACCTCGAACGCTTGGAGAATTCAAGACGAGAATCCGGTTGGAAATCGAGAGAATTCCTACGTGCATGCTCCGTGCTGTGATGGGCAGTTTCAGAAATCGCCTGCAAGAATGCCTCAAACGACAAGGACACCATCTTGCTGGCGTTATTTTTGAACACTGAATGTTTGTTTCTTAAATGCTTTTTAATGCAGATTAGGATGGTAACAATAAAATTTTGAAATAAACATCAATTTATTGGTTTAACAGTTATTTAAAAAATGCAGGTTTGACTGCGCCACCCTGTATTTTCGGTAAATCACATTTGAAGATTGGAGTTTTATTTGAATCGCAAGGAAAGTAAGTTGATTAGTAAAGACGATACCTAGTTTCATGTTGATCTTGTTGATAGTACGTACACGAGACATACTTATAAAGACCTTCCGTAGTACCAATAAGAATATAATTTACATGCTTGATCATTGTAAATTATATCCGTATCAATTCGGTAGGGAGCCAATTAGGTATCATAAACATTGCTTTTGTGAGTAATTTCATTCACAATTATTTAAAAAGAACAATACCGACCGAGGATCGAACACATGACATCATGATCGCGAGATAGTGGCGTTGCTTCCCACACCACACCGCGTCTGTCAGACGTGAAAACTTATCAATTTATAACCGACGCTAAAAACTTTAGAGGCGTTTTTCTTAAAAACGGAGGGTGTTGCGGTCTAATATTTTAAGGATCGAATATCTTTGACATCTTCTACTTATGTGCCAAATTTCATCCAAATCTGAGATTTCAAGATCGTGGCCTCTCCTTGTAACTTCTTCACGAAATTTCAGAACAATCCGGACATTTTTGACGAAATTACAAGGTGGTAAGTGCAAGGATGCAACTTTAAATGCATTTTCGCCGAACAAGTGACCAAGACATCTCAACAGGCGATTTTTTCAAACGCCTGTTAAAATGGAAGATAAAATATAATTTAAATCATAGGAATTAGTTTAAATCAAGCAAGGATTAAGATTTTGCCGAGAAATTTCAATGAGATCATAAACAACGCGTACACCATTATAACAACTTTTTTTGGAGTTAATCATCTCCGTGACTCGGGTTTTAGAAGTTAAGTTAAGCGCTAGTAAATGTACAAACGATTAAACATCAAAGGATCAACTAACAATTATCTTTTGCTTGTATTTTCGAAGCACCATCAGGAGCAGATTATTCATCTCAAACAGGGAGACTTTTATCGCAAATATCTCCCTAGGACAATGATTTTTGATTACTTAGATCCATCAAGAAATCGAATAGAAAACATAGCCAAAAAGCAGAAGGGAAGTAAAGCAAACTGTGATAGCAAAACATGGTTAAAAGAAAGTTGTACTAATCCATTACGCATTATATTGCTTCGTTAAGAGCTTCTTCAACTTTTGGCGCCCGAAAATACAACGCAAAACGTTCCTTAGCTCTTCGATCATACATTTTGTTACGATCGTCTGGATCAAAAGAAAAGCTACATTTTAATGAGAGTATTGCATGTTAAGAAAAAAATGCGTGCCTTTAATTTTTTTGGCAATGGATTCAGGAAAAACAAAGCTTAGCAAGCATTTACGACTGTAAAAGACATTCGCTTGATTTGGCACTTTAAAAGAACAACGTTTAGTACCACCGTTTACTGTTTCCCAGGATCAAACATTAAAGTATGCACCACACAAATTTAAGATAATTTCCTCAGCTTGTATTTAAAATCGAAAAGAAAACTCACTAACCATTCATCATCACGTCCTAAAGTTGATTGAATTAATGATTTTATGTCTGTTTATTTTTGTTGTTGTTGTCCGAAACGATATCTAAAAATATGTTTAATTTATATTTTTCTGTTGAAGATGGAGCCACAATTTCACCAAAAAAAAAAAAAAATATTCACATTCCGAAAAGTCTTGCCGCTTGTTCGGTTTCTGTGATTAATTATTGTCGCCACAAATAGCCTGTTCACACTACACATTATAGAATTGATATCACATTAAGACATTCTGGTATATTTTGGTCGCGGACACATTAATAGATGGGACACTTTAAATAGTTACCGGTCGTATTGCTCAAACAATCGATTCATCGGACCTCAATTTAAAGTTAATTTGGCCCAAAACAGAAAATCACATAAAGTCCTCGAGTATGTTGTTTTAATTTCAACTGAAATCACAAATTTCAAATTGATGCAGTTCTTCGATTGAAAAAAAGACTGAAAAATTCCACTACATTTCCGGCAATTCGCGAATATTATTCTTGAAATAAATTCTTCAACTTCACCGAAATACCCGAAATAAAGCTCCGTGTGTGAATACTGCGAAAATAATATAAACAGAAGCCGGATTGCACGGCGGCCAAAATGAGTTGTGAACGAAGAGAAAAATCGGAAGTATCGCTATGCACACAAAGGAAGAGCCAACCTTACACATATCGTTCTTGGACCGTTTCCCATCACATCAGATGATGTGTTTGGGAAAAACTCTTTTTTTGGCCCGAATCAAAGACACTTGGTCGCCGTAATGGATTTTCCAATGAACATTATAGATTTTTGTGATGATTTTTATGTGGGGTGAAAACGAAATATATTCTTGCAAAAAAATTGTACCCAATTTGAACACAGCTTTCTCATAGAGAAATGTTTTAACAAAATGGTGGACACACTTTCTTCTGATATCTTTTACGTTCGGTCAAAATTATTTTGTGTTTTAATTTTCTACAGGAATATTTTTTTTGGAATTTTTTGTGTCGCAAAAATTGGGTATATTTTATTTATTTTTTTAAAAATTGGGTATATTTTTTTTATTTATTTTATATATTATTTTTTTATTCGATTTTATGATCCATGCAAACATACTGAATCACTCTAAAAAAATTATAGTATACAAACATTTTCCATTCTGACTGTCCGTTCGACAAAACAGTTTTACTCTTTCCTCGTGCGAGAGAATATTTTGTTTTTCTAATGCAGTAATCCACTTTTTGAGGCGACAATGGGCGTCTTTATAGTTGCTGATTGATCGTAGCGCCAAAGACGACGACGTGGTGGATGCCAACATTAACAACGCCATCGTAATACACCAGAAAAAATTACCGTCTCAATGTTTGGACTGGAAAAGCTTTACGAATTTCCGCAAAAAGCTGGTAACAACAACAAGGATGCATTTCAATTCAGCCTGGATAGTTTTCATCGAAGACTTGTTTACCGATCGAAAATTGAAGGGTCAAAAGTTAAATAGAACTGCAGCATGAAAATGTGCATATTAACCTTGAATCAAAAAGAGTTGAACCTTTGCCAAATTTAGGAAGAAGGAAAAGCTAGTACTTGCTAGGCTAGGAAGCTAGAATACTCATGCGAGACATTGCTGATGTATTCCTTAGATGTGCATTTGGAATTGCTTGAGTACATTTTATCGACACAATTTTATAAGGTCATAGAGAAAGCGTCTCGTTGAAATCACTATTGATTATTATGGATATATTATTTATTGGGGAATAAGTAAAAGTTTCCATTGTACGTCACTTTGATATAGTGCACAAAACAGAATGGAATTCCTAGAAGTGTGCGACTGAATGCAGCCAAGATAGTAATAAATATCAAGAGTTGGGTCAAGAGTTCTATCTCTGGTAAAAGGACGAATGAATAACAAATGGAAAATAGAGAAATAAATTGTTTGCTAATATGTTTCTCTTTATTGATTTATAATTTGAAAAATGATTGACTCTATTCCAAATGGTCAGCATTTATTCGTGTGCAGTTCTTAAGACAATTTGGTTACTCATTCAATGCACTTATTATACAGCTGTAGAATTGGGAAACCTTCTTTATTGGTTATGGGGCGTTCGTAGAATATACGTGTCCTAAGAAGACCGCAGTCATAAATCCACCGAGACAGGTACTGATATACTTTTACTAATTGACTGATCAGTTAATTCCAACATGCGTGGAAGGTTTTGCATCCCTTCATTCATGACACGCATGGCTTACATGATCTGTAAGGGTGCGGGTCATGAATTTAATGGAACGAGCCGTATATGCTTGTGAAGTGTTTGTTACCCCTAAACCTCTTGAGCAGCCTGCAGGATTCACAAATTGTACTACTTTCTAACTAATGTCCCATGAGGGGGGGGGGGGGGCATATGCAGAAAGATGAGGCAAATGCATTATCACTGTTTAATGAAATGGGAATAGGCGGATAGGATTTTGCGACGAAAATTCTAGTCAACAAGACTTACGTCTCTGTGACCTAATGGACGTTCAGTCCCGGGAGTCTTTTTGTCGTGCAAATTATTAAGCTATTGAGGCTATACCTACTACGTAAACTCTTCGATTTTGCAGGTGCCAGCAACTCAACTTTCGAACCGATAACGGTCCCTTGGTCAAAAGAAGGTCATGGAGCTGCCGAAACACATTCCAAAGCTCGAACATAAGGTATGGTGACTAGGTTGGAGGTAGTCGGACACAACTTAATGTCTTGATAGGGACAAACGTGCATAAGGTTTTATTTTGGGTCAACTTAGTGACACGAGAACTGTCGCTGACACCCACGAGTGATGTGACGCAAAGGCGACAAAAGTTTCACTTTCAACCGTGAAAATTCCGAGCCTGCGCTCAGGATATACTGATAGTTTCATCGGTGTATGATAGATCGTTGGCTATCGCACGGTAATAATCCTGGTCTGAAAAAGGCCGGGAAACTAGCGTCCATGTAAAATCAGACGAATATTCTATACTTCAAGATGAACTCCTCTTTAATGATCATTAAAGAGAAATACATCGTGAAGTACAGAATTTTTCTCTGATTTAACGTGGACGCTAAGTCACGATATTAAATTAATTTTTTCAGGAAATGTAAATGTGGTGGCGTACATTACCATTTTATATTTATCTTAATTACATTTGATATACACTTCTTTTACCGCTCATATAGAATTTATATCGTTGTACCAAAAACATTGAATGCCACTATGGACCAAATAAATACTATTCTCATCTTTTTGCAACGGAATTTGAGATGTATTTTCTTCTAAAATGATAGCAATCGAAGAGGCAAGTAAAAAAGTCTAAGATTTTTTAACCGGTGACGATACCATGCATATTTTCTTAATTGCATTTTAATGGCTATCTTCAATCATTGCATTCTTTCAAATGGAAAAAAAACTTGCAAAATCGTTAAAACTATGAGATTTTGTAAGGACAAATTTGTACTATCAGCGGAGGATGGGTGGTTCAGTGGTTACTATTACTCAGTCGGAGTTTTCTTCGTGTGGAATGGAGAAGACCTCAAAAAAAAAACTCTTCAATATTAGTCACAGAATACTGAGGGAATATATTTTGGGGAAATCTATCGAAACTTTTCCTTAAGATTTTCGTAAATTTCGTTTTCAAATTTAGTGTTTGCTTTTAATTTCCATGAAAAATTGTTTCTTAGAAGAACTCCATTATAATTTATATTGCGATTAAGAGTGAATTTTAGCAATTTAGGTACACAAGAAGAGTTGTGCACTGTTCCAAATTTTAGGGCAACTCTGAAATTGCCTGGGATACAATTTTTGTTACAGAATTGATAAATTGAACGAAATAAGAGACATCCTAGAATTTTTTTAGATAACCTTGAAAAAGTACTTTATTAATATTGAGATTCTCAAACAGTATATGTAAATGGGTTTGCAAATTCTGGACTTCCCTTCTTTAACAGCCTCACGGAAGTAGTAAATTGAAACTGCATGAGATAGATGACACGTTGAAGATGTCAGAAGGAAGTGTATACAACATTTTGTGAAAACATTTGTCCATGAGGAAGCTCTGTTCAAATTGGGTACCACTTGTTTAAGAGTCGGCGATTCCAAGAGCTGGTTGTAGATGTTTGAACGCAATAAAAAGGATTTTTTTCATACGATATGTGAGATTGGATGAAATATAGATCTATTAGTACATTTCAGAGTTAAATCGGCAGCCAACTGAGTGGACAATAATCGGCGAAAGCCGTTCAAAGCGACTAAAAACACAAATGTCGACTGGTAAGGTTTTGACCTCTGAATTTTCAGATGCGCACTGCATTTTATGCATTGATTGTTGCCTTGAGAAAAGACGAAATATAAATAGCGAATATTATATTGTGTAATCCGTGCGACTAGAGGAAGAAATTTCGAAAAAAATACCCAAAATGAAGAGAGAAAAAACGCTTTTTATACCAAGACAACGCACCGTGTCACAAGTGGATGGCAACAATAGCAAAATTTGTGCGAATTGCACTTTAAATTGCTTTCTTATCCACCGCATTCTTCAGATCTGGCTCCTAGTGACTACATTGTTTGCAAACCTAAAAGGGATGCTTCACGGAAACACGGTGTTTGCTGAAACTGAAGCCCAATTTGAGGCCAAAAAAACGGCATCTAGATGTTAGAGAAGCGTTGGAACGAATGCATCACTTTTGCAAAACAGGATGTTGATGAATAAAAGGACAAGCTGTTGATGAATAAAATCGAATTGTTGGTGGTGGATGACTAATAAAGTCATCGTGCGAAGTTATTGAGTGATGCGTCAACTAAACAAATTAATATTCTGAGGGTTATACCAACGCTTCAGTCGAGAATCACTTTGTGGATTTAAGGGGTTACATACGTCCTGTATTTTCAAAAAATCGATCGAAATTTTTTTATTCCATATGAAAGTATAGTACTTCAAGAGTATTCACACCGATTTGATACGAAAAAAATATTTTAAAAACGATGAGAATCGGAAAATGCTAAAAAAATGAGACGAAAATTCATTCAAATCCATTTTAAAATTTAAAATTTTTGAATTTTTGATTTGAAATGAACCTGCACCGAAATATTCTGCCTACCGTCAAAAAAAGGTTGGACGAGAAAAACTGCAACTGTTTTTGGCTGAAATTTTTTTTACAACTTTTATGTGTGTAAATTTTAAATAAAATAGATTTTTGGTTTTAACTTCCCAGTATATGGGAAGTTCTTGTAATCGCCTCGAAAATCGAAATTAAAACTTACCACATCTTTACGTTCTGAGGTCTGTAGAGTATATATAAAGTGTTTTTAGGAAGGGAGATGTATGTGTGTGTGTGTGTGTGTATGTATGTATGTACGTACGTATGTACGTTCGTGAACACTTTTTTCTACGAGCGTAACTCACGTAAACAAAGTCATATCAACTTCGTTAAGGTGTCAATCGAAGCGCCTTCGCAATTTTAAGAGCTGATTGGTTTTTGGAAAACTTCGGTCGGGGGGGGGGGGTTGCTGTTTTGCCCGTTTGAAGGTCATTTCTGTCATGCGTTATATCTCGCGAACTAAATGTACGATTTTTTTGAACAAGATGTCAATCGACGCGTATTGACATTTATGTGATTCTATCGAATTTTTAAAAAAAATGTTGGAGCCGTTTTTTAATTTTTAAAAAAAAAGTGCAAAAAATTAGGTTTTTTTCAAAAACACAAAATTTTTAACCTGATTTTCAAACTTAAAGAATCAATGTTTATATAATTTATATACTCCAAATAGTTTTTGTGAAAAAACCAGCAAAAGTTTTTTTCATGATTACAGAAAAAATTAAATAAAAAATAAAAAATCATTAAACGTTCAAGGTCATTTACGTCATTCGTTATATTTCGAGAACTAAATATAATCTTTCCATCATTAAGGTGTCAATCGACGCGTATTATCATTTTTATGATGTTTGTTTATTTTAAAAAAATCATTAAATCGTTTTTTTAATTTATTAAAAAAAATTGGAAAAGTAGTGTTTTTTTATAAAAAATCATTTTTAACCCGATTTGCACATCGTTATAATAAATGTTTATAGAATTTATAAAATTTTATCGATTTTTGTAGAGAAACCAGCAAAAACTTTTCTCATGATTACAAAAAAAATTAAATTAAAAATAAAAAATCATTCAAAGTCACGATGTAAAAAGGGTTCATTCGCATCATAATACCTTAAATCTCTTATTCTAAAGACATTGTTGTAAAGTCAATCAAAGTTTATTAATATTTTCAAAATTTGAGCATATTTTCAATAGTCTTCACAGCACCATGTTTTAACTTTAATGAAAAAACTGCTTTGAAACCTGTCCCGCCTCCGATTGATCCGCGTGAATAATCAATCAAACCAATGTACCAAAATCCTTACGTAATCAATTGACGCTCGCGTAGATGTTATGATTAATATTAAGTCATTCCAATAACTTTTATAAGAGGTACATTTTTATTATTTGAAGTAGTGTTATTTCCATAATTATTATTGTGTTTAATATTTTTAATATCTATGTAGATATTACTGGGAAGTTGACCGTGTGGACCTCATGGGTCGCACCTCACGGCTTGTTTAAAATACAATTAACAATTAAAATACAAAGTTGTTTTTCCCTTCGAGACCAATGTAACCCCTTAAGTCAATTTGAGTCCATTTGGGACCACAGGCTAGAAAGACTGAAATGAGTCAAAAGATCCACCAAATCGAATGCTTATTTTTTAATAAAAATAAAAAGAAGAAACGGGACAGAAGGATAGAGCTTATAAAATTGCACGCACTGTAGTTTCAATACGACGACGTTTTATTTAAATTAAAACTGATCGTTTTTTTCGTGTCATAACTAATTGAAATTGATCCTAAAATTATAAGATGTACAGTTTATTCAATTATATCTTGAAGTGAAGTATAAATGAGAGCTTATACATATTGTGAGGCTGCTTCACATTGCATCAAAATTGAATACACTCCCAGAATTTTCAAGAACAATTAAATAATTTAGACTATAATTTCGTGCTCACTGAAAAGCACCGTCAATTAGACAACAATTATGTCGTATGTTCGAAAAGACAATGAAATTCATTTGAAAAAAAAACTGAAACATTTACAAAGCAACCACTTCATCCCGCTTTTGATAAAAACAAGTCTTATCAAGCTTTCGAATTTCTCTCGTCTCATTATGTCACGTGCTTGTCGTCCTATCTTTCTTTCTACTTCACTCTCAACCATTATTAGTGGGTATTTTGTTGGCTTATTCTTTGCTGCTTAGTGAAAATAAATGAAAACTATGTACATATGTTACGCGCGGAACTACATCACATCAGATTCATATCGTGTCACTCGAAATCAGTCTATGAAACATTATGTAAATAAATATACAACAAGCGAAATGAGGAAGCAATGTTTAATGACACTAAAACATTGTGTGCGGCTTGTCATATGTTTACACACACACACACACACATACACACATACCTAATACATTTAATGATGAACAACCGAAGTCAGTGACTGGAAAAATTCGAGTGTGTCGTCTGAACGTTATAGCACGATGCCAATCACACAATCAACTTGAATTTTTTTTATTGTTGATATCATCTTGCGTAATGGGATCGATTACAAACGGGGAAAATATATATATACATATGTATATATGATATATAATGACGAAAGTTTATGTTGCTATTCGAAGCATGGTCACTATTACAAAATCCACTGACGATGGCACTATTTTGGTTTCCGCAACTTCCTCAACTCTTACTTCCGAACTGAACTTGCACTGGAACTTAAGATAGATATTGGAACGATTGGCGTGCACAATTTTCCGGGTCCAATTTCCCCACAAATGCACTCATCTATCGTATCTGATGATACGAACATCTATTTGAGACTGATTCCATACCGAAATTCATTAATTTAATAACGGGGTGGGAGATTACGTGACACCCACGTAACAATAGCAACAAATTTCTCGCACCTTTGAATAACGGCTGCTGCTGATAACACTGATAACATACACAGCATTTTGTTGAGGTTCGCGCACTAGACGATACGTGCGATCGCACTATCGTTTTTTGGCGTTGCGAGGGTGGAAATTACATACGACACTATCTATCACACGAACTGATAGCCAAGAATGTAAAAGGCAGCGGTTAATCACCAACGAAAATGCCAAATTGTGTTGCACATTACTTCAATTTGTATCTTTTCCAGAGTATCTATCTATCTTTCTGTTGCTCGCACTAGCGCAGCCACAACCACGAAAGGCTAAGCAGCTCAGAATTCTGGTTCAAATTGAAACTACGAAAAAGAGGTGGCTGGCGTGATTTTTATTTTGCACCAACTACGTCCGCACATAAATGTATCTTGGTTTGAACGAATGTCGATAAATAACACACAATTTTGTGAAAAAATAGTTCATGTAAATATCTCGATGTAGAAAGTCGACATTCCATGAAGGTTGGCCCGTTCTGTCTGGGGAAGGTGAAGACATTACGTACAATTGGTTGCATTGAATGTGTTCAGCTGTGACACAATTTCAAAACGTACAGCTGTCTGTACGTACTTCTGTCGGTCTGTCGGCCAACATATTACATTGAAACTAATACTATCGACGTATGAGTTACTATGAACTTCACCTCAAATCGATTGTTGGTCATTTGTAACATTAGAATAATAGATATTGATAGACTTACACAGACCACAGATAGGAATATTGCGGTTCAATACTAGAATTTTAATCTATTTTTTCCAAAAAAAAAAGGTTTGCAATTGGTGAAATGTGATCTGCAGTTATGCTGTACTATTTAATAACCCAGATATTAGCAAGTACAGTTCGTTTTTAGCACTTCAAATGGATAGGTAGTAATTTAACAAATAGAAAATATCAATTTTAAAACGTGCGGTTCAATTTCATAACTGATGTTTACTCGTTATAGATTAGGGTCAGCCGGGGTAATTTTTAACACGTTCGAATAGTCAACATAGCTTTGGTTAATGGCTTCTAACAATTTTCCAGGATAATGAACGTTGGATTTGGATTTTTTTTGTATATAATCTAATTTTTTTTGTATATAATAAACTTTAAATTTTTTTTGTGATCCTCGAAGACTGATAATAATTACCATCTAAGCTAAACAATTCTCTCGTCTTTTGTACAGCGTACCACCTAATAATATTACATTCGATGATTGAGTCGGGTCTACTGCGCGTGTTTTGTTCTACACATTACATAGAAACGTCTACACAATTTTTTTGTGTATATACACAAAATGTCTCCTGCTAACATATTGTTTTCTAAAACAAATCATTGTGGAAATGTGTTCGGACGAAGAAGACGTACTATTAGTGTTAGCTGTGGTCGGCTTGATTCCTAAGAGAAGAAAGCCTAAAGTGCGTGTAAGACCCTACTTACTGTCTCGAAATTTTAACATTTATATGGAGCTAAAGATAGAGGATCGATTCGGTATAGGAAACTTTTTTCGTTGTTCCGAATCAGATTTCGAGGAACTTGTATCAATGATACTACCAGATGTGCAAAAACACACAAAGTGGCGAAGCGATGTAATTTCACCGGAAATGCGACTAGGAGTCAGTGGCGAGGGGTGAAAAATAACTGTGGGTAAGCCGCTTACTATTTGAGAGACATGGACCCTTAACAGACAAAGCAGTATATTATGAGCACATAGAGAAATACTACCGTAATCATTCTTTCTATTGCATACATTTTAAATTACGATCAGTTATGAAATATTTATATATTTTTGTTATGTGTATCGTTTTGGACCTTATTGGCAAGGAATGTATATATGAAGCAAATACGTAATTAAGGAATTTGATTTCGTTTAAAGATATGGATTTCAGTAATGGCTCGTGGCATAAAATTTTGGGTCGATCTATAAAAAAAAGCTCTAGTTTGCCCCATTTGAATTACCCTCTGTTTCTGATCTGCTACAACAATCAAGGTATAGACATATAGACTATTGCAACAGTATGTAGTTCTAATTGGGAGTTTTCGATGATTTTCTAGCATCAATTTTCACAGCTGATTCGCAAGCCGGGAACGCTACCGGCTTTTTGATTTGTTTCCATATCTTATTGAGGAAAACCGAGCTGCCATTCCAACAAACGGGAGTTGAATGCCCACGGCACCTTAAATTATTGATGAATTCGAGACTCGGAAAGCTTTGCTGCAACTCTTACAGATGTTGATCGCTTTGCTGGCTATTATGGAACTATGAGGATGTGTAGAATAAAGAGAATGGAGTATGATGGAATAAACACTGAGATCAAGTGGAACGATTGTGCATGTTTACAGTGATGCATGCAAGTAAATAAACACTTCATTCCCTTCTAAAACTGAAGTGTGTGACATTTTTGGAACATATTTGGAAAGGGAAGCCGATGGGAATCGGCTTATATGAACGCCTCGCCACTGCTAGGAGTAACATTAAAGTATTTGGCAACTGGAGACTCATATACAAGCCTTATGTACCACCTTAAAGAGAATCCCAGATCGCGGGCCTTTCTCTTATAAAAGCTATCAATTGAAAATTACTACTTGAGTCCATTTTTATCTGCACCTCAACACATGCGTGACCCACGGGAGTTGCGAGAAATGATTATACCGTCCCCCTCTTAACCCGCGGGGGGCAAATGTGTAGATGTTTTCCATCGAACATGGAAAGCAAAAACACTGTTGATACAATCAAAAATGTGTAGCGAAATATGAGGGGAACAATGTTTTGTGTATTGTGTAGAGCAAAACACGTGCAGGAGACCCGGCTTTAGAGTTACAACATTTTTAACGCTGATTTGAATCAGGTACTTATTTACAGCTGAATGAACCGATAGTTCGACACCAAATTCCCGGACAATTAATATTGTGAAGCAGACTCGAACCTGGTACTCAGTGCATTGGTAGAAAACGCTCTAATCACTAAGCCACCCAGGTTAAGCGTACCATCTATCTGTTTTTAAATCTAAGTGGTTGCCTACCTCCCTTTAAATATATATATATATATATATGTATTTATATATATATATATATATATATATATATATATATATATATATATATATATATATATATACAGTGCTGGAAAAAATATTTGCAACCGAAGTCAGAAACAAACTTTTTTCTTCATAACTTTCTTTATTGTGAATTGATCTTAACAGTTTTTTAACAGAATAATTTCCCGTAATATAGTAAACCAAAATATTATAACAAATTGTAATTTTCAGCTGTCAGAAAAATAAAAAAAATAAAAATGTCAAGTGAGTCACACTTTTAGTTGATCCCCGATTTCTCGTGTGGTTGTCGCTTATCTTTAGTCGATCCAAAGATGTTTTTGAGCATAGAAACGAGTGGCAGAAACCAGCTCAAAAACATCTTTGGATCGACTAAAGATAAGCGACAACCACACGAGAAATCGGGGATCTATAGGATTGAATGCCCCACCTGCCAAGAAGTATATATCGGTCACACAAGAAGACTCATCAGTACTAGGATGAAGGAACACTTGGGTGAAGCGAAAGCTGCAAAGAAGAGAGGCATGACAGGCAGTTTCAAATCAGCTGTGACGGAGCAAATCGTGACTACAGGACATGATATAACTATGGATGACGTAGCACCAATAAGGGAAGCGAGAGACGTACGGGAACTAGATGCCTTAGAAAGCTTAGCCATTTATAGGGAGAAAAACCCGTAATGAATCATGATGAAGGCAATGTTAATTCATGGCTCTTTAAATTAATCAGTTATTCTTAAGAATCTCCATTTCTAATAATATTCTGTCAGTTATATCCCTCATTAATTATATCCCTTGTAATGTTAGAATTTGAAAATATCCTCTTTATCATATCCTTATTAACTATATCCCTTGTAAAATTAATATATAAGTAAAGTACTTAACACTAATAAATTTAATCGCTGAGGAAGACCGAACAATTACGGTCGAAAATCGATTACGAATCCAAATAAAGATACACAAAATTAAAAGGAAGTTTTCTTTAAAGCGTTTCCCCCACAACTCACGTTTGCAAAGTCGGTGCCCCTCATAACTTCAAAAGTACTGCACCGATCCTTTTGAAATTTTGAACACTATCTCTATACATAATTTACGAGGTAACGCTGCAGAGTTTTATTTCAAATTTGTTGATAATTTTTATTTTACAATATCAAATTAGCCGATTTTTTCGCAAAAAATCGCGTTTTTCCCTTCAAAGTGTTCCAAAAAAGGGAAAAATATAAATTTCAAAAAATTCTCCCAGCGTTACCTGGTCAAAACTATTATCTAACGAATGAACTTGGATTTTTTGATTTCAAATGATCCAGCACCAAGTTATGTGGGGTACCGCAATTTTACCTTGTTCTGAGACACGTCCGAATGATTGCTGCTTAATATTTCTTCGTGCAAAATTTTATACAATATTTTTCGAATGTCATACTTTAATGTTCTATTGGTTTTAATACAGAAATTTTAACTACGCCGTCCCAAAAAACAACAACACAAAATCATGCCTTTTTTGTACGAACTAACCTTACCCGCTCCTTAAGTTAAGTCACTCCGCCCCCCTCAGGATGAACACGGCAGGATTTGTGCAACGCCACTAGTGCTGCGCTTCGCAAGGTAGGGGGTAGCTAAAAGGAGAGACTCATTCTACGGGCACCCTAATCATACTGAAAAGTCTATGTAGAACTTTCAAAAATATCAAAATGGACTATACAATGTCAACTTTCGATTTTTGCGCAAATTTCGTCACTATTTTTCCTTCAAGAGAAGAGTGAGAAAAGGGGGGGGGGAGTGTAAACGGGTGGCTTAAAAATGAGAGCAAGTACGTCAGCCGGAATATCTTTCGACCACGGGGGCTTGAGAAAATCGTCGGACCTCCCCGAGTTGTGCAGGCGAAGTTAGTGGCAATCTTGCGAGCTGCAGAAGAAGTATGTAGAAGAGAGGTGGCCAATAAGGACAACACTTTCTTTGTGGACAGTCAAGCGGCCGAAAAAAGTTGAGACCTGTAGGTCTGAACTAAGGAGGATATCCCTGCAAAACAAACTTCCTGGGCACAGTGAGGTGTAAGGTAGTGTTAAAAATGGATCAGTTTGCTAGGGTGGGATCCCGTGGCATCCACTTGCATGAGGTGATGCGTATAGGTGTCTCGATGTAGGTTCTAAGACAGGATATAAAGGTATCGATCTACGAGGTGGCATCAACGCGCTGGAGAAATTTGGGCATATGTTGCACTGCTAGGCGTATGTGACCCAAATACGACTCGAAACGTATTCTTAGTCTGTTAGCTATGGACAGAGCTTAAACGATGAATCTTGTGGGTTTATTGATGGGTCATCTGGCTTTCGGTTAACATGTAAGACGAATCGGGTTCCCAGCTAGCGACGTATGTCGAAATTACGGCGTCGAAGAGGAGACAGAGTCAGTAGAGCAATTTTTGTGGAAAATGGTCGGCTGTAACTGTTAGAAGACATTAACACTTAAAGGCATTCTTTTTCGAGAAGCTGACTGAGGTAAGTAACAAAAAAATGGACTGGCTCTTGGATTTTCTGAAGAAATCAGAATGATTCATAGAATGAAATCAAACGATTTCCACGTCTACAGGTCACAATGGACCAATAATGGTTCACATTCGATCTAGATTAAATTGGGATTTGCTTCGTCAATCGATCAATACGAATACTAAAAAAAACTTTCTTCATTCCAGAAAATCGTATGACTGATCAATTAGCTTCCATTAAATACGAAAATCTCATCAGAAAATACCAATACTTTTTAACCATGGATATCAATCAATGGATACGCTCGCTCAGCCTGAATTTCGAAAAATGAAGAAACTAATCCGCAAATAACCCGATTCAACTAAAAATGCCATTGAATTTCGTCCGACAGGCAACTTCAGATACAATTCGGAAAAGACGAGTTCAAGATCACTTTCCCAGAATCCAACACCTGAAAAACGATATGGATCTTCGACGAATCGAAGAAACTCTTCTTGTTCAACATCGCTGACTTCCGCTCGAAAAATATATTTTCAATGGTGCCTTCGGAAAGATAGGTACAGGTAGATTAGGTCAGGTATCTTACAATAGAATCTTGTTCCGGTTTAAATCCGAACTACATGCCGTCTTTCTACAATTACCGAAAGCGATAGAACATACAATAGTACATTGGATTTTTTGCCGTCCATATCGCAGCATGTTGAAGAACAACATGCATTAAAATATATATATGGGAACAAGTGTTAAGGAAGGCAGATGAAGCCGCCAATCGATGGAGGAAAAAAAAACTAGGAAAAGATGGATTCAAATTCACACCCTATCCGCTTTCCGTTCGGTTGAGAAGATTGTGGGAAATGTTTAGTCATATTTTTATGTATTTTTTTCTAGCTCTTTCTAGCCAATGCAATAATGAGTTTCACCTTCAAATGCCTCCTAACACCTTGAATGAAGACTCTGTACTTGATGGTTATCGAGAATCTTTAGTGGGTAGCTACAAATTAGATTCGATTTCAAATAAAATCAAAATGAGTTGCTCATCATCGAAGATACTTCCAACTGTGTCTGATTAGACATTGAAAAAAAATCGTAGCTAGATATAATTTTCGACCGCGAAAAAAATTGCATAATATTTTCGACATTCAATCGAAGGATATACGAATTCGTTCATTTCAATAATAATAACATCGACTAAAGAACTTACGCAGTTTGTGCTCGTGATCGTTTCAACACATCCCCGCCATTTCGCACCGAATTCTTTTTATGTAGAGTTTGCATCGAGGTAGTTCCACCCATTCCGGTACCAACTCCGCTTCCAGCAATCACCACGGCACCACCATGATGATGGCCGTGGGGCATATGCCGATAATGGATCGGTTGCTGACACATTTGATTCTGTTGTTGTTGTTGTTGCTGCTGCTGGTAGATTATCTGCTGAGGGGGCGGGTTGTAGTGTTGTTGCTGCTGCAGGTACACATAACCACCAACACCACCACCACCACTACTTGATGATGATGATATGGAACCAGGTGCAGGAAGTGAATATTGTCCGGATCCGGATCGTTCAATCACTTTTTGGGGGAAACTGCAAGAAATGAGAATAATTATATGATTAACATAGTTTTAAAGGCTTTTGTTTTGAAGGTCTACCCTCTTCATAATTTTCAAAAAAATCGATTTTTTTATTGCATTTTTGAAAAGAATATATATACAGAAATATCAGATTAAGAGTGGAACAGTTTAACTGTATTTTTGGGCAACTTTCACTTTGTCATCCAAGTTTGATTTTTCATTAAAAAAAACTTAAGCCGCGTTTTTCTCGAAACAACGTTTTTCGACGCTGTGATGATGAAATCTCGGAAACTACTGAACCGATTCTCATCAAATTTTTACCAGACATTTTGTATGACTACAGCTATAGCGCGAATATGAGGGTTTTCAAAATTTGGATTTGAAATATTTTTTTGGCCAAAAACGGTGAAAAAAGCATGATTTTTTGTAATTTTTCGAAAAATGTCCACCATTTTGTCAATTTTGCAAAAATCAAAAATTGCCCAATTCGCGTTAAAGCTATCAACATACTGAACCTAAAACTATTGGATTTTTTTTGTTTCAGATCAACCATTTCGAAAATTTCATCAACGACGCACACCCCTCTCGTTTTTTCGATATTTTTTCAAGCAACATTTTCATTGATAAATACTCACATAAATGAATACAATTTTTTTGTGTATTTCGGGAGTGTATTTATTGAGTGTAACCCATCTTTTATCAATATTTATGATTAAAACCTATCTAAAAAATTATTCAAAATAACTAGTTTTTACACTGCTAAAAGAGGGTTGACCCCTTAAGATATTCAAGATGAAAAAAGGATACAAAATTAGAGATGCAATGAACTTCGACGAATTCACAATTCAGTCGATCACTGAATTTATCCCAAAAAACGGGGTTTTGTTATCAATTTCACAGAGTGTATGCAGATATCACCAAATTTATTATACGTTATTTTCTATTCGACAAATTTGATGCTTTGTTTCCCGCAGCGAAATGAAAACCATAAATCACGGGAATTTCAGAAAAGACAAGCTGGTAATCAAGTTACCACGAATTTGGCACAGTTGGCTTCTCGCGAACATATTTTTGTAAGGCCAAAAAATGTGAATTCTGATTTTTAAGCAAAAATTTGATATTTATTATTCAGATACTGAAATCTGGTGTCCATGCTTCTCTACTGTTTAAAACTAACAAATTTGCAAAATTAATTATATATAAACAAGGGTGTAGCTTGCAGAAGTGGATCAGATAAACATAACTTCTTTTGGTAAGGATAGCTTCAAAGATGGGTTATTGTAACTTTCTGTCCCAACAATCAATGGTGAAAATTCTGTGGATCAATAAGCAATGTCTTTTCTTCGGATTCTGTCTTTTATCAATAATCGATTTTTCAGTCGACGAAGTGCTTCAGAAGAACAAGAATTGCGAGTAAAATATAAAAAAACCACAAGGACACGAAACTATGAGATCATCAAGATTGTCAGGCATTTCGTTTTGCAATATCTTAGCTGATCTGGGTGATCCTTTTCCATTCTAATCGTACGGTTCGTCAAATTAATCATGAAGAACTTCATAACCATTTTTAAATGATGATCGTAGGTCAAGAACTTCAACAATAGGACGAGAATAGCCGAGAAAAGATATGTGAACTGTTGATTTAAAGTTTATCTCAAGTTGTCGTAGTTTTTTTAGTGGTGAAACACACTTTCAAATCATTCTATTAACAAGCACAATATGTGCTCTTGAAGCAATGTAAATTCAAGGCCTTCAGAGCTCAGAGTGTTGTCAGACGATCCTTCGATAAAGTCCTGGATTAATTTCAATTCACCCTGGTAAAAATCTGAAGGCAATTTTATAAATTATCGTCCAAATTGTTACATTTTCGAAAGAGAAATTCGTAAATAAACGAAAGCCAAAATCATAAACTGGCTGTGCCTAAATTTACTATTCTATCTACTAGTAGTAAACCGAACAGTCAATCGTAGTCGTGTCTTTTTTGCTGGTATTAACAATTATATTCAGAGGATCGATCTATTTCGGTAGCATAAGGTAAGGAGCGAATTTTTAGAAGTTTTTGTGGCCATACCATTCTTTTGTGCATTTTACATGTTTTAGTTTTTAAAATCAATCCTTTTTTGATTTAGAAAGAAAGGTGGCATATTCCCCCCCCCCCAGCTGTCGAGAAAAAACCCTAAAATTTAAGGTGAAAATCTCTGATGTGGCATAATTGTTTCAGAGCAATCATGCCACAGTGTGGCACGCCTTTTCAAGGCTGGAGCTTTATCAGTTCTTACGTTTTCCAAGAAAACGATCGTACGCGTCATGTCACCATAATTCAGGATTTATTTGCTCCGGCTCTTTAGGATTTTAATGTTAGACTTGTCTGATTCCAGCAGGACGTGACCACGGCACACACAGCTCGAAATTCAATGGCTGCTTTGAAGTATATGCTTTTTGATTGGCTAGATAATATGTTGTAATAAATTCAAAAGAAAAGCGAATTTGTCACCATTTCCTCAACAAGATCAAGGCTGACAGTCTTGTTTAAAAACGGAGGAATTGAGAACTGGTCGTGATTGCGTGAGAACGACCAGTTCAATGGAGGGCCTAGCCACGCATATCATGCGTTAGCGCACATGGTAGCATCATTCATGTCGCCAAATGAGATGTATGTACTTTATGTGAAGAAGACGAATTCCGGTTAGTTTATGCGAATCACATATCTAAGCGGGCCAGCGCACATTAGCGCCCAGGGTGGCTTGGAGCAGTTTCTGTACGTGACGCAGTTTTACTTTCGCAATTTTTTTTACGCAGGACACGATGATTTTAGTCGTTGTATGTTTCAGAATGCAGAAAAAACTAATTGAAGATGAAAGCTTGCTTGAATAATGGTTTGATTTGATGTGTAGGCATATACTGCATTGTTTCGTCTTCTATTAGTATTTTCTGAAAACTGTTGAAGTAGTCTGCGTAATAGAACTGCGATCTAATTTGCGATGATCATTACCGTGACTTACTCTGCAATAAAAACTCACTGTGATCTACGTCACGTCAGGGACATGCGTTTCATTTAGTGACTAGCCTAATTGGCGAGCACAACTGACGACGGTCGTCTTGTGATAGGCTTCGACCACCAGCATGGTTAGTTTACTTGCACGTTATTTCTGTTTTTGTAGCAATTTTTTTTCTTGTTACTATGTAGTCTGGATTGAGTATCCAATTTAATCAAGGAATCACGGATCAGGTATTCATTCCCAGCTGAGTGAAGTTAAGACGGGTATCCAGCTATGATTCTAGAAAGAGTCATACGATTCTTCAGAATTTAACTGCACTAGTGGTTTGACAATAATGTAAACCTTTCCAAAAGATTTTTTCGAACATGTGAATTGAATCTTTCCATATTGTCTGATTGAATTGTTTGATTTCCTTTAATATTTATTTTTAAATTCATATTTACAAGCAAAGATGTTTGCTTGTCTCATCAAAGATATATTATTTTTCGGTCAAGTGGTAAAAATGACTCAAAACAGGGAGTCTTGAAGAAATGGATGGGGATTTTAGGTACATGTTTCCGTAGCACTTTCAAAACGGTGGTCATTGTCGCGGAATTCATCCTTTAGCAAAAATGTAGGCATGGAAGCTCTCCCTTCTGCGTTCAAGCTAAGGCTCAAAAACGATATGTAGGACTATTTTTGGAGAGAGGAATAGGAGATTCATAGCAGGCACAATTTTTTTAAGCTGGTGACTATTCTCATCCATAGTTGTGAAAAGGTAAAAGACCATGAGAGTAATGCGTCACAAATTAAAGCACTCTAGGACATAAACAGCATAAGAGATTCGCAGATGCAACATGCAAAACTTTCAATATTTTATAGTTTAGACTCTTATTTTTCACTCCAAAAAGTCACATATCCACATATATGCAACGAGAACATTCTAGTGTAAAAGAGAGATAGATTTTGAAGAAGAATTAAATATATTATGCTACGATATACGACGATCCACTTACAGTAAGACGTAAAAAGAAATAATTAAATTATCGGTTTTAAACGCACATCTAATCCATGTCACATTGCTTTCACTTTGTTCATAATGTTATATAACTAACATTAACCGCGTCTGCATCAAACACCACCATATCAACTTTAGTTGCCCCATAAATCGAAAAAATGTCTTCAAAAACTGCAAAAACAGCACAAAATTGCACAAAGTCACACTAGCCTTGCTAGCTTCGCTAATAATAACAGTCAAACACTTTGTAACGAGTTCAACTCGAAGAGAAGAACGTCTTACATCGCGTTTGAACCCACAAACACTTCATGGCAAACTGAAATCGTGAAATTTCTTTCACTTCGTTTGTGGTGCCCTGAATTAAAATGCATCCACAAAGCCTTAGAAACTATGAAAAGTTTCGGTCGGGTATGGAGTAAAATGCGACAACCTCGCAACACGTCACCCAACAATTGAGTTCTTTTCGCTATACGGTGGGGTTGCTTCTGCTGCAGTTGACTAGGGTAGTGTTCATTAAACAGACATGGAACCCTCTACCTTCTAAATTTATCGTATTTGTCGATGGGAAAGTGAATCGTGCACTTACCAACTGTAACGAAGTGCATAGTGTCGAGGGTTGTATGTTGAGGGAATTCAACAGAAGATACATCTAAGAGACATTGGAAACAGTTGCAAGACAAATTAATTTGTTTAGTTTGTTTGGATCCATTTGACCAGGTTTTCAGTATAAATGGTGGTAGAGAAAGGCTGGGATCATAAAATCGTCGTGAAGGGGATCTTTATAGACTTTCAGCATGCATGCGACTGTATGTATTGAAATATACTATAGAAAATTATCCATGAATTTGGAATACCTTCTAAACTAGTCCTAGTTCTAGAATACCTTCTAACCAACAGAATCCTAAATCAGATTAAAAGGCGAGCGAACTCAAAGCATCAAGCGCGACTCACAGGTATCGCTTTGGGAACGACACGTTTTCTGCTCAAAAAGACCGCGAAATTTCTTATGCCTTCTTAAAGGTATAATCCTAGTCTTTTCCTCATTTCCTAATGGTACAACCTTTCTTGATATTCATGCCAAATTTGAGCACGATCTGCCCAATTAGTTTGTTCACAGGCACTGTGGAGGTGAGACCATTTTTTGTGGTTTTTGGCCGATTTTTACCATGGATAAAACGATTGATCAACGAGTTTGTTTGAAATTTTACGTGTCATATGCAATTTCTTTTGTTGATGCATTGAAACTGTTAAAAATAAGGCTTATGTTGACTCTATTATTTTGAAAACGCAGCCATATAAGTGGTATTAAATGTTCAAAGACAGTCGTAAAGAGGTTGAAGATTTGCCTCGTTCCGGACGTCTATCAACATCGGATAGCGAAGAAAAATGTCGACAAATTGAATTGAATTGCTACAGAAGCGCACGCTGGGCTGCTATAACTCATCACAAAAATACTTTCTCGGACTACAAAAACATTAGGTGTGACTTCATAAGTATTTTTCCTGACTACAAAAATATTTTTCCTGACCACAAAAATATTTTCACTGACCACAAAAATATTATTCCTGATCACAGAATTATTCTTGCTGACAAAACTATTTTTGAAGTCTACAAAAATACTTTTCCTTGACAAAAATAGTTCTTCTGCCCAAAAAAAAAATATTTTTCTTTAACACAAAAATAATTTCCTTGAGCACAAAAATATTTTTTCTGAATACAAAAATATTTTTCATGAATACAAAAGTAATTTTTCTGGTCATAAAAATATTTTTTCTGACAAAAATATTTTTCTTAATTACAAATATATTTTTTGCTGAACATAAAAACTATTTTCTCTGATCATAAAAATATTTTGCTTGACTAAAAAAATGTTCTTGGCCACAAAAATACTTTCTTTAAACACAAAAAAATTCCATGACAAAAGAATTTTTCTTGACTAAAAATATATTTTTCCCAATCAAAAAAAAATCTTTTTTAGGTTACAAAAAAATTTCCCTAACCAAAATTTTTCTTTTCTGATCACAAAAATATTTTTCCTGGCCATAAATGCATTCTTTTGACCAGAAAAAAAAAATTTTGCTGACAAAAATGTTTACCTTGAATACAAAAATATTTTTCCTGATCACAATTTTTTCCACCATGATCACAAAAAATATTTTTTCTTTCAAAAATATTTTCACTGACCACAAAAATATTTTTCTTGATCACAAAAATGTTTTTTCTGATCACAAAAATATTTTCTCTGTCGATAAAAGCATTCTTCTGACCACAAAAAATATGTTGCCCCACAAAAATATTTACCTTGATCATGAAAATATTTTACCTGACCACAATTTTTTTTACTTTGGCAACAAAAAAATATTTCTCATCACAAAAATATTTCTTTCGATCACAGAAATGTTTTCACTGACCACAAAACTATATATTTCTTGGTTACAAAAATATTTTTTATGACAACAAGAGTTATCATTACTGACAAATATATTTTCTTTGTCCAACAAACATTTTTTTTCTTCACTCAAAAAATATTTTTCTTGACCACAAAAATATTGTCATTCACAAAAATTTTTTGTAGTAGAAAATTTTTTCCCAACTACAAAAATATTTTTCATGGACAAAAAAATATTTTCCTTGACAAAAAAATATTGTTCTTGACTACAAACATATTTTTCCTGATCACAAAAATATGTTTTCTTATAAAAATATTTTTCTTGACTATAAAAATATTTTTCCTGAACACAATCATATTTTCCTTGACCACAAAAATGTGGTCTTAACTACAAAAATATTTTCGACGACCACAAAAATATTTTTAATGATCACAAAAAAATTTTGGACTACAAAAATAATTTTCCTGACTGCAAAAATATTTTTTTCCTGGCTAAAAAAGGTTTATCGATCATCCAGTGTTAATGTACCGATGTGGAACGCGGGTCTTATCAAAAACTTCTGAAGAAACAATCGCTATTTTCGAGCGGCCCATTTTATGGCTCATCCTAGAGTCAATGATGGACGTATCTTATTGACGATTCACAAGTTATATGAGCTAATTGATGAGCCAGCAATATAGATTTCTGCGAAACCATGCAGACTTTAGTAGGCTGGAAATATGAAGTACACGGATAATGGCATTAATCCGAGGTGCAGCGTCAAAATCTGAGCCTGAAAAAAACACGCAATTCTTGGGGAGATCCAGTAGACGCAAAGAGAAATTCACTATTAAGGATGGAAGTCTGGAGGAGTCGGTTGTTGGGCTAAAACAACTGCATGCTTTAATTACAAAAAACCAATGACCAATTCGAGATGGTGCACCATTAACGATGATCGTATGATATTTTCAGATCATGAAGAAACTAACATCAGTAAAACGACAGGACATAAACGACGCAGATTTTTCATTTCGATCCAATTCTAGTTTCGACTTGAGTCGGCATTTATATAATTATATACTCCTTCAGCAAGGTGCACATTATTAATCCAGCTTAAAAAAGCAACTTGAGAAATAAAAAGCCGCCTAAGCTAAAGAAATCATTCAACCATGGAAAAGAGCTGAGCAAATGTATGCGACCTAATAACCGCATTCATATTACAGTTTCTACTTTCTTCATTGATTGTCAAGTTCATGCCATTCTGCCAAGGTTAAAAAGTCCTGGCAACAATCATACCATCAGGGATTTAGTACAGAACAAATAGCACAACACGCAAACAAATGCGCACCAACCCTGCGAGATGATTCAGTGCAAATATTGTCGATTCAATTAGGGATCGAGTTGGCGATGGTAAAACTACGGCGAATGAAAGACGAAAAATAAATCAATGAGCTCCTGGGAAATTTTCCACTTTCCAACATATCTACTTGAGAAAAAGTTTTCCTCCGTTCTAAGGAGTAAATTCTCTTGCATACTGCATGCGGTATATGGCCACCAACTCAAGAACAATTTGTCTAGTTTCACCACAAGCTACCAACTCCCGGAAAATCGATAATTCATCGATAAATTTAAGAAAAAATGTATGGAAGGTATGAAGCATTATTGAAGTCAGATTTAAAAGGTGAATTTAATTGAATAATATCTTTAGATTCATTATAAAATAGGCCAGAATTAACTGATTTAGCTGAAATTAAAACCACAGCAGGAACACGAAATAACCACTCAGTTTCAAATGCATTTTTATGGGTAAACTTATATTTAGAGCGTTTCCTCGCAATTTAAATCCAACCTCCAAGGTTCGATGGGTTTAACACTTTATAACTTAAAACCTACTTCGAGTTCTTCTTGTCGTATCTTCGGACTTCAGAAATAGAATTTTGGCCAGTAAATGCGGAAGCTAATGTAACTGATTTATTGTCCTTACCCTCGATCTTTGTTTTCAATCATTTTTTTCTGACGACCGCTTGCAATCAGGAATTCTATTTCTTTTGATAGTACCTAGCCCAAGGATACTTTCTTTGGTTAAATTTTGCAAAAGATGCAAAGAAATGGAGTAGTTATCGAAGAAGAGCTTGTAATTTTGGTGTTGCGGAATCAGAGGCTCCGAAATCTGGCTCGTCAGCTTCTTGCCAGTTTCAACTTCTGTCATATAAGGGAAACTGGAAACGCCACTCAAAACATATAGTTTGTAGTCCTACTTATAAGGTTTCTTGGGGTTGTATGCGTATGCTTCGTTCAAGGCATCAACAACTGGACGAATTTTGAAGATCCTATCATCGTCGGGATTACTCCTAAGAAGATATTTAGTGTTGTCAACGAAATGCAGATATTGGCATCGCCTGTTGAATCAGAGATGTGCCAAGGAAGGAACTCCAATACTAGGTCAATCTGGGCAGCTGAACCAAAGACATCATTAATATTATACCTAGAAATTGTCGGATTTCTGTATCAAATACACGAACAATGTTGTTGGAATCTTTCTTCACCAAATATAGGGTCTCAGGGTGGTTGATACCTAGTTCCGGTCGTGATGAGCACTACTTTTAGGGGGGTGCAAACGTGGTGGCTATTGTTGGCCCATATGAGGGTACAGCTCTTTGGATTTCACTTTACAGTCCTCATACTTATGAGAGTATTGGAGTGGAGTTGGGTTTTTAACCGGGTGCCGAAACCCCAGAACGGCAAGAGGTTTGGGTAGGTTTCGCTTCCACAAGTAAAGTCATTGATCCTGCACTCATAAGGCAAACTGGAACTTTCATATCCGAGTGGGAGGGCGCTGATAAGCCGCATTGTTGCTGATCGTTGTCCAAATCTTGAACTGTGGAGTTAGACCCTTTCCGGGTAGGTCTCAACGTTAAACACTAGGACTTTTCTGAAACAAATAGAGGTTCGTCTCTTCGGAAATTTTCTGGGAAATAACTAAAGAAAGAATTATATATGAGTTTCAAGACCCAAGATATCAGAAATCAATAAATCAGTGCCAGTAAAAGCCAACTGCTCTGCATTAAGCTTTAGATTCTATTTCTTCCACCGTAATGTTAACTATTTAGGCTTTTATCACTTTGCGGGAGGATCTGACGTACCCTGAACTGGATGGGGTCAGTTCTACTTCTACCGCAGGACTAGACTTACGGTCGCCATCATTCAAGCTGTCTAATAACGCATCCATATCAAATTCGACCCCTAAAAGACTCTACAATCAACTATCCAAAATCCGCGTCAAAATCAGGACTCGCCAAACTGTCGTCATCAAAGTTGTTTGCATAATTTCCCTCTCTCTTTCCTAGGAACTCAAGAAAATTACCACGGATAAAGGCGATTGTTGTACTTAAATATCCTGTTTTAAAACATAGGATTTTTTTTTCTAAATTAAGAAATCGTCAATCGAGATTAAATGCATTCCAAAACTTTGATAAAAATTTCAATACGGCTAAAAAAATTAACATTCCTTTCCAATTAAAAAGAAATAATTGATTAAAAAATACATTGAACTCAACTAATTTTCTATATGACTTATGTTTACAATTTTTTTTTGCCAATTAAATTGAATGCTACCCATTCGTTGCATTCAATGCAAATAGTTGCATATTTAATTTTAAAATAAATATAACTAAGAATAGCTACGACAAGCATTGGCCTTTATTTTCTGCTGAATAAATTCACTATAAAAAAATAATTATTCCAATTAATACAGTAATGCCTTGATATGAAACCAACGAAATTTCACTGTATTTTTGCTTGAACGCCCAAGGTTAAACCATTAGCATAAATTGAAGGCAATCATACATTACATCATATGCAGTCATGCATTTATTCCGGTAAGATACGATTAAATAACATATTCGAAATTTCTATGGCAATAAATAAGCAATAAACATAGTAAAATTTCCGAGTAGAAATATAACATTTCCTCAAATGGGATGCGACAGATTATTTGAATATTTATTTTGGATGTTTTGATGAGCTATTGATTTCGTTTTGAAATTTACGTTGCCAACGTAATTTTGTTTCAAAATATATATTTTTTGTGGCATTTCTATAAAAGGATTCGACGAGTATTTATGAAGACTTCATTTACGAAATGTCTGATTATGAAACCATCTTAATTTTGGCTGAAGACTGAAGTGAGAAATTCTTCGAATGAAGATCAAATATCTTTATTTTATTTGTAGTTAGTAGTGACGCTTGTGAACGACAAGAATTGGTGATAAAATGAAATTTTTATTTCGATATTAATTCAACGGAGACATAGATAAGATGTCTGCAAAACATTTTAAGCATCGTTTTAGACATTTTAACTAGATACTAAATGCAAATGAACTGTGAGTTGATATATCGTGACGAAGAGCCCTACTTCCTCTTTGCCTTGCATTTGGCTTTCTTTCCATTCATTCCCTTTGTAGCCAATATTTTTTTTTTCAATTCTTTCCTTTCCAAAACAGTCTCACATGCGCAAACGTCAACCCCGTACGTCAACCGCAGCAACTGACAAACCAGGTACCTATCGTTGCACGCAATTGGAATGCGATCAAGTTCCGACTTACAAAAGAGTGATGGACAAACTTGATAGGCGTGGGGAAAAGGAGCTCTGCACATGGATGATGAACGCAAGTTTGAGGGGGGAGGGGTGTTCAATAATTTGAGCAACGATAAAGTGGCTAATCGACAATCACCATTTATAATCTGGTGACGAATTTCACGCGTTTTCATGGATTTTTTCTTTATTTGATTTGTGAACACCAAACGCGAGAGCCAGTGAGATACTCTACTTGTGATTTCTGGATTTTTAGCTGAAAATCCCCTCTCGTCTCTTCTAAAAGCATACCAAATTCCAGTCTCGAGATGAAAGAATACAGAATGCGATGGACTATCTGCGCGTCATCTTAAAACGGGCGTTTCAGCGATATTTTTGGGAAGTGTATGGAAGACCAAGAAGACTTCAAGTAGATTCTGAGTACGCAGATGCAATCTTAATGTTTTGTAATGAGCGATATTCCATAGCGAAACTTAGAGAAGGCACGTCCGTCTATATTCTGATCACTGTCCGATTCTTATCAACATGGCTTAGAAAATAAATCGTAAAGAGTGCACTTTCTCCCTTATTTTTATGCTTTTTATTCCCTGCCTGTATATGTTCTGATTAAAATCGTGTCATACCGTGAAAGTTTGTCACTCTCTTGTCCGATTCGTCTTCTTGAAGAATTCACCTTGCTCGACTGCATTCGGAACGATTATTTCGCGATCGTTCTTACACGATAAGTTTCTTTAAGAATGCGAATCGGATAGAGGTGCACGACTGCCATTCTTATTAACTTGATACAGTTAAAAAGTATTGACAAAATGGGAATTTGATCGGATCGAATGCATTCGGTAGTCTATGGGTATACAATGAATGCACACAAAATGTATGAGGTTTTCGTTTACGAATGGTACAAAATAAAATTAGGAATTATTGGTAAATCAGAAGGAATTAAAATTTGATCGTAATATTTTCGAGGATAGTCTTCAAAGTTCTTCTAGTTCAAATGCTTTTTTTGTAAGCAAATATTTCACAGATCTTTATTTGCTTTTTTCATTCAAGTTTTAGGAAGAACAGTCTTAGTATGTTTATTAAAAAATTAAATTTTGTAGCGATAAATTGGGTCACATTTTTCTCTGATATTCAATGAATATTTTTTTTAAAAAACTACTGCAATGATTCGCGTTGATAGTATCTTGAATATCACAATTTTTATGAAACATTCTTCCATGTTTTCCGGATGGCTTCCAACCAATCGGTTTAGTCTTATCTTTTCAAAGTTTTTTAATCTAATAATTGCATAAGGATAGTAACTAAAACCATATCATACCTAGGCCCAATAATAAATCCGGATATACATATAATCATCTTGGCTCTGCGACAAACTATTCGGTTCAGACAAAAACTAGAAGTCCCGATAAAAAATTCAATCTTTATCCAGAACAACTGATAAGCTTCCCATTAAAACACTGAAAATTACACTTTAATTGCGCCGCTTTCCGAAACAATTACCGAAAAGCATCCACACTAGATTCGTTCTTTGTTTATGTCGACTCTATCAATATTTATAGACTATTCTGCTAGCTAGGAAGCTAGCCGACACTTGTAGAAAGAGAGGTACATGCACATTTGTATCTTGTATCTGAAACAGATAGTGAAAACAGGAAGCACCACTTTTATCACTCACGACGCCATAAAATGCCGGCACTAAATATGTTTACGTTATTACAGCAGCCTCGACAAAAACATTAAGAAATTGGTTCTTTTCAAGCCAGCACTCAAGATCCAAGACGCGGAAGAAGGTAGGTTCTGTGTTCAACACGCGTGAGCGATAATGATGCCGAACCACCGAACCGTGCGACTTCTTAGACCGAACTGAAGGTGAAGTTGAGAAGCAGAATGTTGATATCATATACATATACACGACGGAAAGATATAAAAGGACAACGTGTTGTGTTGTGCATTTCGTTGCACCTTGAATCTTTCGAAGAAGGAGGAGGAGGTGTGCCTGAACAGACGACGGTCGGCTACCCATTATTGAAGACAGACAGATTGTACAAACCATATGACGCACGCATATGTGCAAGTATGTCCTGGAATATGTGATTCGCTTTAGATGCACTTAATGCGTCTCTAGACGACGCTGAATGGATCCAAATGAGTTTTGAATGATAATGTGGAAATGGGTGATCTTGTTGGCTGTTAAGGAAGGTAGGACACAATAAGGTATTATTATATGCGACCCAAGGCAAGGAGAGTATCGTTAACAAAAAAATATATATCGAAATGTGGGACTTAAGTTCAATTGAAGTTCGAAACATATAAACTAGTGAGATCAACTATATTTCGAGATACTCGTACATTAACTAGGAAATAACAAATGCTACGTCTTATCTTATCTACTTATCAATTCGAGCATGAAGTAATCATGTTTAATATTCTCCGCGAAAATATAGTCTCCTACACTACCTCCTAACTATTTGCGTTTTGAAAACAAGGACTTTCTTGAAACTACTTTAATTTGGTACGTATAGAAGAAATCCCACCTGTAATGTCTAGATAGATATGTTCTGTAGAGATCTGAGTTTAAGGGAAGAAATGATAGTTAGACCCATAAAACAGAATGTAGGTCCTTTTATATTCTTTTATTATATGCCTTAAAAACGAACCAACTCTTCTCAATTTCCAAGAGATAGACAATGTCTGGCTGGATTAGTACATGAGGGGCCTAACCACGCACAATATGCGTTATTGAATGTGATACGTCATGTCATGGCGAAGCTAGTTAGGATCACCTACATATGTATGTCTGGTGGGCTCTGGGGAGACTAGGAAGTACTGTTAATTTTGGGTTGCTCCGCATTAAGGGGTCTTTTAGGTTACAAATTTTCAAAAAATGCAAAAAATTGTTTTTACAGATTTCGTTAGTAAATTTCATCAAGAGTACGATTTAAAAGGATTTTTAATGATATTTCAATTTTTAAAGTATTTTCAAGCGTGATGCCGTGAGACAGCATTTTTGACGCTCCGCTGTGGTTCGGTATTCTTGATACTCCTCTCCTAAATTACGAAGGTATAAGCATGGTCCACCTCGTGATCAAGAAGCTTAGGAAATTTTGTAGCCAATATACGAAGATTGAACTTCGAATGATTTATTAGAAAAATGCTTCGTAATTCGTAAAAAAAAGTTAACGCGATTTTCTCGACTTCATGTTTTTTAAGCTGGCGGACACGATTTTAGAAAAACTACTCAACCGATCATTCTAATTTTTTAATATGTTGTTGTACACATATATGGCTATAGCCGAAGCTGAATCATTATGATCGGTATAAAATCTTCCGATTTTCACTCAATTTTGCACCCTTAAAAACAGGTTTTTTTTAAAAAAAGGCCGCCATTTTGTTATTTTTTAATGAAAAAAATCATTCCGATACCTGCCATAGGCACTTAAACATTAATTTGGCGTTTTTTTGTTTCCAGATGATCCAGTCACCCGAAATCACGTCCGTCGTTATTTTTTGATGTTTTTTGAAAAAAAAATTTATGAGTAAAACACAATAATTTAAATAAAAAACGAATGGATGGATGGACTGTTTTTTGCGGTGCTATTTTTTACAAAGCTGAGCTGCTAGATGTGATGGCTTCTGGAGTTTTTGGAACTTCATAGAAAGGCAAGGATACTTGTTCGAATTATATCCAATCGACCGTCTTTCAGTAAAATCTCATTTTCGGTCTTCCACGCAAGAGACGTTATTAAGTCCTGAGAATGAAAATGTTCTGAAATTGACCCCTAATGGTCAAAAATGGTTGATGGAAGCAGGGCTCCTACGACTAGCCGCCTAGCACTGTTTAAGAGTTGATTACCAAGTTTAGTAAAAATTTCTGAAGCTGCTCTAAAAATCAGATTTTAATTTTGTAAAATGCGTTTGATAGATGAAGTGCTGTTTTATGTGTGAAAAATTTTTCAAACTTCTATAAGCTTAAGTTTTTGACTTTCAAACTTTAAAAAATTTTGATTTTTATAAAAGTACATTTAGATTACTTAACCCTTTACGGCGCAAAATCGTTATTTTAGTAAATTATACGGACACAAGTTGGCAAATGGGACATAGTTAAAAGTAAAAATAATTTAGAAAATGTCATTACAAAAAAAGTATTTATTTTCTTAAAAAAACTGTTTGATGCAGAAATGCATCAATAATACCAAAAAAAATTATGGTACATGAAATTTTTTAAAGCAGTTATTTTGCTTATTGTAGCACAAGCTAACCCCAAATTTTTCGTAAGCTGTTTGCGTAAACCCACTACAGCATGGAAATTCTCATCTCATTCGTTTATCCAGCCAAACTGACCAGTGTCCGTATTGGTCCAACCTCACATCTTTTGGAGGAACATGCTGAGCTGGACCTTTCTTCCTTTTATTTTGAATGAGACGTTCAAAAAAGAAACATTCAAATTCGAATAAACCGTTAACGAAATGACTTTGGTACGCGCAATGTTGCATTTATGCAACAAAACAAAATCAGTCCAAAAATAGTACAAAAACTTGATTTTGAAAAAAACTATTATTGATTACTGAAATCCATCCTTTTGCCTTATACTCACATCAATTTCAAAAGCCAAAAATCACTATTTCACCAATAAATCACTTTTCAACACTAAACTCAAACAGCGCTAAACCGGTTTGTTTGTGTTTATGATTTCAAGGACACTTAAATGCAAGTGTGGCCATATAGTCCGCTGATATGTTACTAACTCGTGAGAATGTTCTGTTACAGTTGTACAACACTCAGCAAAGTTGATCTTTCCGCTTTCGCTATATTTTTACATTAATTCAAATGGTATGTTGCAGATGTGCAACATAGCTCCATAAAGGGTTAATTACTTGATGCGCAATCTCTGAATCGATTGTGATGAAAATTGGTGTGCTGTTTAATTACACTATAAAGATTTAGATAGGCGAACTATGAAGGTCCTAAATGCAAAAAGTGCTAAGTGGTAAAAAAAATTAAGTAAAAAAATGACTTTCCCCCCTCATTATCATGTTTCAAAAATTTTAACCAATCCTATCATGTAGAAAATTTTATACGCAACTTTTATTTTTACACAACTTTGCTCTAAAATGAACTGTTTTAAAGTTAGGAGTGAGAAAACTAAGAAAAAGACTATTTTTTTTTTTAAATTAAACATTCCGATTTTTTTAGTGTTCCCGATGTTTTGAGAGAGAGAGGGTAAATCAATTATTGTTATACGAGTTATTTTATTCCACAACTTTTCCTGAAAAAATCATTGCCCACACTCCCCCCCCCCTCAATGACCAACTGAAAACAGATACCCCTTGGTCTAATAAGGTGAAGACAATTTAAGGACCATGAAAGAGTATGCTTGTGTTGATGTTGCTAATGTTGTAAACTTGAGCTCATGAAGTCCTAAGAGAAAATTTAGTCCGTTTCTTTTCTGAATCAAAAGGACATATGTAGTGCTTATTTGTGAACGTTTTCAACAGTAAGACGAGCCTTGAAATGCGTTCAGGGTGTGCAAGTTTTAACAGCACAATTATTGACAAAACTCTTCTATAAATTCACATGGTACAGGATAGCTAAGGCTAAATAAATAAGGACTGTGTTGGTTAGTTATTTGTATTATATGCTCCAAATGGCACAGCATATGCGTCATGCAAAACGATCTACATATGCAGATGACTCACGTGGTGTGATAAAATACATTTTTTGACGATATGTGTGATTTGAAGAATTTGATTGCCTACTCGACTAACTAGGGAAGATATTGGATTATTCATTTTTTATGGAAAAGCATTAAACAGTCTCATTTGGACGGTTTAAAAAATATCTTCATCAAACGAACAATGCACAGCTAATTTACTAACAGAAGAATTCAAATAAATACGAAATCTACTAGGCAATTAAATTACCTAATCAAAATGTGTAACATCTGCAAAGAGTTAAAAATACCCGTCCTTTCCACTTACTACAAACAAACAAAAAATCAACCAGAACGCGAACGGCAGGTGTTCATGAATTTTTATCTTTGAAATACAAGATATTTCTTCAAAGCCATATATCAAATATACAATACTAACGAGGACATATCGTACAATTAGGTTGAACGGAATGGAAGAGGGATCAGGAAGATTTTGCACCCATCTCAATGCATTGTATCATTAAAACAATTTTATTCGTGGAGTTCTGTGGATAATGAAAGACGACAGCCCAGCTTCGTTAGGATAGAAACTTACAAGAAAATGGGTCGACATTTTTCATGCTATTCTTCTTTGTATAGTTTGATTTGAATGTCAGCTGTTCTTTTAGGTTTGTCTATCTTCGTTGATTATGAAAACAACTTTACAGAATGAATGTTAATTTGGTTTTGGATGGGCTTTGGAGTTGATAAATACTCGAAATAATTCGGTTTTGTCCTGAATATCGTTCACGCGTTCTCTTTTCATTTGCTTGAAAAAAAATCCAGCAAATTGTGTTAATGTCGGATAATAAATTCACTTTCGTTACAAAGTTCTTCATCAAAATAAAACCACCACCTATGGCAGCTATTACCTCTCAATTTGCACCTGGCAGACCTTCTGGATATCGTATTTACCATTGCCATTGTTCTGCACGGCGGCAGAATAATAGCAGCAGGTCTCGTGCACCATAGGTCTAAGGAGACGAATTTTTTTCACCGCACAAAACATAAGTTTTTTCTTCAAATATATGTTGGCGGTATGATGGTCATATGGGTCATATACAGAAGAAAACATCTGCCGTATCTTCACTTACTGTCTATATACCATTCTAGGGTTTCATTTTCCAACTTTTTTGCTCGAATATGAGTTCTGAAACGATGAGCTACTTTTTGTGTCTTTGACTCACCACTGACTATACAACAGCCAACATTCAACAAGTCTGTTTGGCTGATCCAAAAAAGAAAAATCTGTAAGATGCATCTGTTTTTCTTTTGGGATTAATCATATGATCGAGAACGGCAGATGGCTTTTCTAAATTATCATGGAAACCGAAAAGGTGCATGGGTCAGATTTTTCATCCTTTTTTTTGGGAGTATGGTCAGCGCAGGCTTTTGCCACACTTTATACTTCCTAAATTTATTAATTTATGTCGTTACTTCGTTCAGACTTTACGAAAAAAAATTCTAACAGTGAAGGCAAAAGCCAGGCATCTGATAGATTCAAGCAGTCAATCTAACTAATATCTTTAGGAAAGATAATTTTTTTGACTACACAAATTAGATTTTATTGTTAGGGACATTAGACAGAAATATCTAAAATATGCCAGACCACCCAACATTAAAGTTTTTCTTCTTTTTCAATTGGTTCTTGAACAATTTGTAGCTGCCCGTTAACATAAACATCTTTTTTTTAAATCATAAATTGCAAAACGATCTCAAAAAAGAATACCTTAACTGGACATTTGCTGAGTGTGCATTCCTTTCCATACTTTTCGGCTATCCTAAGCGTTTCAAATCTGTCAGCAGTCGGTTAGTCCCTTTTCAATTATATACATTTAAGAATATCATAGAATGAAATTGGAATTTTCACACAACTACATACATACATATCTTGTATGAAATGATGCATATGATGATCCTTAGCCTTGTTTACGGTCTTCAGGAATTTCTTAAATCTTAAAGATCCTTGAAGATCTTTTCATAAAAAATCCTTGTCTAACAAATAACATTCCTAATAGGATGAATAGCTTGTATTGATCCTGTTTTCAAAAGAATGTTAGTAATGAAAATATTGGTGGAAAAAAAATTTGAAGAAAAATGAGTCACAGATATGTAGTTTTCTTTGGCAGATGCGACTTCCCAGGGTCGTCATTATTGCTTGTACTTTGAATAGGATAGAGCAGCATTACGATAAGATCCAGATATAAATGATATGAGAATGATATTATTAAATTTTTCAGAAATAAATTTAATTAATTAATTTAAATTTAATAATTTTCCTCGAAAGTAAGATTTACTTTTCCATATATAAAATAATCAGAAAAGATATTCAATGTAAAATTTGATTTGTATGACCTCAAAATCACGATATGAATTGAACGGTAATTTGATTTTTGAATAGCAGTGGACGCGCAAATAGAAAATTGATGATGACAAAATCGATCAAAAATGTAGTACTCGCCGAATGAATACTTCTTGTAATTGAAACATGCAACAGCAATAGTGAACGTACAACGATATCCAGATGCCAACGTCTTTCGGAGACTTGAAGCTCGAGGACGAAAAATAGGACGAATTTCACAAGGTGCGCGATTGGATGTCGGCCAACCTAGAGTAATTCTTAGTAAACTTTAACCCTTACCACCTTCTCCAAATATTACAAATATTATATACCGAGAATCACGCAACGAATTCAAAGCGCCTCAAACATTAAAAAATAAAATAAGATATTATTCACGGACGAGTGCCGCCTCTTCATTCAGGAAGAAGTTTTCAATTGCCACAACTACCACGGATAGAGCGAAGCCAATCCATATATAGTGCCCGAAAGACATTACCAATTTTGATAGGGTCTCAACGTTTGGGCACCATATTCTCACAAATCGTCGCATAAGGTGGTAGCCTGGGTCTATTTTTTTCAAAAAAATCGAAATTCCAATAACATGATTTTTTTTTAGGTATATGTAGAATTAGTGTAAAGACTTTTATTTTGGTCGCGTTTTTCTCGAAGCAACTTTTTTTGACCTGGTTGACACGATTTCGAAAAATCTATGTTACCGATTGTGTAGTTTCAGCGCCTACCAGATTCAGAGTTTTTTTTATAAGTTTTTAACGATTTTTAATTTTTATTTAATTGCAAAAATGGGATCAAAAAATTGAAAAATCCCCCATTCGGATTTTTTGTTTCAGATGCTCCACTGAGTTCAACCAGTTTTTTGGGTGTCTCCGTGATAGCCACCATTTTGTAGATAAAAGTGAGGAAAAAAATCCTGAAAGTCCTTAAAGTTGCTTGTTGATACACAAAAGATTTACATTTAAATAAATATTGATATTTAGAATGAATTATTGAAATTTGGTCCAAAAGACCTAGACTGCCCACTTAAGGGGTTACATAGGCCTTGTATTTTCAAAAAATCGATCAATTATAGTATAGTACTTCAAGAGTATTCACACCAAATTTGAAGAAAATTCGAGCAATATTACCGGAGCTATAGAGATTTGAATACCGCGTGGTCGGTATGTGCGCTCTGCCTTACCTAGCGTATTATACGCATGCAGCGCGGTTATACCGCGTAAAATCAGCTCCTTTCTTTTTCATCAAACATGACAACATCAGAAGGATGCTCTGAACATCGCGAATGAGGCGAACGAATTACTGTATTGACCTGGAATTGACGACTCGATGTTAGTCGCTAAAAATAAAGTTAATTCAATAAAATGCGGTAAAAAAACCTTAAACGCAGTTTTCTCGAATTTTTTTTCCGTGCGGTAGGCACGATTTCTCGAGAACAAATCGACCGAGTTTGTTGAAATTTTGCACAGTTCCTCTTTATAGTATTGACTCGTGCTTGAACGAAGGGATTTTCATTCGCTCGACTCGTTCTTGTTTTATACGAAAAAAAAATATTTTAAAAACCATGAGAATCGGAAAAATGCTAGAAAATATGAAACGAAAATTTATTCAAATCCATTTCAAAATTTTAAATTTCATTTTTTTCAATTTCTTCGTTCAAGCACGAGCCAAGGGCATCAACTATACGAATTTTTTTGAGTTTTTGATTTGAGATGAACCTGCACCGAAATATTCTGCCTACCGCAAAAAAAAGGTTGGATGAGGAAAACTACAGGAAAATTGACAATTTTCAATATTTTTAGCTGAAAATGTTTTTACAACTTCTTGAAATGCTAAACTCTTATGTGTGTAAATTTTAAATAAAATAGATTTTTGGTTTTTAAAATATAATTTTTTGAAAAAATTGTTTTTTTCCTTCAAGACCTATGTAACCCCTTAAGTTGCAACTAATGAGAAATATCTGTTTTGGAAAAAAATTGTCTTTTTGTAAGGACGAGATGAGTATGCTTGTCAAAACACCACAGACACGAATTAAAGTTCCTAGTTTGGTACATAATGATCAAAGGGTTGGGGTGGTTGCAGCTCATTTTCGTTTCAATCATTTAGCTTCCTATTTTTATGGTATTTCTTCGTTTACTTAGATCTGTTCTACTTTTTCTATAATATTTATTATCTACACGTACTAACGTATAATTTCTTGAGCTCAGACAATTGGACCTAATTTATACAAAAAGGATCACGCTCAAACTTTAATCTTGTCGTAGTTTTGCAATACGTCTATTTTCCATTGTGTCTTTCAATTTAAAAATATATATCATAATGTTCTCTACAACATTAGTTTTCTTGGTATTAATTCGATACATTTATTTTTTTACACACGATTTTTTGTCTTCATTTATGAAATTTTGTAAAATTGATCAGCTTTCTGTCGTTCAAGCTCAATTGAAACTATAGTGTGCTTCTAAGGTTCATTGTTCTGATATGGATCATACTAGTTTTGTCAATATCTGCTCAATTTTTTCATTTATAATTCTCTTGGATCACTCGTCCTCAATATTAAAATTGTTTTAGTTGTTTATAATCAACTTCATCAACTGATGATATAAAAAGGTAATATTTTACACTTTTAATGCGACTTTAAAACGGATATCGTCCTGTACTCATTCTTATCGATAGAGTAATTTATAATAAAATTATAAACAAGGAACGTATGTTCAAAATGTAACAGGTCCAAAAAAAAATTAACATTGAGTTGTGACTCTACTTTTATTATTTGTAGTCATTAGGAAAAAAAATAATTGACCTATAAACAATATGTTTGGACTGACAATGTTTGTATCAAATTTGCATTCAAATGACTAAAAATAATAAAAATAGGGACCCAAATCAATAGAATGTTTTTGAAACATGTTACGTTTTCAATGTAAGTTCCTCAAATTATGAGAATTGAGAACACGCATCGTTTAGACGCTGTTCTTGTATTTAAAGTTACCTATTTTGAAAAAATCTAATTGATACCACATGTAACCCGATCCAGTATTCTATTTAAACCCGCGATATGCAATAACCTAATTATTTCTTTAACACAATTGTCTAAAATAGAATGTGCTAATTTTTGCGCTACTCTCCATAAAAGTCTCGCCAATCTTTATCCAAATTCAAGGTTGCCGCGACATCTTAACCATTCAAAACACTCCGCACAAAGATACTTTCCACATTATATATACATATGTATGTTAATTGACAATTAGTATGCATTTTCATCTTATCTAAACTATAAAAAAAAATGGTCTGAAAATAGAATGCCGTGTTTCAAGATGCTCGTGACTTTGCATAGAAATAGTCACGCGATTTTTTCCATCATGTCTTGATGATTATTTATTGTATCTATTTTTAAGAATATCGAAGTATATAGGCAAAAACAATACGGCATAGTAACATTGATGTTTGTTAGAACCGCGACTATGGTTGGTTGGGTTGTTAAGCGGGTTTTATTGATATTTCAAAAGTGTGAGAGACTAGCAAAAAGATGTTTTTTTATGGCCTCGTCATCGCCGTCTTCTGTAGATTCAATGTATAATTATGATAATCAATAATTAAGTGCTGGAAAGATACGGTCGGTTATTATGCTTGCGAAAATCGGTGAAACTTGTAATAAATGTTCTGTGTCTCAGTATGGGTATTCGTTTGTTTGTTTCATTAAAAGTTGTAGGATTTGAAAACCGATCTTATGTAAAATTTGGATATTTTTTAATGAATTTTATTCTGATTTGTTGTTTAGGATCAAGACAATATTCGATGTTTTTAAACGGGAAACATAATTTTAAAATTAAATTTATATCCTACAACTTCCATCTACTGTTATGTCAACCACGATCGTAGGAGTTAATTTTTAAATTTAAAATCATATATATATATATATATATATATATATATATATATATATATATATATACATATATATATGTGTGTGTATGTGTGTGTGTGTTTCGGGGCCCTTTTGTCGTGCAAATCATTAAGTTTTGGAGGCTATACTTCCTACGTAATCACCTCCATTTTGCATGTGCCAGCAACTCAACTTTCAAACCGATAACGGTCCCTCGATCAAAAGAAGGTCATGAAGCTGCCAAAACACATTCCACTGTTCGAACGGCGCAGGCCTGTTTTATATACATATAAATATATACATTGTTCTCTTACAGAAGCAATGTACAAGTTGGGGGGAATAGAGGGAAGTATACGCACTGTCTTATTTAGATTAGTTTTATTTTATTTATGTTTGTACGTGGATCGCATAGTTGGATGTCCTTGAGTTTGTCACGCTATTAAATTCTGTTTTGTATTTAAACCGGTGTGCACTATTTTGGGTGAAAGCCGTTGTATGTACAAAGATACGCATTGAAACCTCTCTAAAATTATGTATTGTAAGCACATCCTTGTTCTTCTTGTAAGTAGAACATAATGTCCAAAAAGCTCGGTAGCATATTGTTCAAAAAAGATTTGTAGGCTTGGCAGCTTAAGCAGTTTGGGAGAATATGGGACCGACACGTGGAGACCCTATCAAAACTAGTAATGTCTTTCGCGCACTATAATATGGATTGGCTTCGCTCTATCAGTGGTAGTTGTGGCAGTTGAAAATTACTTCCTGAATGAAGAAGCACTTGTCCGTAAATATTATATTATTTTTTCTTCTTCAAAATTTGGGTTTTGTTGAATTCTTTGCTACAGCCATTAACAAAACTCCATTAGATTTGCGTGATTCTCGGTATGTAATATTTGCAGAAAGTAGTAATGGTTTGCACTCTTAAATTTTACTAAGAATTACTGGGTTCGCCCACATCCGATCGCGCACCTCGTGAAATTTGTCCTATTTCTCGTCCTCGAGCCTCAAGTCTCCGGAAGATGTTGGCATCTGAATATTGTTGCACGTTGGATTTAAATACATTTTTAAAATTTTTCCAAGGTGATTACTGTTTTATATGTTTAATAATTGCTTTGGATTCATCTCAGGTATTTCAAACACAAATTAAAGCACCGAAAAAAGCAAGCCCGAAGAATGAGCTATCGACTAAAAGTATCAGATAAACTAAACTTCTGAAAAAGATAACAGCCGATAAGTTTGTTTGTTTAAATTGAATCGGTTTATCATCAAACAATTTACCAAACTTGTCTGCATTCGTGTTAAACAACTTGTTGAATGTTTTACAAACAAAAAAAACAAATCGTCTGAGATTGTTGATTGATTGACTATAAAATTTCTATGTTAGCAGAAGACAACTTACGGTGATTTTCATAAAGTAAAGAAAAGATTAGCTGTACGAAAAACTGACGAAATTTATGAATTTCTTATTTTATCGATTATGGAAATTTTACGGAAATTACAATAAAATTCAATATTAATTTTTGTAGGTACAAATATACCCAAAGCCATTTTACAGAGAGAATATTTCGACGATCAATCATTCTATCATCGTCATTAATTCGATTTGTGTAAGGCTTCGATAAATTCTAATTACTTTTAAAATGATTCTTATCGTTTTTGAATGATTGATGTAGGAAGAAATTAAGGAGTAACACTACTCTAGAGACCCTCTTTTTCATGATTTTTTCGTTAGTAAATAAATTTAAAAAACACCAAATCCGCTTATCGTAGTATATTGTATAACTTAAAAACTACAAAAAAAATTATTTTTTTTCAAAATGGCGGCCACAGGACCCCGTATTCAGCTGTTGTATGATCCACCTTTAAAAAGTTACCGGTAACTTTTCTCTCAAACGGTCGCTCCTACAACAAAAAAACCATATTTTTTGTCTTGAAGTGCATACTAATAGCTAGTTAAGTACGTAGGAGATTTTTTTTTCAATCTAATTTTTAACAAAATGGCGCTGTTTTGAAGATAAAAACAACGATTTTTGACAAAAAATTTAGCCGTAAATTGTTTATAAAATTAAAAATAAACAATTAATCAAAAAAATCCCTACGTACTTCCCTAGACTTCCGTATTTCAAAGTTACTGTCAAATTTTCAAATGGATCCATGCACCCGTTCCAAAATAATCGTACCGGTAAGCTTGAAAAAAAGTGATTTTGTGAAAAACGCGTTTAAAGTTTTTGTAGCTGTTAAGTAGTCAAAAACATAAGCGTCTTATGAGCCACATCTATTGGCCTTCTTTGAAACTATAAATACCTCACGTGATGTAGGTAACAAGACTACTTATTATCCCAAAGTCGCTCAGTTAGTCCTTTAGAAATTTTTCCACGCTATAAAACTACCGACATCTCATTTTTATGACTCTAAAGTACAATTTAAAAAATCGATTTTTTGGAAAATTCTAGAGTAGTGTTTGTGTCCATTTTGTACTGAATGTTTGTCTAGAAAATTTGAATAAGACTCAAGTTTTAAGGAGTGATTTTAATGCTGTTTGGATTATCTGTTATTCATATCTTTTTTCTTCAAATTTGTGAATACCGTGAACGGTAACGGTAAACAATTTGTCAACGTTTGTGATTTTAGAAGACTTTCAGTTCTTTAATGTTCATTCAGAAACGCTTTCACACTTTTCAGACATGTGATGGTTCTGAATAAATGCTTTATCTGAGATTTTTAATATTTTCGGGGAATATCTTGTTTAGTTTAAAAAAGAAATGGTAATTTTTAAGCGACAAGCTTTTTTCTATCGTAAAGGGACATGGTACCCTTAAAATTTCTCTCTAACAAAGGTGGTGAAAAACCAGAGGAGAACATTTTGGATGCCGGTCTTAGAGTGAGAGTTTGAATGAGAGCCACTGTATATACAAAGATACGCATTGAATCATACTATTCCAAAGCTAGAATATCTTTTGATTATTATTTACGAAAAAAAAAACATGTACCAATCCAGGACATCTCATTGAATATTTCCAATAAAATTGTGGCACGCGAATGCGTACATCATCGGAATACCAAATCTAAATCTTATTTTCCCTTCTCTTCTGGATAAGAAGGTTTGCGTTCTGGTAAGGATAGATACCACGTCTGATGGTCATCGTCAACCTGGAGACCGACGAGTGTCGGCAACTACTATTAACGGCAGGTGCTACAATCGCCAAAAGGGATAAATGACGACCCCTGAAATCCGAAAACTTCTACAACTGGCAGATGTATTGTGGATGGTTTCAGGTAATGATGCAAACGTGTGATGAATTTAATTAAGGATCCCCGTCCGCTGATTATGGATGTGTTTCGTGTTAAAGGAAATTCATGGCAAGATTTCAATTCTTGGACTGTTGTTTGATATTCTTGTATAGGTGTCGGTATTTTTTTGATTTTGATTGTGTCTTTGAATTGTAGCAATGCAGGTTCAATTGAATTAAATCGGAGATGTTGTGCATCGAATTTGAATCACGTTAAAATTGGATTGTTTAATCTAAATTATTAACTATGTTGAATATTCGGCTTGACTCATTTTTTCTGGGTATTTTAAATTAAATCGATCAATTTAATATTTTAATAAAATGGAATGAGACGACTACCTCTTCAATAAATTCAATTCATTAATAAATGAGTTGTTTCTGAAAAGTGTTATGAGCAATTTTTTGGGTAGGAATGAGCCATGTTTCCATCTTTTTTGGTGGAATGCAGCTGCTGAAAAGCATAATATAGATTACAAATTCGGAAATGATCCACGTTATGCATATAAGATGATTGGAAACCTATAACACACCTACTAACTTATTTAGAGTCACTGTTGAGAATATTATGAGCGGATCAGAACAAATTAAGATAAGATGGGTTAAATATTTCCGCGAGAAAATCGATCCATCACAAGTTACTCATATCCTCGAAACCAACATTGAGAGGACTCAGGTTTTAAATTTCCAGAATTGACGATGCAAAAACTGATGGAATGATGACAAATAAATGAAGACATGTGAATATAAAAGGAATTAAAAAAAATCAGCTAATTATGCTTTCAAAAATGTAGATGCCTTTTTCTGGAAACAATATGTTTACGTAGCTGTTTCAATAGAACAATTCCCCCCCCCCCCTACATACGCTTGCTGCACGTTGGAGGGTGGTTTCAGGACAACTTTCAGGTTGAAATAACGACACACATGTTAAGATGGCACTTTGCGATTGGCTTACACTGATTCGTGAGAAGATACACGTTTTATCCAAATTCTGACCAGTTTGCGAAAAAATGGCTATTGAAATTTTTATTAGTTACGAAAAGGATGAATTTTTGTTTTGCCTCTTTTTTTCAATGGCTAATTAAAGAAATAGATGAAACATAGGTGTAATCAACTTTAAGGAAAGCAATTATATATAGATTTTTGGCTTAAATAGCGATTGAAAGTTTTACTTTCGAATTGCGTGTTAAATGCAGATAAAACTGGCATATTTCTGAACATTATACTTTAGGCTACGTTTGTTCCAAAATAATAATAATTATAAAATAAAAATGTAAAGGCCTGTAAAATTTAGAGAATTTCACAGAAAAAATGGACTTTAATGTGTCGTAACATGCGCATTGATATCAACAGATAGTATGGATGTTTTTAACCCTGTGCTGCATACGAACCCATATAAGAATTCAACTTTTATGGTCATTTTTTAAACTTGAAATAGACAACGTAAAGGATGAAAAGCAAATTTATCCATGGAGATGAACCCTTTTCCTCATAACTGTTTTTTTTACGTTTTTTTATATTTATTTTACAACCTTGTCACTCCACAACGACATTTTTTTGATTCCGTGAAAGCCCTGATTAAAAATTTGAAATATTGGAAGATAATTCCAACATAAAATAATATGTATTATAAAATAGTTGGATGGATTTTTGTTTTTATTTTTAATTGCGTGCGATAGTTTTCATTTCATCGCATTCAAAACTATTTTGATGCCTCAAAATGGACTTTTTATTAAAACGAAGTTTAATGTTCGATTAATATGCTTCGCTTGTGTGGCAATCACATGAGTTAAACATGGTGCGAAACGCAGGAATGGCGAATTCTATTTTATGTCACACAAGCATCGAAGGTTTGGTGGCGGGCGGTAAAAGGAGTCAACTATGCTGATTCGCTTTACGAATACGCGAATTTGGATGCACTGGCAGCGCAAATTTTACTTAGAAATGTTCCGCGTACCTGGAAGTTATCGGAAAATGTTTCCACGCACCCAGAGAAGTGTTTTACGCACGCGAAAAAGTGGTCCACGCACTCGGAGACATTTGTAGAATGTTCCATACACTGAGGTGTGTGAAATACGGCTAAAGGAATCTCGAACGAAACAGATAAACCGAGCGTTTCATGTTTTAGTGACAAAAAAGATACTTAAGAATCTTTTAAATTTGGTTTTCGTCCTAATTCATAATTTGTGTGTTAGACAGAGACATAAAAACGTCGCAGGTTTGAATTTTTCTTATAACCGACATTTTCTTTTTTAATTTTAATGCATTTTTAATCAATTCATGCTAGAAAAAAAACAGGACATGGAAGTAAGTATTGATACCAGTTCATGTCAGCTCAGAAGACATATTACTGAACGGAAATGCGGCAGATAATTTTTAACAAGTTCGCGGGTGATTTTTAACTTTTGCTTAATGTTATTGATTTGAATTGAACTTAAGGGGTTACATGGGTCTTGTATTTTCAAAAAATCGATCGATTTTTCCATATGAAAGTATAGTACTTCAAGAGTATGCACACCAAATTTGAAGTAAATTCGAGCAATATTACCGGAGTTATCGAGATTAGAATACCGCTCGGTCGGTAAGTGCGTTCTGCCTTACCAAGCGTATTATACGCATGCAGCGCAGTTCTACCGCGTAAAAACAGCTCCTTTCTTTTTCATCTAACATCACAAAATCAAAAGGATGCTCTGGACATTGTGAATGAGGCGAACGAATTACTGTATGCACCTGGAATCGACGAATTAAGGTAAGCCGCTAAAAAATAACTTTAATTCATTAAATCGCGGTAAAAAAAAACTTTAAACGCGTTTTTCTCGAAATTTTGTGTTTCCGTGCGGTAGGCAGGATTTCTCGAGAACGAATAAACCGATTTTGCTGAAACTTTGCACAGTTCCTCTTTATAGTATTGACTCGTGCTTGAACGAAGGGATTTTCATTCGGTCGACTCGTTTTTGTTTTATACGAAATAAAAATATTTTAAAAACGATGAGAATCGGAAAAATGTTAAAAAAATTATGAGACGAAAATTGATTCAAATCCATTTCAAAACTTTAACTTTCATTTTTGTTTAAATTCCTTCGTTCAAACACGAACCAAGGGCATACTTTTTTTTGAATTTTTGATTTGAGATAAACCTTCACCGAAATATTCTGCCTACCACAAAAAAAAGTTGGACGAGGAAAACTGCAAGAAAATTGAACGTTTTCAATGTTTTTAGCTGAAAGTTTTTTACAACTTCTTGAAATGCTAACCTTTTATGTGTGTAAATTTTAAGTAAAATAGCTTTTTGATTTTTAAAATACAATTTTTTGGAAAAGTTGTTTTTTCCCCTTCAAGACCTATGTAACCCCTTAATGCAATGACAATAATGGGCTTTTGTTGTATAATAAGTAATCAAATAACGAATCTGGACATATTTTTCATTTGATTCCCGCCGTTTTGTATTTGTTACAACATTTGAACTTTTCGAAATGAAATATGGACGTTTTCCAGCACTTTTCGAGGACAAATTTGCCAATATAAATTTCAGAGCAAGAAGGAGGTGCAAATTTTCATGGTTTGTTTTCTTTAAGCACGACTTTTCGTGCTCTATGTCTTCAAATAAAACATGGTGAATTTTTTTTCGGCGTCCATGATTCAAGCGTTACTTTTCTCATCAAAAGACTGAAAGATCAAGGACTGTTTTATTTTTTTGGTTGGATCATGCCAACACGTCATCTATTTTCTCGATAATTTTTCTACTTTAATTGGTCGTTTGGTCAAAAATAAATTACTTTAGTGCAAATTAAATAGTTTTCACATATCAATGAACGTTTGAAAGCATATTCTTCCAATATGAATGCCAACTATAGTACTTTCCCATTATAAAACTCCATTCATTTTTCAATTGCAATTAACAAAGAGATTTAAACACTTCCGGAAGACGTATTAAGTGGGAATTAACTTAATTAAGCGTCTGCATGCCTTTTTATCATTCACATGCACGCATCACAACCTTAAGATTGCCAACAACACAAAAACGAAATTACAAACTTATTATACACCGTCTGCAATCACTTTATATCCAGATATAAGTCATGTAACTTTACCTGAACAACACATTCCCATATGTACGTATGAAAGCACAAACAATATAATTATGGGAAACCGCAATGAAATAAGTTTTCCCTTTCCGATAATTTCTATTGTATCTTGTTTTTCTTTTTGCAAATAGCACTATTTGACCTTTTAATCTTTGAACACAGTGAAATATCTTCACTGTACGTAATAGATTCAGCAATCTGTAAATTTACAGCGTACTATCTTACCTAGACCTAGAATGTTTTTTTACCTTGTTTCTTCATATTGCAAAGTGTACATTACAGCAATAGCTGTGTCTTCGCGGATGTACATATATATTTTTTAATGTTGTTAATCTTCTTGGATTACGAAACAGAAAAATTAAAATCTTCCTGAAAATGTTCTATTCGTATTGCAAAATGTTTGAGCGTATGTTTCCAGACGTGTTTGCTATTACATGTGTGTACTATTATTATTATTAATTCAAGCTTACCACATTGCTATTGTGTGTACGACTTTGTATCTTTTATTACAAGCTATCCGAAGTTACATTGATCGCCATTAATATTTACATAACGCGATTTTATTAGTTAGTCTAGGAAGTTTTTTTTATGAAGTATTTCCGTGCAAAGTGTTTTATTTCGGTTGGAATTGCTTAGTGTATTTTGAATTACACTTTTGAGAACAATAACATATGAAAATAATTGCAAAAGATTAATTTATCTTGGCGGAATATTGTCAGCTATAAGTCGATACGTCGATCTAGAATACACAGGGCGTGTGAAGCAAACATTGATACTAGTCTTTCACTTTTCTCTTTTGTGCAGACATTTTTTCTTACTTATTGAACAAAATTTGAACATAAAAGAAATAAGTGTTCAATAAAATGCTCGGCTTTCATGAAGCTACTACAGTTGGATGTAAACGATATGTCCAATTACGTTCTGAATCAAAAAATTGGTCTAAAATCGCCTCGAAACCACATGGTTTTGATAGCATTCGTGTTTTTGATATCGGCTTCAAAAACACGTATTCTTTCATACATATTCCAATTATCTCGTGAACGTAATTTGTAGAAAATCACAAATGAATACAAGCTAGCTAATAAACTAATGTCGGCGTATGCAATAGATATTACTAAATAGTTGATATTTTCTTTCCCTATATGTAGGTGAAAAAAGTGCGTCCAGTTCATAATCTTTTGAAAAAAGAGTAGTAGCATTTGTTCTGATTGTGTTCGTAATTGGATTGATTCTAGTAATAATATCATCGGATTTCAAAACAAGCAATTGCTGTGCAATGGCACATTTTTGCTATTGTTATTATTTTATTTGGCTATACTATATATACCTTGCATAATGTAAGCATCTTTTTATACACACGATTAATTCATGGTTTCCATTACATGCACATAGACGGCGCATTTCGGGTGCAAGCGACGAGACATACAGGCGCCAGTGGGTCTCCTATCAGAACTTGGCATAGCATGGCCGCATGAAGTCAATACTTAATTTTAATTTAGGATTCAGTACTTAGACTTTTAATTTAGGAGTTAGTATCTAGCCCTTTGAAGACAGGAGGCATTCTCGTGTCTGTTTTTTATTGATTAGCCTTCAAGAGTATTCAATTAAAATTTTAGGGCGATTGGAGCAAAGCTGACGAAGCAACAGGATTTTAAAATTTCGCTCTTCGATGCGCTGTAAACTGTAAATCGGCTGTTTCTGTTTTTTTAAACGCGTTTTTCCAACACTTAGCTTTTCCAAAGTCAGTGAACGCTCTAACTCAAAATCTATCCAATTCTTTTCAAATTTTGTACACTTATTCTATACATAAATTACGAGGTAATCACGCCGAGATATTTTATTTTTAATGATTATAATTTGTTTTATAATAACAATATTATCAATTTTTTAATAAAAAATTTAAAAAATTGATTTATTTTACTCAGAATAAAATTACTTAAAATTGAAAAATCGTTAAAAAATATATCTTGACGTGATTACCTTCAAAAACTCATAAACTAAGAATTTTTTTTTGGTATTTTGTCATCAGATGATCGAGTGATAAGTTATGCTGTGCACCGCAAAACTACTTTTTTGAGGTGTTAACAAAAATTTGCTGTCAGTGGCTCAATAATCAATATTTTTGACACAAAATTTTAGAGAATACTCTTGAATAATTATATTATTCTGTACTTTGCTGAGAAATAAATTTATATTTACAGTATTTTCAAAAAAAAAATCTTAAAAATATGCTTGAAATATGTAAAATTATTCCTTCCCCTTGAGCCGTCTAAAACTAGATGGGATTTCAGAGTTCTAAGTTCACTTCGAACTACTGTATTTAGTTCTAGCTTCCAAGCTCGCCAATCTGCAGAATTTTGGAGTTTTATTTTGGAGATTTATCCAGGCAGAGCGATCCATTAACAATGGAGGAAAGGTCTCTTTAAACACGATTAGTATCGAAAGACATTATGTATCTCTTCACAAAGCAATTAACGTTGATGCATAAATTTCATACGTTTTCCTAATTTCTATTTTCAAACTTCGACCAACACAGACGACTCTACGTAAAAGAATACCAATTTTTCCTATTCATGTCGATCAAATGATAGAAAGTCTAATTAATCTCTATACTTTTGCGGTAACACACTCATCATAATTAATTGGCATAGCCAAATACTCAATGACACAATATCGACATTGAAACAAACAACCCAACAAAACCGCAAACAAACAATGTGACATGCACTTCTTTTTTTTCCCGCCAGAAATCAATAATTAGCCTTCAAGAAACTTCCGAATTTTCATTTCATTTTCAATAATTTCCGCATAGAAAGTGTTTGATTGATTAGTTTCGAAACTTGCGTTTTGTTTTCTGTAATTTCGACAAGATCAATTACAATAGATCGAGCACATATGTATGGCTGTGCACATGTATGTGCGTAGCAATAAAGCTAATTAAAATGTTTTCTATCATGTTTGCTTGGATTTTGATGTGTGTGTATGTGCACACACAAAAATAAATAATATAATGCGAGCAACACGACGCCATCATCATATGTGGTAGCGACAAAATGGTTTGTATTCTACCCTCTGTGCAATTTATATACGTACTTTGACTTTCTTTGAATTTAATATGAATTTTGTCGCATTTTAATAATTAATAATTTTTTTTCGTCGGTAGCTATTTGTGGTGGCTCACGTTTGATTGTCACGTTTTCGTGACTTTGACAAAACTTTCACGACAAAAAAAAACAGATTATTAAAAACACTTGCACTAGAAACTTGCACACGTTTTTGTTGTGTGGTCATAATTTCAACAGGAACTGGTCGTAACCACATAAAAGTTTTTCATTGAAATTAAAGTGAAATGACGCAGCTTATTTGATGAGAAATAAGAGGAAATAATGTTTTCAGAATAGACATAAAGAGGTTTTAACTAAATCAAGGGATGACTTCGTCTTACTTTCATTTTGGATGGTTTCAAATGAAATCCAATAAAAATTATGTACTTTTATGTACTTATTACATAGGTCTTGAAGGAAAAACAAACAACTTTTCCAAAAAATTGTATTTTAGAAATCAAAACTCTATTTTACTTAAAATTTACACACATAAAAGGTTAGCACTTCAAGAAGTTGTAAAAAACTTTCAGCTAAAAACATTGAAAATTGTCAATTTTCTTGCAGTTTTCCTCGTCCAACTTTTTTTTGCGGTAGGCAGAATATTTCGGTGAAGGTTTATCTCAAATCAAAAATTCAAAGAAATATGCCCTTGGTTCGTGCTTCAACGAAGGAATTGAGAAAAAAAATGAAATTTAAAGTTTTCAAATGGATTTGAATGAATTTTCGTCTCATATTTTTTAGCATTTTTCTGATTCTCATCGTTTTTAAAATATTTTTTTTCGTATAAAACAAAAAAACAAATCGACCGAATAAAAATCCCTTCGTTCAAGCACGAGTCAATACTATAAAGAGAAACTGTGCAAAGTTTCAGCAAAATCTGTCTATTCGTTCTCGAGAAATCCTGCCTACCGCACGGAAAAATAAAATTTCGAGAAAAACGCGGTTAAAGTTTTTTTTTACCGCGATTTAATGAATTAAAGTTATTTTAGCTAGTGCTTTCTAGAAATAAGATTGAGCATAATTAATTATGTAATTCTTAATAATGATTTCTTTGAACACAATTTAAGTAGCAACACTGGTTAGGACCTATATGTGTTCAATCCTTTGAGATCAGAAAAAAAAAATATATTCATTTCATTTTCTATCGTAATTTTCTGCCTAGATTTTTTGGACGCAATTTAAGATACGTTCATCATTTTGTTGTCAAGTACTGATTCCCTTAGATATTATTTTATTTGCAGTACTGCATTTGCAAAGATTTACTTATCTACAATATACTACCTTCGCTGGGAGAAGTTTCACAATCCATATACATATATATATGCATCTTTTCATTCACAGTAAAGATACTAAAGAAGCTTCTATGCATGTTACTTGATCTTACCTGGAAAAAACAGAAAAATAACATCTATTAGTTGCTTTAAATATTTTCAAAATTTGAAAATATATATCATCTGGTTTTTTGATCAAGTGGAAATATTTTCAATGGATACTTTTTTTTTTGCAAAAATAAAACAACGTCACCCTATCCTGGTGGTATTTTTTCTAAGTCACACATCGTCTTAAAAATGACAAAATATATATTTTTTTCTGATGTAGAAAAATAATGGTAAAAATTTAGAAAATGATTTGTTTTTATTCGATATAATGTATATCCTTATTTTTAAAATTTAAAAAAAAACTCAACATTCAACAAAAAAGCTGAGATTTTTGCGAGCAGCTGTTATTTGCGAAAAAATTCTTGCAGCAACTTTTTGGATAATTTAAAAATATTTTTTTAAAGTTTCAGACGATATTTGTTAGCGCAAAAAAATCTACTATCGGATTTTCAAAACAAGGCCCAACTTGACGGCTCATATTTCCGCAATTTTTTATGCTTTTTTATTTTTTTAAAAATTATTAATTGTTATTATTTGTTTATTTACATTTTAATTGTATGAAATAAAAAAATACTTTTTATACATTTAATCGAAAATATTATTATTATTTTGATGTGTTAACAGATGCTCCATTCTTGGAAATTAAGCTTCCGTTACGGAGGTTCTAACGAAAAGTGAGCGAGAGGAGTGACCTCAGAAAAAACGTACCGAACGAAAAAACGAACGGAAGTTTGTCCTTAAATTCAAAGTGAGCACAATTCATGGCAATGATGTGCAAATATAAGAGTAGAGCGGGTGGTTCAGTGAGCAGAGCGCCCGATCTCTTCCTCTCGAGGTAGAGGGTTCAAGTCCCCGCTCCCTCTGGTTTTTTTTACGTTAAGTTACCTTGTGTGAATAAAAACTAGAAAAAAATTTCATATTTTGTCACATTATATGCATCCTAGATTTTTGAAGTTGTCACATTAATTCCTGAAATTTTCCTGCATTTATCTATATACAACTTTTTAACTTTTACATAATCATTTGCTAAACGTAGCTTGTCTTCCACCGGACACTGCCGGAGTGCCTCACTGTGTTTTTTTAAATTTTCGTCTCCATTTTCACGAGCTCAAATGTCATGTAACGCCTTGAATCGATTGAGGAAACTTTCAAAAAATGTCGAATATATTCTTGGTTGTGGTGTTGTTCGTTGGTTGAGATAAGTGTAAGTAATTTAGGCGTTACTTATTTCCATACACTTCTGTGAAAGTAGATTTTTTTGGGAGCTGCTTTATCGCATTCTGAAGTCCATATTTATTCCTTCGGCACATTACTAATCTCATTTGTTTGTGTTATTTGCAAGATGGCGTCAATTTGCTGATTGAATCGATTGAATGTAGCGCTGACGTTACTTCCACGTTCCCTGTCTACCCAAAAACAGCGCGCAGAAAAATATGCTTTGGTTATTTTCCATAGATTAAAGTAAAAAGGAGCTCATAATTTTTTTTGGATAAAAAAGATATTTATGATATGCGTTCCAAGATAATCAACGATAGAAATCCGTCGTTTACTTTCCGCGTACAGCCACCCATGATAGTAGCCTTCCAAGAACCTCTTGATCATGTCGTGCCGATACAATCACTCGGGTATGGGGCGAACTAATAGGATAATATGGCTGATGCGCCTCCAGCAAAGGAGCTTTTCTTTTTTGTCTCCAGGGTGAACGGGGATGAAGACATTTATTGATCAAATATCCTTCATCTTAATTTCGGCTGCAGAGATTTCAAGTTGAATACGTGGTAAGCTTTAACGATTGCCAAAAAACAGTCATCAGAGTCAATTCAGGGGTTTAAGTAGACGAGAACAGGACAACTGAAGAAATTGAGGCAATACTGACATAAATGAGTGTTGCATAATATTTTTCGACGTACAATTACTGAAATTTTCTGTACAATTTTCGAAATTTTATACGTAAATTTATGAAATATACTTAAAATCAATTTTTTCCCCTCAAAATCTTACCTGACTGTGGTCACATGATGTGACGTATGACTGTGTGTCTCCTTGTGTCGCGTGGAATAACTAACAACCGTAACATGTCGCGTTGCCGTTCGTACAACACGTCGCACCCGACTTCTACCATCGCCAACCACCACGACAATGGGTGGTGGTTTTCCGCTACCATACTGTAGAAAAGATTCATTGGGTGGCATTTGCCGGTGACGTCGTGTACTTAGTTCGGTTTCAGCCATATTTTCCTTGAATTTTGCTTTTTGATATTTGAATTGTTGTCGTTATTTTTTTTTAGAACAATTACTTTTTTATTGGATTTTCCTTTTTATTAAATTATTGTTGCAATTTCTGTTTCACTATATTTTATATTTATATTGATTTGATTTTTAATCTTTGGTTTTGGTGGTTTTTTGTTTATTAATTAGTATAGATAGTTTTCACACGTTTGTTTGGTATTAGCTATTTAATTGTTTATTTTTAGTGTCATAATGGTAACATTTTGTTTTAATTAAAAATTATTTTATGGTCCGATTTTTTCTTTCGTCTTAAACATTTTAAGAGCAAAAGATACACAATTTAGTTTCTAGTTCGTTGCATTATTTCAATTAATTTTCTTCACATATACAAACACACACATTAAGAAAGTTAATTGTTTCGATTGTTGATGGTATCTTTTTTTCTGAAAATAAATACAATCTATTATTGATGGGCTGCGAATTACGATGCTTCCGTGATGTAAAGTCTGCTCAAATGGATAATTGTTTCGGTTGGCAAAGCGCACTTTTTTCATCTTTCTTTGTCACAATAATGAATCAATAATTTGTTGTTGTTTTTTGGATGACCCGATAATGTTTTTTGCATTATTTGACTTGGCATTGATTACAAAACTTTTAATATATCTGTTTGTTCTTTAACAAAGCATTTTATCGGAGTACGTTTGATTGAAAGCAAAAAATAATAATAAATGAATGGCTTTTATCGTCATAAGCACAAATGATTTGTGATGATCAGAATGAATCATTTCCCTAATGAACGATTGTATAGGCGCTAATTGGTCTTTACGAAAGAAATTAGTTTTTGATATTGTTCGATATTGAAGGCAAAAAATCGAAATTGTGGTATGTTTGTGATATTTGATGATCTATTGTTAAAAACTTGATTTTTTCTTTTATTTAACCACACTTTTAGTTCTGCTTTCTCGGCAGTAAATATGTACGAAGACATCGTCCAAGTTAAAATGCAAGTGTCGATCATCTCTACGCAGCACTTTGATTTTGGGCAACAGCGGCGGTACCAGGATTTGGTCCAGGCTTTACGATGCAATACACTCAGTGGCGGTAGTGGTACTTGCTGGCGGAGACGATGAAAGCCGTGCACGTGGAAGTTCGTTGTGAAAATTTGCAACTAACTTGTTGCGTGATTTTCTAAATAATCTTTAGTATAATAAATACCAAAAACTACTTGGGATCGTCCTTGTGTCTGGAGATAAAAGTCTTGATCCGGATGTTGCAGATGAATTGAGAAGGAAATTTTGAATCACCGGTATAACTTGACTCGAAAAAGAACGATGGTTTCACCGAACATTTTTCGGACGGACAAGTAGTTGGTATCAAGTGGCCTATTGTGAAAGTTTTATGCCTGATTTACAGGCTAAAGGACGTTGCCAGAGCAACGAGGGTTTGTTGGGCACTCCATTATACTAAAAAGTCTCTGAAGGACGTATAAGAATGTCAACATGGACTATAGAGTGCCAACTTTCGACTTTGGTGCAAACTTCGTGACCGTTTTTATTTCAAGAGAAGAGTGCAAGAACGAGGGCCACCAGTGGGTGGGAAGTACTGTGTCAGTGTATAAGGATGGCTCAAAAAACGAAATCAGGTGGTCCAGCTGGAATATTCTCTGAGTAATGGGGCATGAACAAATCGTTGAAGCTCCTCGGGTACATAGTTTTGCAGGCGGAGATAGTGGCTATCTTGCGAGCTGCAGAGGAAGTCAGCAGAAGAGAGATGACCAATAAAGACAACACTTTCTTTGTGGACAGTCAAGCGGCCATAAGATTGCTAGAATCAGTCGTAATATCCTCCAAATTGGTGGAGACCTGTAGGTCTGAAAACTGAGAAGGATTTCTCTAAAGAACAAACTAATCCTAAGTTGGAGTCCTGGGTACAGTAAAATGAAAGATAGTGGCAAAGCGAATCAGACTGCTAGGAAGGGACCTGTAAGTCTGAACTGAGAAGGATTTCCCTAAAGAACAAACTAGTCCTAAGTTGGCTTCCTGGGCACAGTGAGGTGGAAGGTAGTGGCAAAGCGGATCAGATTGCTAGAAAGGGATATGGTGTCGTAAAAACGAACGAAACGGTCAGAATGGGAGTCTCGATACAGATACTAAGGCAGAATATAAAGGAATTAGTCTACGATCCAGCGTTAAGCCGATAGAAATAAACTGAAGCCAGGGACATAAACGGTATTTCTACATATCTCGGCATTAAAACCAGCTACTATACTCTTACGCGTTATACAGCATTTCAAATGCACCGCAAACTGCAACCAATTCCAGTATTTATCTAAAATTTATTTAATTTTCCACACAATCTTACTACAAAGCCATTGAAAGAAGAACGAACAAAACCCTCTTGATTGTGGTGTGAAGAAATCTGCACCTTCTGTATTATCGTCACTAGGATTTGTAAATCTTTTCGGTACGTATTTAGCAAATACATATGTATCTACCTTCGGACGGAAATTGGTCATTGGCATTATTCGTTTCGAAGATGAAATCTTGCGTGGAATTTTTGGCCCCCCCGCGCAAAATTGCAGGGTGGGACAAAAAACCCAATTTTAATCGAAAAGAAGAATGTTGCATGTGAAGATGCTATCAAGGATTTTTTTTTGGTTGGTGGTCAGTTGAAGTCATAAAATATGACTTGAATTTCACCAAACACAATGGGAACTGACGTCAAAATAATTTCAGTTTCGCAAACTAAACCGTTTTGGCTGATGAAATCTTTTTTCGTTCTGCAGATAATTAGTTGGAGATATTTATCAATAATGTAATTGGAAAATGCTTTTCTATTTTATTCAAGAAATCGGTATTTGCATATGGATTCAAGCTTCACCCTGCATTGCTGCCGGCGTAAATCACAATTATCAACCTTCGCAATTTCATTGAAATATGT